>CM028131.1:1087032500-1087510000 GCA_016271365.2 Neoceratodus forsteri | reverse complement strand
TGAAAGTCATGGAAGTCCTGAATAAAGATCAAATGTCATGGAATCAATCATGTGTATGACTGCCATGACAAACTTGCATCCCTGGCTATCAGCACCCAAGCAGTGCATATACTGTATATATGATCAAGCACATGTCCTGGATTGTTTTTTCCTACTTATACAACTATTATCTTTTATAGTTTAGTACATCAGGCAGGAAAAACGACCATCAGCAACTGTTTAAACACAGTTTATACAGTTTGTCGATTTTGCATGCAGCAGATTTGTTTGATATCATCAAGGATTTAGGTGTGTGACTACACAGATATGCAAATGAGCAGAATGTGTAGTTGTTAGGGATTATGCCTTCTGCAGTTTTATTCGTCAGTTAAATCACTCCGTTAACTGCACAGTCCATGACCCATTTTATAAATAAGCAATAACACATGACAGGATGTGCATCAGGCTGTATCGGCACATGCCTTGGGTGTGTTGCGGCCTCATACCTTCAACCACCTGGGAAGTATTTTGAAATAGCTTGATGCTCACCCTGAACTGTGTTATTGCGCTTATAAAATGGCTTTTAAAAAATGTGTTTACTTACTAAAATAATGATTAAATATGTAAAAATTCACACAGTTGGCAAGTGCAACCGTTCCTGCCACCCCACATGAAAGAGGACTGCTAGAATGGAACACTTTCACTGCCCATTCTTTGTCTATCTCTCCCTCCTGTCTCATCCTGCTTTGAGTCTGGAGGACTTGGATTATTCATTCTAAACTGAAGGAGAGGTTGCTATAGCTACTGCCCCTGTACCTGCACATAGAATTTACTCCAGCAAGGCTAGATATACATTATAAAGATTGGTACCCCAGAGGACTTGGATGTCCATTTCAGTTCCTATAGGTACAGACAGTGAAAGCAGTTCAGATAATGAAGGACAGTCTGTCTCTTCCTCAGATAGATATGTTCTGATATTTCCAGGTCTAGGCATTTATGTCCGAGTGGATAAGATGGGACCTGCTCGTGGATTCAAGTAACCCCATATACACCTGGTTATTACAGTCCTTTGTAGGCAAACATACCTCATACTTCACATCTCAGCTTTTCTCTTAATATCTTACAGAATGCCCCCTCTTAAAGCTTTTGAAACTTGGAACCTGGAAGTTGGACAGTCTGTTGACCCAGAACAGTGGCGAGTGGCTTGCATTAATACATTTACAATTTTCTCCTCCTTGTCTTGGACGGAATTCAATTGGAAATGTTTAGTTACTTCTTAATGCTGATACGACAGGTACCTAGGAAAACAACACTCGCAACTCGGTGCTGGCATCAATACGAGGAGGGTAGAGCAGTTCTTTTTCACATTTTCTGGGCGTGCCCAAATTTGGCTCCTTCCAACTTGGCAGTAGAGAGAGCCCTCCAGGAAATGTTTAGCCCAAACCTACCCTTAACCAGTTCCCTGTTCCTTTTCTGGTTATATCCACAGGGATTTGGGGATGACTCAAGCTGGGAATCCTCCTGGTAGCAATAAAAAAGTGCATTACTAAGCATTGGCTGATCCCAGTGATTCCAACCCTTGAGGACTGGATCATCCTGGTGAATGCTGCATACCAGATGGAAACAATGACCCATGCTCTTTGGCACCAAGCCGATAAGTTTCGTAACAGGTGGAATAGATGGCTGTCCTATGTTATATGCAAGGACCCAAACTTTATACCTTGACATATTCCGAATGTCAGATACCTGATGGTGGCGGGCTAGGAGACGAGAAGGAGAGAGTGGTGGATTTTACGCCCTCTACTCTAACTTTGTATTATTGTGACTTTATAATGGCAACAGTACTCAGCTGATAGGATACAATGTGTGGCTTCCTTTAATAGTACTCTGATTGTAACTCTCCATTGTTCTTGGTTCTGTACTGTTTGTTATGGTGGTATTTCAACAAAAACTCAGTAAACTATAATTATAAAACAAAACAAAAACAGTACAAATTCAGAAGTTTAATTTTGCTAAAGTAGTCCCTTCACATGATGGAACTATATTAGATTTATACCTTTTTATGACTGTGGGCGAAGCCTACAGGAGTTTTGCATGTACAAAAGGAGTGATGTCATGTTTTCTGTCCGTAGAACTGACTGAAGGTGTAAATAGTCTCCTCCGCCTTACCCTCCTCCAAGAAATGTTTTCCGCCCTCAAATAAATACACTTTCATGTTACTCAATGGTTGCAGGGTACTACTTTCTTTCTTAAATGGGTGGTACAAGAACTGGAGCCTGAGTAGTGGAGGCAACATTGTTTTTGGGAAGTAAGTTCCAACCCCTTCCACCCAAGAAGCTCCTAAAGATCCAGCCCACCTTTTTTTTTTTTCCTTCATCTGGGAGGGGCATGAGGTGGATCTATTATGTTGAAATACGATTCACTAGTTTGGGAGCTGGACCTAGGAACACAAGTCTGTGGAATCCCTGCATTTTTTAAGGAGTATGAGAACAGAAAATACTTAATGCCTTCAAACTGACTTAAAAACCCTTGGAACAAATGATTCAGAGTCACCTGGTGTCTCAAAGGGAAAAACTAAGTGTCTGAAACTACTAAGGATTCACCTTCTATGGAAAATAGACAGCTTTCAGGTATTTCTTAAACATGTATATACTAAAATAGGCACAGTACTTGGTAAATACAGTCTGTGATGAAGTGTATTTTCCTTTTTAAGTTTGAGAAGTGGAGTTGACTTGCACGTTAAAAATACCAGTTGCAATTAGCAACTAATTTTAGAAACAAAATTCTGTTTTTTTTTTCTTGTCCTATTTACTTTTTTCCTAGTTCAGTTTATAGTGGAGTTGACATGCTAACATTCCTCCTGAGTTAATTACTCCTTGGAACCTGTAATTCCAGTTTTTGCGACTGTGACCCTGGAACTTTCTACATGACAAGTTCCCATAGGCACCTCACAGCACCTCATTAAGCCATTTGACAACATTTTCTTTGCTGGACACTGCATAATAAGAGACCCAACCTTGCATTTTTCCAAATAATATACCAACTTCATTCTCAGGCAGGCAGTTCGGGGGCACACTGGACTTCAGTTGTTTGTTTGATATTGGTCACAACCAGGAGCCCCTAATAAAATAATTAAATAAATTTATAAAGCCAGGGTTGAGCAGATCACACATTGAATTGGTTTAGGCGATCATTTAGATTAGGGGACACATAGTGGCCCTATTTCAGAATTCAGCGGATTACGGTACTATGTCCTCCCACCGACGTCTGTACGCTTCGCCCCCCACATGTCTTGCAGTCAGTCTGAACACTCTAAATCAGATTTCTCCATGTCTGCTCAGCCGCTGTTGAAGTTCAATAGTAGAGGAGTCAGGATTGAAAAGGTGCCCTTGCAGAGTTGCTTTTTTATAGAGGACTGAGTTGCCATCATTAGCATAGTACTCGATAAAAAAGCAAATCTGTAACGGCACAATAATAAAGTTACAATATGTGCTTGGCATACAGAGGTTTATCGCAAGTGAGTGATAACAAGATTAGCAGTGCTAACAAGCTTAAGATCCAAAAAGTGCGAGCACAATAATGGAGTGATAACTTGTCATCTTTCTTCTTCTTTCCACCCCCAGGTCCCCAGTGGTGATTAGAGCTTTTATTTGTGCGTAAAGATTTGTGCATAAATATGTACTTTTCCTTCCTTCTGTGGGGGCGCTCCACCCCCCCACATCCCCCGGGTACCCAGTGGTGCTTAGACATTAGATTACTGCATAAAATGACCAAATTGTTCCTTGCTACATGAAATATGAAATGAAACATTGTGCTGTTTTCTTCTGCGTTGCCAGTGACGTAACGTTTACTGGAATGAGCATGTTGCAATATGCAGCCGTATTTCTTCCTGGCGCACTTCATTCCAGCGACTCCCCTAAAGTAAATAAATGCCTTGGTTTATGATTAGGGGAAAGCTATGATCACTTTCCCAGTGATTTGCTCCCAGCCACACCTAGCAGACTGCACTTTATAAATGTGAGACAAGGAAACTGGAGTATTGTCTTTGCAAACAGAGAATGAAACAGCTGGACTCTAACTCAGATCAGCAAGGTACTTTTTACATTATTTAAAGTGCAGGACCAAACCGATTGGGGCCACTTTGACGAAGTGGTTTGGCATGTTCACATTTTGGCCAAAGTTTGATAACTAAGATCCCCTATTTGGGACATGAAAGATGGAAAAAATCCTCCATTACAGGCCTGTTTGGGCAGTTTGGGGTGGGGAGGCACACTGGACTTCAGTTGTTTGTTTGATATTGGTCACAACCAGGAGCCCCTTTAAAACTAATTAAATTAATTTGTAAAGCCAGGGTTGAGCAGATCACACATTGAATTGGTCACAGCAGCAGAAGAAGCATGTTGGCATTAAAAGCTTAGTGGCGTGGATGTAGAGGCACCAGTATTTAAACATGACTTTGGTAGAGGATTAATTGTGACTGGGGAGTGAGGGAGCGAATGAGTCTTGATATTTTTAGCATAATGGTTTTCTGGAACTTCAACCTTCAGTGGCTTAGACTTTGTAGCCATCTGTACAGTATATCACTAAGCCACATGCAGTGGGGTATGGGTAAAACCCACATCACCAGACCCAGGCCAGAGCTGTAAAATCTGGACTGGGCACAGCTTGTGCAACTATTGCTGATCCAGTGGAGCAGCAATAAAAGATAAACTATTCAATACCCTCAATAACATACCTACCCCAATTTACATTTACCTGATGCTTGTAATGAAGCGTGTCTGAATTTACATTGACATTTGGGCATATGCATTTTTATATTATATGAATTTTGTGTGTGAACTGTATATCAGTTTCTAAAAAAACAAACAAACAATGAAACGCATCAAATGTCTTCAAAAACTTGTCTCAGCATTGTGTTTATCTTCTGCTTTGTCACAACATACAGCTGTCTCAGCAGTGTTTTCAGTTAGGGCACAGTACCTTCATGTATATGATGGCCTGGTTCTGTTGAGTTGATTGCTATAACAGTACATAGAATACAATGCAAAACATATAGGTAACTGTAATACAGATAGTGGCATTATTTTTAATTATACAATGGCAAGGAAAAATGTAAGAAGCTGGCTGCTGACCCACTGAAACAGTGATGTTATTACACAATAACATCACCGTAGCTTTGGATTTGTATCATTCCTTGCATTTTCTCTTAAGAAATAATTTTCCACACTAACAAAAACATCCTTTAAAATTTATTTTTTATTCTGTATATAATAACAAGTCATTGTATAATTGCAATAAGGCACTCCAGGGTGTGTGTTATCTTGTAATATTGTCACTCCTGGGGTGGTGGAAGCACTCGGCTTTACGTCATGCTTTCAACCCACCCCAGCAGTGACATTATTACATGACACACACCATGTCGTGCTTTATTGCTTAAATATGCCCTTTCTCACTGTACTATACTTTGATTCAGTTAGTATATATGCAACAGCCTTCATGTGAACACTCTGGGCTTCTCTTTGACTCCTAATGTCTATTTGTTTTAGTTATAGTATATTGTTTGAACTGCTTTGGTCTTCTTGATGTGGTGCCTGTGTGCCTAAACTATGTAATCTGTTTATCTACTGCTACCCATGCATCTCCAGTGAATGATTGTTATAACAGTCTGCTTTCCGAGCCATTGTTTTTTTGACTTAACTGTGCTGTCTTTGCATTAGTTTCAATAAGGTGCCTTTGTAGCTGAGTCTCTGACACAAAGGTTTGCAAATCTGATATTTTCTAAATAAATAAATGTTTGTTTAAACCCATGAAACACCCTTATCTAGTTACTGTAATGCATTCACAGTCGTAGTGGCTCTGCCAGAGCTTGTTTCTTTATGATATTTGTCCTAGGAGGCGGGCCATTGTTATTCCTGTAGTGTGTTTTTTTTTTCTACTGCTGTGCAGCCTGCCCCCACCCCCCACCTAGCTTCGTAGAGGCAGGACAGAGAGTCTGTGTTTTTGGTATAGAGTGTTTGTTTCTTTTAATTGTTTGAAAGCCGCTTTAGAGGAGCAGACTGAAGACGATCATGGCTGGAGCAAAAATGAAAGTGAAAGCATGATTGCAGTCATGCTCGTGTCTTTAATCCCCCTCCCCCCCCAAATTGGAAGTTTAAACATTACAACACAGTGGTCTCCAACAGCATTTTACAAGATATTTTCTGTATCTGTTGACTGACAGTGTGGCCGGGTGGGAAGGAGGAGGAGGTGGCGATCCTTAGTGGAAGAAACCAAAAATGACTGCCAAATATTTTTTTCAAGGAGCTGTGTTGATAAATGGATTTGAGATCAGCTAAATGCCAGGATGACTGCGTGTTAAGCAAAATCAGTGTACTGTCATGTGACACATTTTAGCTAATTAAGTTTCAAGATTTTACGTTGCCGTTTTATAATGCCCATCACACTACACTGTCTGCTCACTTAATACCAAATAAGAACATTAAGGAAAGCAAGGAATTTGGTTTTATTTATGTATTTAAAGATTTAGGAGCCAGGTTATTAACATACTAAAAGCCAGCAGAATAGGCCAAGTGGTCTGTCTTGTCTGCTCGAAAGCCAGCAACCTAGTGGTTGCTCGCCTCACCACCACCCCAGCCCCCAAGAGGGTCTTCTCTAGATTCAATTTCCCCTTGTACCTATTCCACCCCTTCTTGAAGCCCTCCACTGTGGCCTCCTCCACCAACCTCCCAGGCAGCGCGTTCCACGGCTCCACCACCATCTCAGTGAAAAAATGCTTCCTATGCTCCCCCCTGTAATCCCCCCCCCCAAGCTTCCACTCATGGCCCCTGGTTGTTCCCCCCCTTCTTTAGCCTAAACAGCTCATTGGTTCCACTCCTGGTTATTCCCTTTACATACTTGAAAACCTCTATCATGTCTCCCCTATCCCTCCTCTCCTCCAGTGAGTAAAGCCCAAGCTCTTCCAGTCTCTCCTCATAAGGCCTCCCCTCCATGTCCTGAATCATCCTGGTCGCTCTCCTCTGGACCCTCTCCAGCAGCGCTATGTCCTTCTTCAGATGAGGTCTCCAGAACTGTACACATTACTTGAGCAGCGGCCTGACCAAGGCATTATATAGAGGGAGGATCACTTCCCTCCTTCTGGACGTAATTCACCTGGCTTTGCAACCCAGTATCCTGTTTGCTTTGGCTGCAGTTCTTCTACAGTTTTCAGAGTTATTCATTTTGACATCTACCACCATCCCTAAATCCCTTTCTCCCAATGTGGCATGCAGTGTGACCCCTCCCCGGGTGTATACATGGCCTGGGTTTTTGACCCCCAAATTAAGTAACTTGCATTTCCCAGCATTAAATTTCAGTCCCCACCTCCTTGACCACTCCTCCAGGGTATCCAGATCCCCCTGGACTGTCTCCCTCACTTCTTAACAATCCACCAGTGCTCCCAGTTTTAAACCATCTGCAAAGAGACTCAACCTATTCCTAACCCCTCCCTATATCCGAGGCGTAGGCATTGAACAAGAGTGACCCCAATACTGAACCTTGAGGGATCCCACTGATTACCTTCCTGGGGGAGGATAGTATCCCACCCACCATTACCCAACTGTAAACGCCCTGAAAGCCAATTTTCAACCCAATTTAGCTCCTGTCTTCCCACCCCCATCTCCCCCAATTTTGCTCTCAGTCCATTATGGGGCACTGAATCAAACGCCTTGCTGAAATCTAGGTATAGGACATCCACCGGCCTATGTCTATCCAAGGCCCCCATCACCCAGTCATAAAACTTTACGAGGTTGGTCTGACATGATCTCCCCAGAACGAAGCCATACTGTTTATCATCCTGGTGTCCTGACCTTTCCAACTGCCTCCCAATCCTCTCCTGGATAAAGCCCTCCATTACCTTGCCTACCACAGACGTTAGACTGACAGGCCTATAATTCCCCATCTCCTCCCTAGACCCCCCCTTTTACATATAGGCACTACATAAGCCACCCTCCAGTACTGTGGCACCCATACCATCTGCAGAGAGGTGTTAGAGTGCAGCCAGTGGAGCTGCCAGCACCTGCGCCAGTTCCTTCATAACCCTCGAATGTAGTCCATCCAGCCCCGGCGCCTTATCAGTTTTTAGTTTCCGAAGGGCCTCCCTCACCCTATCCACTGTGATTTCTTCCCCCAATCCACTCCATCATGCAACCTTCCTACTCCTCCTTGATCTGGCCCAGCCTGTACCCTAGCCTCTTTCCATCCTCTGGTCTCAGACTGAGACTGACCTCTCACTTTTGCTGGTTCCTCATCTCTCCCATCAGGCTGTAGGGATCCCTTGTCACCCTCTGCAAAGATTGAGGCAGAGTACTCGTTTAGCACCTCTGCCTGTTCCCCTGCTTCCTGAGCCCATCTCCCCACAATCTTAATCCTGTTGATCTGTGTCCTCTCTTTTCTCTTCTCTCTTATGTATCTATAGAATCCACCCCCGCCCCGGATATCCCTAGCCAGGTTATTCTCCATCCCTGCCTTGGCACCCCTCACCCTCTGGATACTCCCTGCGCTCCTTATCCCTCTAGAATGTTTGAAACGTGCGTATGCAGCCTTTTTATCCCTCACCACCTCCTGCACCTCCCTGGTCCACCAACATGGCTTGCTGGTTCCACCATGCTTACGCCTTACTTTAGTACAGGACCTAGTAGCCTCCTGCACCCCTTCTTTAATGATCTCCCACAAGCCTCCAGTATCCATATCCGGCCTAATCATGTCCAACCTCTCCCTTATAATCCTACCCATACCCATGTAATCTGCTCCCCTGAAATAAATCACTACTGTATATGAGTGCGGTTTTCCTCCCCCCCCTAGATACAGCAGGAACCAAACCGTGGCATGGTCACCACCTGCCAGTGGACTGCACACCTCCAGGCCTCTTATTTGTTCACTGTCCGCTAGGACAACGTCCAGTATCCGCCCCTCTCTAGTAGGTTCCCCCACCTGTTGGACCAGGAAGGCATCCTGAAAGACATCCATCAGTCTCTGTTCCCTGGTTACAGAGGATGTCATGGCGTCCCAGTCCGCCCCTGGCATATTAAGATCACCCATGACCACCACCCTACCCTTTCCAAGGTCACAGTGACCCTTGATGTTCTCAACCAACTTATCCACCAGAGCCTCCTCTATTGCAGGGGGCCTGTATCCCACCCCTGTCTTCAGTTTCTTCCTTCCCCTCGTTTGTAGGGTTACCCAAATCTCCTCCACCCCTTCCAGCCTCCTCCACTCCACTAACCTTTATGTCATTTCTGACTATCAGTGCAACCCCCACTCCCCTTATTTCCTGAATATTTTGTAGCCTTCTAAGTTTAGGTCCCAATCATTTCTTTGAGTGGCCCATGTCTCTGTAATTGCTGCCACATCCGCTGTTCTCTCAGCCAACATAGCCTGGAGCTTGGGCATTTTATTGCTCATACTCCTGGCATTAATCAGGACTGTCCGCCACCCTGACTTCTCCCCTCTCTCCAGTCCCCCCCAACCCTGTGCAGTACCTTTTCTGCCCAGTTTTCCTAAAATTTTCAACATAGTCCCTCCCACTCCTCACGTGCCCTAGACCTGGACCCTCAAACAGCCCTCCTGGGGTCTTTTTATTTGACCCCCCTTTTACAAGTTTAAACCCCACTTCTCACTTATAAATCCAGCAAGTTTTAATTTCAAGATCTCTCTCTCTCTCCCCTCCATGTTGAGGTGTAACCTATCCCTGGCATATAGCCCCTTATCCTCCCAGGTATCCCCCCAGTCACCTACCAGCCCATACCCCTCTGCCCTACACCAGTCCCTGAGCCACTTGTTCACCTATCTGAGTTTTAACTTGGTCTCCCGGTTGCCCTTGCTACCGGCAGAATCTCAGAGCAAGAAATTTTGCTTCCTATAGAGTGACAAACCCTTGCCAGCTCCCGGAATCTAGCCTGTATATCTAGCTTGCTATTCCCTTCCAAATCATTTGTCCCCAAATGTACTATGAAGTCTGGGGATCCCCCGCAATCCAATGCCAACGAATATAGGTGGAATTTGGCCTTGTGTTCGGATAGACCAGGTATACATTTAGCCTTGACAGGGCTGCTTTTATTCTCCCCCTCCCCATAAATACACCTGGTCATGGAATCCCCCAGCAATATCACCTTCACCCCACCCTCCACTTTATTAGTCCTCTTTATTCCTTCCAGACTCCTCCTCCTATCATCGAACCCTTGCTTACTTCTACCTCTCCCATCAGCCTGAGGGTCCTTATTAGCCCATTTAGTACCATCCAGGCTTCTCCTTCTGTCAACGACCCCCTGCTTGTTCCTCTCCCCTATCATCTGGGGGACCACCCTCATATGCGAGCCCTACCATACTCCTTCTACCTGCATCAGCCAGTTTACTCCTCGCCCCCATCTCCTGGGAGGCCAGAGTTCGCTCCCCCCAGTTCCATCCCCATCTCCCTTTCTGAGCTATATTCCTCCAATCCCCCACCCGAGTAACCTCCCACTGCTTCCCCCTCCTCCTTTGGACCTCCACCTCCCACCCCATCTGCTGTATTTCTCACTACCCTATTCTCCACCTCACCTAGTGATACATGACTGGAATCTGACCTGACTAGAGAACTCTCTACCGCCCCTCCTCATTGATTGAATTCCCCAATCTGGTCACTGGCCTCTCCCCAATCCTGCCTCCTTCCACCCTGTCCTCCAATTGCCCCCCAATCATCACATTTCCCTCCAGCCTGGGCTCGTTCCCCCTTTCCTTTGGTTCAGGCTCCCTCTTCTGTCACCCTCCCCCCTCTGCCTACTGACCAAAACCTCTTTGTCCACTTGTTCCCACCTCCCATCATCTTCCTCCACTTTATTTCCCGGGTATAGTATGGTGAAACGGTTTGTAAGTTTGATGCTCGCCCCCATTTTGCTCACTCCTAACTCCCCTTCCCTCATCTGCTCCCTCTGAGCTGCCCCCTCTCTACGTCATGCTTCCTGTATGTTGCTTGTTCTGCCCCCTATGCCTCCAGAGTAGCCATATGATCCACCTAACCTCTGGAATAAATCCTTTTTGCCCCATCCAATAGTCTTCTGAGGTATGCCAATTTGTTGTTGACCCCCCCACACCTCCAGAGTAGCCATATGATCCACCCAGCCTTTGGGATAAATTCTTTCTGCCTTGTCCACGAGCCCCCTGAAGTATGCCAATTAGACGTTGACTACGTCTACTCACACTTGATCCGTACCCCACCTTGTCTCCCCATCCCTCGCCCCTCCCCCTTCCAGCTGCCTTCTGATCCCTCTGATCTCTTCCCTAAAACCCTCCAGTTGAAAATACACTGGGCACTCTCCAAACCTCCATGCCCAGTTTAATATTATGGCTGCCCCACACCCCGTACACCCAGTCACCATTCCAAAAATGCCCAATCTGGTTTCCCCCAAGCCCTCCCTCATTTTGGGTGCGAACAACATGAACCCCACACACAATACCCAGCAACACAATATATTAATCTTATGCCCTTTCCCATCAATCCTGCAAGAAATCCATGCTACTTATTGCTCAGTCATAGTCCGTCACACCATGGCCTCCCCCAAGGATCCGCCCCTACAGACCATTTAATAGAGGTCGGGGCCGGGCTAGGTGATGTGAGACACAATTACAGCTCCTTCCTGAGTGACGTGGCTGGGCCAGACTTATGCAGCCCAGCCACTGTTTGAATTTGGCACCCTCTCTCCCGATTGGTCCACCAGCACAGAAGTTCCCGCAAACCCTGGCCCGCTGCCGACTGCAGCTGCCGAGAAGTCCTCTCCGGTGCCCTCCTCCCACAGCTCCTGTAGCCCCAGCCGGTTGCTGACTGCACTATTATTATTATTATACATTATTGCACTAGGAAGTTGAATGCATGTTTTCAGGCACGACCCAGGATGCAGGCAGCACATCGCCATCCAGGAAGGGATGGTGCATGCCATTGCATCCCCTTGCAGTGGGCCAGAATGCCTACTTCCTCATGAGGGGGCACTTGGGCATACCCACTGCATGCATTCAAGGCTCGTCATGAGCTGAGTGAAGTGCCATGGGGAGGTGTGAGGGTTAGAGATTACTTTCTGAGGGCCCACGTAGGATCCTCAATCATAAGAGTACATGAGGAGAAATACCATCGCAGCCATCCACATGACAGCTTAATACACTTAGGCCTTTTGTCAAGTAGTCAACTGCCTCCACCAGATGTGTGTGGTCGGGTGGTATCACACCATGAAGGTGTGTCTGTCACGTGGGTACGCCATGGAGTACGTGGACAGATGGGTAAATTGTGTCAGGACTGTGTGGTTGTCAGACCAAGGAGGGACATACAGTTGGGGCCAAAACAAGGGAATTAAAATAAAAACTACTTTTAAAGGTAGTTAAAGAGCCATGCATGTACCAGTAGTTGCCCAGGGGAAGCTTATTGCGCTGCCATGAAAGTGACTCAAGTTCAGGAGCTGATTCTGGTCCCTGCAGCTAGCTGGCCTCTCTGGGGAGCATGTATGTCCTTCCCTGGGAAAGTTAGTGCTACAGTCTGGTGCTGCAGCAGCCCATGGGCCTGGGAGTGAGCTCTCTTGTGAGGGGCAGGCAAACCAAATGGCACTACATGCACACAACACATGTAGTGTGACTGTACCCAGGGCTACTGGCAAGGAGGAGGGTTCTAAGAGTATGAAGGGAGAAAACGGAAAAGCCTGCTTGAGGCCATAGATGACAGCTGGTACTGTCAGGCCCCACTGCCATTAATCCACCCGCCCAACCAGATGTGTGCTTCGGGGGGGAGGTTGACCCTTCCTGAACTGACCACTGAAGGGGGTGCCGGGAGACGTAGAGGAAGCTGGCCGGGGGGGGGGGAGCTAGAGGCAGACAGGGTTGGGAGTCCCCCATTCAGATGGACAGGCTGAGGCCAGGGTAAGAAAGAAAAAATTACTCACCTTAGTAATGTTGTTTCTTCTAATGGAGTCTTGCTGTATTCTGACATATGCAGTGAGTCCCAACCTTCGAACTGTTCTGGAGGTGAAAGAGTTAACTTTCCATGCCAGGCATGGAATGCTGAGCTCGAGCTCGGTTGAGACTGTGTCTGTTGTTCTTCAAACTCAAACCGTCAGATCTTTACGAGCTAAACTCACTAAGGTCCTGTGTGGAAGCTGTAAACCTACACTAGCCAACTGGCTACTAAATATAAGAACACATTTTTTGGTCCCAAAACAAAGACTCAAGTCAGGAGACCCAAAAAATTAAAAACACAACACCAAGTCACCCCAAGAAAGGAGGGGTGAAAAACAACAAGGTGGGCACCTACTAAGTGCCAACACTGCACTGCCCACCCACATCCCAAAAACAGAGGTCCTGAGAGGGACAGGCAGGGGGAGGTCAGAATATAGCAAGACTCCATTAGAAGAAACAACATTACTAAGGTGAGTAATTTTTTCTTCAAACAACATGAAGTCTTGCTATATTCTGACATATGCAGACTACAAAGCAGTACCTCTATGGAGAAGGGACAGAACCTACTTAGGAAATAGGCTCTGAAGCACAGCTGTGTTAAACCGAGCATCACCCTAGCCTGGATGTCCAGGGAGTAATGCTTGGTAAAAGTGTGAACTGCTTTTCCAGGTAGCTGCTGACATATCTCTAGAATAGGGATGTCTCTGGCAGCAGCCAGAGAAGCAGCTGTACCTCTGGTAGAGTGAGCCTCAGGCCTGAGGGAGGAACCTTACCCAGTTTTTCATAGCAAAATTGATACAAGAGACAATCCACCTGGCAATGGATCTTTTAGTGGCAGGTTTCCTTTGCCAACCTCACCATAAGTGAGGAACAGTTGGAGGAGTCAAACCTGTGACCTTGGTACGCCTCTATGTAGTAACTAAGGGCTCTCTTCACATCTAAGCTGTGCAGCCTCCTCTCGCCAGAGGAGGAATGGTCAGTGAAGTACACTGGAAGAGATATAGATTGATTAAGGTGGAAATCTGAAACCACCTTAAGCAAGAACTTCCTGTTAGTTCTGAGAACCACCTTATCTCTGTGAAAGGAGATAAAATCAGGCTCCACTGACAAAGCTTGCAATTCACTTATGCGTCTGGCAGAAGTGATGGCTACCAGAAACACAGTTTTCCAAGTCAAGTACTTAAGCTCTTCTGAAGACAAAGGCTCAAAGGGGGGTTGCATAAGCTGAGCAATGCAAACATGAAGATCCCAGGCGGGGGCAGGGTCCCTGAATGGAGGATTGGTGTGAAGCAATCCCTTGAAAAACTTGGAAAATACAGGGTGAGCAGAAAGAGAAGAAGAAGGCTTACCTGCTGAAATAAAAGCAGACACAGCTGCCAGATGCACTTTCAAGGTAGCTGGCCTCAGCCCCAAGGTATTTAAATGGACCATATAATCCAGGACTGTGGGCAAATCAGCAGATTCTGTGGAAATATGCTTTCCAGAGCACCATATGGAAAACCTTTTCCATTTGGAATTATAAGTAGCCCTGGTGGAAGGTTTTCTAGAAGCCTTCAGGATATCCATTACAGCTTGGGAGAGGTGTAATTCAGCAAACTCTCTCTTCAAGAGCCAGGCCTTGAGATTGAGAGATTTGAGGTTCGGGTACCAAACCCTCCCCTGAGCACAGGTTAACAGGTTGTAATTCCTGGGAAGACACAGGGGAAGATGGACTGCTAAGGACAGTAGGAGTGGATACCAGGGCTGTCTGGCCCAGTCTGGAGCAATCAGGATCATCTTGCAGGGTTGAGATCTGATTTTGACTAGCACTTTGAACAGGAGAGGGAAGGGGGAAGCATAGAGAAGCTTCCCTTCCCAATTGAGAACTGAGGCATCCAGAGGGACTGAGCCCAACACTGGGGGCCTGCAACAAAAAAGGGGAAGTTGGTGATTGTCTGGGGCTGCAAAAAGATCTATCTGCGGGGTGCCCCATCTGGAAAATATCACTTCCAAGACCAGGGGGTCCAGTGACCATTCGTGATGGCCCTGGGAAATCCTGCTGAGAGCATCTGCCAGGACATTGTCCTCGCCTGGGGTGAACTGCCGTAAGGGAGGTGTTCAGGAGTAAGCCAGAGACTACAACTTCATTGCTTCAGTGCACAAGGCCGTAGACCGAGTGCCCCCTTGCTTGTTGATGTACCACATTGTGGTGGTATTGTCTGTTCTGACCTGTACAACTTTGTTCTGAACATAGAAACATAGAATTTGACGGCAGATAAGGACCGCTTGGCCCACCCAGTCTGCTCATTTCCCTACCTAATGGATAAGCTGCAGATCCTAGTTAACCAGCAGCCTACTTATTCCTACCCCCACCCCCTAGAATTGCCTTATGACTGTCCCATGCATGCTTGAATTCCACCACTGTTTTTGACTCCACAACCTCCTCCGGAAGGCTGTTCCATGCATCCACAACCCTCTCTGTGAAAAAATACTTCCTTAAATTACCTCTGAGCCGCCCCCCCATCTTCAAATTGTGCCCCCTTGTTCTTGCACACCTTTTGGAAAAAGCTTGAAGTGCTAGAAAAACTGCTCTGAGTTCCAACAGATTGATGTGGAGCAAAGATTCCTGAGGGGACCACAACCCCTGGGTGGTGAGGTCACCCATGTGAGCTCCCCACCCCAAGAGGGATGCATCTGTAGTAAGGATTAAGGAGTGAGACTGAGTGACAAAAGGAACCCCTTGTCTCAGATTGCTCTGATCCTGCCACCGCTATAGGGCCTGGATCAGGGTTCGGGTCACTGGGATCAATTTGGTTAGAGGGTCCTTCCTTTGAGACCAAAAGGCTCTCAAATGGAACTGAATGTCCCTCATCTGAAATCTTGCTCCCTGCACAACTGCTGTAGAAAATGCCGTCCTGGTCGAGACACCTGCAGGGTGAATGAGGAGGCCAGAGAGACCAGGGTCCTTGCCCTGTCCAAGGGAAGGAAGGCTCTGGCTTTCTCTGTGTTCAGCTCTGTGCCTGTGAAGGTGAGAAGCTGGACCGGTTCTAGGACTGATTTTGAAAGATTCAGAAGGAAACCTAGAGAGGTGAGCAGTTGCTGAGTTATCTGTAGGTGTGACTTGACTTGGTCTGGGGACTGGCCTACTATGAGCCAGTCGTCCAGGTAAGGGAAGATGGCAATTCCTTGCCTTCTTAGAAAAGCAACTGCTACTGCCAGGCATTTTGTGAATACCCTTGGAGCAAAGGTGAGGCCAAAGGGCATTGCTCTGAACTGGTAATGGCCTGAGGGGCAGCTCGAACCTGAGGTACTTTCGATGGGAGCTTCTGATGAGAATATGGAAGTAGGCATCCTTGAGGTCCAGGGATGCTAGCCAGTCCCCTGGCCTTAGAGAGGGTAGAATAATTCCCAGAGTCACCATTTTGAATTTTGGTTTTAAAATGTGCTTGTTTAAGTATCTGAGATGTAGGATGGGCCGCCATTCTCCTGTCTTTTTTGGGGTAAGAAAGTACCTGGAGTACAACCCTTTGCCCTGGTGTAGGGGTGGAACCCTTTCCACAGCTCTGAGAGCCAGGAGGGAAGAGACCTCTGCCTCTAGGGCAAGAGCCTCTGGTGGATTTGCAGGTGGAAAGGATCTGGTTCTCATCTTTGGAAACTTTTTTGAAGCTGAGAACCAGTCCCTGGCTTACTACTTCCAGGACCCACTTGTCTGATGTCAGAGACTCCCAGTCCTGGACAAAGTAAGCCAGCCTGCCCCCTACAGGTAGCTGAGAATCGGCCCTGGCAACCCATCAGGGTGCCTGCTTGGCAGGGGCTTTGGGCTGAGGGGTGGAAGCAGGCCTGCTTGTACCCCGTCTGCCTCTCCCTCTAAATAACCCCTCTGGGCATAAGCAGAAGAGGAGGCCTGAGCTTGGTAAAAGGCCTATGAAAAGGCCTGCCCTGCCCCTGGAAAGCTGCCTTTGAGGAGTGGCCTGCCTTTCTTTGGCCTGTGCATCCTATAGGTGGTCCTATATTCATCCATTTTCTTCATGTAATTCTCTGTTTGCTCCCCAAACAGAGAGTTACCCACAACAGGAAAATCCATGGCCTTAGTCTGGGTATCCTGTGATAGGTTAGTACATCTGAGCCAAGCCATTCTTCGAAGTGCCACAGATGTAGCCATGACTCTAGAAGACACATCATTGGAGTCTAATGCAGCATGGAATTGCACCTTGGATGCCTCAATACCATCAGCAGCCACCTGCTCCAGCTCTTTGGCAAGCTGGCCAGGGACCTGTTTTGCTAGGGCCATAACAGTGTCCCATCTCGATTTTTGATACCTAGCAGTATAGGCCGTATAATTGGCCTGTCTGAGTCCCAAGGATGCTGCCATGTACTGTTTCTTTGCCATGGCATCAATCCTCCTGGAGTCCTTGTCCGGGGGGAGGGGGTGAAGCCAAGGGAATGTTTGCCTTATCACAGGCTGCAGCCTGCACTACCCCAACATGGCTGCATTGTTGTGTAAGGTACTCTGTGTCTGAGCCTGACAATGTATACCTCTTGTCCATTCTTTTATCCACAGGAGGTATAGTGTTAGGAGTCTTTAAAATTTTAAATGTCTGTTTCCCAAAAGATTTGTGCAAGGGAATAGACAGCCTCCTAGACTCTGGGATATCCATCATTTCTACATAGTCAGGCTCCTCCTGGTCATCCACAGCATCTTCCACAGGAAGCTGGAGGGTTTCAGCCACTTTTTTATAGAACATGAAATGGGAGGGGGACTCAGAAAGCCTAGGAGGAGACACCCATGAAGGTCTGTCTGGGGAGATGTCCGGGTCAATGGGCACATCCAGACTTTCAAATCCACATTCACTTTCCTCATACTCCTCTTCCTCCTCCTCTGGTTCATAAAGCTCCTCTAACTCATAATCTTGAACGTGGAACCGGCCGGAATTGAGCCGCTTCGTCGATGGTGCCTTGCCCTCGGCCAGAACCGGGAAAGCAACTGAACAATTTTGATCGCTTTGGTTATCTCTTCAGCGGTTGGAGAGGAAAGTTTTGCTCCACACCAGCTGATTTCTCTTTCTAGTTCTTTTAGCGGAACCGACTCCTCAGAATCGGCTCTCCTTTTGCCCGAAGAAGTCTCGCCCTGGTCAGAGGCACTCCTTCTAGTCGGTTGGAACCGAACCGGCTGGCCATCGGTTCAGCGGACTTTTCCTCCTTTCCTGAACCTACCAGTTCTCTTTTCTAGGTAGCTGCAGGAAATTTTACAAGTCTGGCAGTCTGCATTGAGGTGGTCAAACCCCAGACAATAAACACAGGTGGTGTGGGGGTCAGCCTTGGCAAAGACTTCCCCACACACACTGCAGTGTTGAAACCCAGTGGGTCCGGTTTTTCTTTTGGGTTTCTCAGACATAGTGCCAGTCCTAACCAAACTTACCCTTTTATGGCAATCCGCCAGGCAAGACCCTCTTATCGGTTCCCAACCATGTCACGGGTCATGGAAAAACCGTAATAAAATCCGTTTTTTTTAGAACCGATAAGAACCGGTAACCACACTCTAAATCACAAGTTAAGATTTTTTAAAACAACTTGATCGGTTCAAACCGAACCAATAACCGTTTACAAGTTCCACACAGAAAGAATTAATGTAAAAGCTATCTAGTACTCACAAATACCACAGACAGAGACTGAACTGACAGGTTGCGGTTTAAATTCGGTCGAAAACCGAGAAAACTGTACTTTAACCGACAAAATGAACCGAGCAGAAGGAGAAATCTCCGGAGCGACTGTTCAGTGAGGCGGAGTAAAGAATCTGACGGTTTGAGTTTGAAGAACAACAGACAGAGTCTCAACCGAGCTCAAGCTCAGCGTTCCATGCCTGGCATGGAAAGTTAACTCTTTCACCTCCGGAGCAGTTCGAAGGTTGGGACTCACTGCATATGTCAGAATATAGCAAGACTTCATGTTGTTTGAAAGAATATAATAAGAAACAAAAGTAGCCTATTGAAATGGAACTCTGAATTGGGTGCCAATGTTTCCCTGGATATTTGACTTCATCATTCCCTTCCAGCTTTGAAGGTGGCTTCTTTCGCTAAATGGCAGGCATTCACATGGAAATGCTGCTGCACATTTTTTCAGACCCCTGCAGTCATGGCTCAGTTTTTGCCCCCTGAGTATGGACAATGTTTGCGTCAGTGTGGTCAGTCTCCAGCCAATAATTCTCATGTATTTTGGGCATGCTCGGTACTACAACCATTTTGAAAGGACTTGGCTATTCAGTTTATGAAATTATCCCCATCTCCAGCTCTGATTTCCCCTACAGTGATACTTCTTTCCATCCCTCCTGCTGGCACTCACTTAAGTGGTCGAACATTAGTTTTTATATTAACATACTGGCAGCCAAAAAAGAAGTCACTAGGTTGTAGATGTGGCCGTCTGCTCCAACAGTTGCTGCCTGGCGTTGTGTAGTCTCAGAAATCTACCACTTGGAGTGTTTGATGGCCTTTGTTCACAACCAACTGTAACAATTTTGTATGCGATGGCAGGGATGGACACTGTACCTGCTCAATACTGATCTCACTTTTGTACTGTAAAATGTGCCTTATTTGTCCGTTTATTGGCCAGTCATCGTTCTGGAAATCACAGTCTATACCCGGAGTTGTCAGTATTTTGTCCTACCCCATTTGATATGGAGTATAGATTTCTTGATGATTGCTGCCACTTCTGCTTTACATTATGCTGGATACTTGCCTGTTTCCTAAAAACACTGAGTTATGCATTTTTATTGTTCATGCTTTACTTCGGTACACCCTGTTGTCTCAGTAAAACTTTAACTACAAAAAGAAAAAAGTAGCCAAGTGGATCGTGGCAGGTAGGGGTTTCCAAAGGGATGGAGTGGCAACTGCAAAACTGTGTAGCCAGTCTGACCCTGAATGAGTGGGCCTCTCATGGGACCAGGGAACCAGAAGATTGTGGAGCTAGAGGGAGCCAAGTCCATCAAGGGCTTTATAAGTTGACATGATCAGGACCTTGAAATCGATCTGCTGTTTAACTTTATTAGTATTATTTACTGATAGAAACCTATATGTACCTCATGCAGGTAAATAGGGTACAGGATGGGAGTTATTTTTTTAAGAGGAAAAGATGTATGACAACACGGGGACATGCAGTGAAGCTGGAGGGGGTATATTTAAGAGAGATGTGAGGAAGTGCTTCTTTACTGAAAGAGTGGTGGATGCCTGGAACAGTCTTGCAGTGGAGATGGTGGATGCAAAGACAGTGGTGGGCTTCAAGAATGCATGGAATAGGCACAAGAAAACCTTAGTGGTAAGTAGGGGGAGGGGGTTATGGAAGATGGAGATCAGTTAGTGTCTACACAGCATAAGAAGGGAAAAAAATGGCAGACTGGTGGGCCAAGCGGCCCTTATCTGTCATCAGATTCTATGTTTCTAGGTTAACAGGCAACTAGTACTGATTGCAGAGCATGGAGGATGTGATCTGACTTCCATTTGGAAGCTTGGACTATCAACTTCAGATCACCAGATCCCTGAAAGGGCTACAACCAGGGAATATTTTTCAGATGGTCAAAATCACAGCAGCTGAACTCTGGGTTTCCAGAGATAGGCTGCCATCAAGAATGACTCCCAAGAGCTGGACTGGTGGTGTAGAGGCCTGGGGTGCCATAGACACCTTACCTCTTCCCACACTGGTGATTCGGGTTCAGGAATGGATGTGGGTTGCTCGGCGGTGGGCCGGTGTAGGGAGGATTGAGCATCTGTAGGACTGCCCTCCTCGCTTGGGGAGGGTGGGATCTCATGCCTTGCTGCTTGACTGCCTTCTGGAGGAATCTACATAGCACTGCGTGCGAGCCACAGTGGGGGAAGGGCACACGTTGAGAGGGGTATCTTCCCAGAGGCGGAACTTGCACAGCGTGCTCATTTCTCATCTGTGATGCCCAAGGGAGAAAATAGGAAAAATATGGAGGACAGGCTTCATGAAGCCCTGCCTGTCACACTGGTGGCCTGCTCGGTCTCTCTGGTCGGGGGCTGAATCTGGATTGTGTATTCTGGGTGTGGGAAGGCAACCCCCTTCCCAGCCCCACCATGGGGGAAGGGGGAAGGGGGCAATCCACAGGGGGCAGGATTCCCTGACACTGGAGGAGTCTCAGGATAGCTGCTGCTGATGGAGGGGGAGGGCAGGGCTCAACAGCTGCCCGTACCCACCAAGGCAGATAAAAACCTATATCTTAAAAAAAAAAAAAAAAAAACTCCCAAGTCGCAAACTGCCTTTTCAGCTTCCATCTGAACCTCATCAGTGATGGTAGCCTAATACTGGCTGCTGATGCTGCCACTTACTAACATACTAAAATGCCAGCAGAATAGGCCTAACGGTCTTTCGCGTCTGCTCGTTTGGTCAGCCCCCACCCTGGGAGCTGACCTTGCTGCCCCCCTCGCCTTCTCTGGCTTCTCCCTTCCCAGTTCCGGATATTCTCGCTGCATTGGATTTTGCTTCTAGAACCCTTCCCCTGTACCTGTCCCACCCCTTCTTGAACCCCTCCACCGTCTCTGCCTCCACTAGCCCCCTAGGCAGCATTCCATGGCTCCACCACCCTCTCAGTGAAGTAGCATCTCCTCCTTTCCCCTGAATCTTCCCCTCCAGCTTCCACCCATGTCCTCTAGTGGCCCCCTCCTTCCTTTCAAGCACCCTGACTGTTCCTCCCTATTTACCCCTTCATGTACCTGAAGACCTCTATCATGTCCCCCTGGTCCTTTCTCTCTCCTGTGTACATATTTAGCTGTTTGAGCTTCTCCTCATAGGTCCTGTCCCCAAGCCCCAAATCATTTTGGTTGCCCTCCTCTGGACCCTCTCCAGGAGTTTAATGTCCCTCTTATGCGCCTCCAAACTGAACGCAGTACTCTAGAGGTGCGGCCTCACCAAGAAGTTATACAGAGGAGTATCACTTCCTCCTTCTGAAGGTGATCCCCTAGCGATGCATCCCAGCATCCTGTTGGCCTTGGCTGCTGCCCTCCTACAAGTCTCCTAGTTGTTCATCTTGACATCCACCACCACCCCCAGGTCCCTCACAGCCATCGAGACTTGTAGCATTTGCCCCTCCAGGGGGTCCTGCAGTCAGTGTGAGTAAAGGCACCAGCAGCCAACTAGAGCTGTAGCAGTAACAAAAATGAATTTCTGAAAATGGTGAATAAAGGACAATTTATTAAGTGAACTTGAATAATGAATAGTATTCACTGTTCAGGGCATTGTATTGTGGAATTAACACAAAATAAATAAAAAAAAAAAAAAAAAAAACTCTGTCCCTGTCCCTAATCAAGTGACCAGAGGTAGTCCAGTGCCACCCCATACTCCCAGTCGTACGTAAAGTATAGAATAAAGTATGGGTCGGTGTGTCTAACGAGAAGTTTAGACACGCCCGAGGGGTTACATACTATGGTTTATGAATAGCATCTAACCCCAAGGGTTAGGTTTCAGTTTGCAAGTTTCCCTTAAAATTTTGGTAATCCCTCCTACTTTTAAGACTGGGGGGGGGGGTCCCCTGTGACCCAGAAGCGAATGTTCAGCCCTGGTCTATCATCTTTATTTATTTTATTTATTGAAATCTTGGATTAATTACCTTTTGAGCGGAAGCTCTTTACATAGGTTCCACGTCATAAGATAACAAAATCAGGAAACAGTTGCAAGTACTGAAGAAGTTACATTGCAAAATGTCACCAGGCAGACAACTTAAGGATAGTAAAGTCAGGTAAGTGGTACAAAAAATAGGAGAAATATCCTAGCAAAAATTACACAAATAACCTAAGGAAAAAAGTTACAATAGTAGACATGAAGTTAACAAAGTAGACATAAGGGCATACAACGTTAGCTAGGCATTGAACAAGGAATGCCAGCGTCATTTGTCAATTATGCAATAATAGACAAGTAATTAACAGTGTAGACATAGGGGAATACCACATTAGATAGGCGTTGTACAAGGAATGCTAGAGTCAGTTGTCCCAATGATACTTCACACAGTGGAGATAACAGCCTGTGTGAGGAGGGGATAGTCAACCAAGGCATAGAAGGAGTGGGTGGAGGGAGGGAGGCAGGCAGAAGAGGGGGCAGTAGGGGGAGTAGTATTCAAGTGAAGGATTGGGGGAGGCCCAGAGCCCATGGTAGCTAAAGGAGTGAAAATGGTGGATGGAGTGGTGAGGGGAAGGGGAGAGTGAGGGGGAAGGAGAGGAGAGAGTGGAGGTAGGAGCAGAGGAGAATAGGAAAGGGGGAGGCATTAAGTCTGGGGAAAGTGGGGCAGTGACTTAGTGGAGTGTGCCATAAGTGCTAAGTAAGAGGCAGGGAGAGCAAAGTCACAAGTATAGTATGCTGAAGTGCCAGGAAGAGGCGGCGAGAGCCAGTAGGACAGTATTGGCAAGCCTCAGAATCCAAAGCACTCTGAGGAACCTAGAGATAGCAATCATAGGATGCCAAGGTGACTAGATATTGCCGAAGCAGGTGCTTGAAAGAGCCCAAAGTAGGTGCATTGGTTATGTCAGCTGGAAGAGAGTTGATCCAGTGAGGGGCTCTGTAGGTGAATGCTTGTTGTCCAAGGGAGGTATGGCACCGAGGAGTGCGAAAGAGCTGGGTGTCAAAGCTTCTGGTACTTTGTGATTTTAGAAATGGTGCGAGTAGGTTTATGACTCCAGAGGGCAGCATTCCTAGGCTGGCTTTTTGGCAAGCGCGTTCGTCGATATTTATTTTATTTTATTTGTTTTGTTGACCGGTAGTGGTGCAGACAAATTCCTGCCTATTTTCAGGCACGACCCGGGGGAGGGGGATACAGATGAATGCCAACTGACCTTGAACCAGATTAAGCTGTTGGTGATATTTTCAGTGAATGAGGGAAATTTGGCCAGAACACCAGGGAAATTCCCCTACTCTGTGACTGCAGAGGGCGCTGTCGCGCTGCGACAGGGATGGAGGACTTCAGTCCAGGTTTGGATGAGGAACAGGATGGACGTACTGCAACAGCTCTAGGTCCTGAGTGTGGACCTAGTACTAGTCAAGCTCAAACCATAGATGTACAACATTTACAGATGGATGTAACTGGGCAAAACAAATGTTTATTAGAAAAATCTGTGATAGATGAAGAGTTAATTCTACGAGAACAACTTATTGAGAAAAAAAAGCATTTAACTGAAATGTTATTGGCAGCAAAAAGTGATTTTTGGAAAAAAAAAATGCAACTGATGGAGGAAAGAACTAAACGAAAAAGATCTGTGGTAAGCCCTATTCAGGAAGGTAATAAACGTTTGCCTCTTTCTTTGGCTAAGGAAGCAATCCCTGGATTTTCAAATAAGTATGAGAGAACTTTGGTCCCTGGGCAAGATGATATGGAACATAGAATTATTAACAGCTCTTCGGAGGAATGGACCCCAGGAGGGGCTCTCCGAGATGCAGGTTGGACTTTGCAAAATAAGATTTGGCTCCCTAATACTGCAGTTCCAATACCGGGGACGGTGGGTCCAAAAGTAAATGAAGCAGGGAGTGAACAACGGGAGTGTAACTCTGGAGATCTGCCAGCAACTAGTGATTGTTTTTCTAAGTCTCTGGTTTTTTCTACTGCTTCGACGCAGGACACGAATGAGGCTACAACTACGCCAGATGCTGTAGCCACACTTAACGACAGTTTGCCTCTCACTTTTGATGCACAAAACTTGGCTTTAAGTGAGGCAGACTAATTCTCTAAAAATTCAGCTTCATCAGACTTGTTAACAGAGGGAAATGAGAGCACCCAGGAGAATCAAATACCGCCACAGGTAGAAGAGGTTCGGGAAAAGCAATCCTATGTGGGGCTGTTCAGGAAACCGGCTGAAGCAGCAAAAAGGAGGTATTTAGTGTGCTTTAAGATACAAGGGTTTGCACCAATACCTCCGGACGGACTCTGGGTGGGTAAATCCCTTATTATTGACTCTTTGGGGTTTTCCTGTTGAAATCTATGCGTTCATACACGCCCAGGGACAAGATATATGATATAAGCTTTTGTACTATGCAAGCATTAGACAAATTCTGGCACTGTACTATGAACTAAAAGATAAGGACATTTGAGAGACTTTATGGCTATTCCTATAACAAAGCCCACTATTAAAACAGTTACACTCTGTTTAGAAATGAAGAGGTTAATATTAGTAATATTCTGTTTTGGTTAGAAAAGGTGTACTGTCTTTGATGAACCTAAACTGAACCTAAACCGATAATGATGATAATGGGTTCTGGACAGGAGGATGGACAGTAAGGGTACAGCTTTACAAGATGATATGGGTATACAACACCTACCAAGTTCTTTCTATCTGGGGAGGATAGAGGGATTTTATTCTATGCAGGACAACCTAAAAGCTGTTTCAAATGTGGCTCATTACAACATTTGAGTAATGACTGCGATCAGATTAAGTGTTTCCACTGTGGATTATTAGGACATTTGGCAAACAGGTGTCAGGCCCTTCCAATTTGTAATCTTTGTGGGGATAATGACCATTCCTTTTCGGAATGCCCATGTGCAGAACATGACATGGATGATGCTTCTGACCAATAATTTTTTTTAGCTCAGGCACGAAAACCTTTCTTTCCATCAGAAACTTTTCAATCTGGGAGACAGAGGGGTAGAGGGAGAGGGGTTGGGAGGGGAAGCAGTGGAGAAAGCAGAGCCCAGGCCCCTCCAAAGTCTAGACAAGAAATTGTTATGGAGACATTTGTGACATCTAGAGAATGTACACCTATGGAAGGGAATAGAGGGGAAGTAGAGACTCCTTTCACCACTCCCCAAAGCTCTCCTCCTAGAAGAGGTTTCATTCAAGTAATTGCTGAAGGGAAGAAAGGGAAAAAATAGGAGAAGGCCAAGAGGAGATTTTTCGTAAACCTCAAGTTAAGGATAGGACAATGAATTCAATTCACGTTGAGGGTATACCTACCTTTCCCCCAGACGCTCCTCTATCCCCGCTTCCTTTAAGTAATCAATATGGAATTCTTTCTACATGGGGTGACCAAGTAGAAATAGCCCAACCTATGGAAACTGAAATTAATGGGGTGGAGGTTTCTATAGGAGAGACTGATTTATGTTTAAATGGAAATACAAGTTGTTCAGAGGCTCTACCAAGTAGGAAACCACAGAAGTGGGTAACACGCCCGAGTGGGAAATCGATGAAACCTCCTCCCTGAACCCACTAATTTGAAAGTAGCTAGTTTAAATCTAAACAGCATAAAATCTAATTTAAAACGACTAGCTACGTATGGTATTTTACAACATCTTAATTTCGATGTATATTTCCTACAGGACACTAGATTGCATTCTAAGAGTGAGATAAAGCAGGCTTCTTCGGACTGGAAATGGGGACTTTCCCAATGGTCAGTAGGGACAGAGACATGTTGTGGGGTGGGATTTTGTTTTATGACATCCGCAATTCGAATTCTACGATTAGTGGACCTAGAACCTGGTCAAGTACTTATTCTAGATGTTATTCTGAACTCAGTATCATGTAGATTAATTGTTTATGGAGCCCAAACTAAAGCATTACGAGTTTTCTTTGTTGGAAAAAAAATACAGCCTTATTTACATACAAGTAGGCAGGTAATTTTGGGGGGGGGGGGTACTTTAACATAAATGTACAAGACAAAAACACCCCTGGGAAACAATATTGTGACAAAACTATGCTTAAAACAATAGTTGATATAGCAGGATTGCAGGATGTATGTGCAGGCTGTAGAGGGAGAACATGCTCAACTTTTTATAAAGGCCAATTATCCTCCCGGATTGATTTCTTTTTTTTTTAAAAACAAATTCCTTTGTCAAAAGTAGAAACAATCCCAATAGAAACCTCTGACCATTGTTTAATTGGTTTTCAGATGTCTATACCACCACATAGAGAAACAGGCCGAGGTGTTTGGAGACTTAATATCTCCATTTTTCAGGATGAAGAGGTGATTCAACAGATAAAAATGATTATCAATGATAAACTAATGACATTGCCATTCTATGATAATATTGGGCTTTGGTGGGAAGACGTTAAAGATTGTTTGACGGGGTTTTTTAAAATCTTAGGTACTAGGAAAGTACAGTCTTCTTACAAAGAATACTTATGGTTACGGGGGGTTTTTGAAGACCTGATTTCTCATCAGTATGGGAATAAAGAAGATTTATCAACAGAATTAGGGATAGTTAGAGAACAAATGTGCCAATTTCAATATAATAGACTACTTTCTTTGATAAAAGAACAATCTTTTGGTACCCAGGGTACAGCAGCCCAGGTGAATCCATATATCACTAGTCAAGAAAGTAGAGATAGGAAAATTATTCATTTTTTGTTAATGGATGGTGGTAGCGAGGTACGAAGCAACAAGGGAATTATGGAACAATTAGAGAAGCATATTGAATCGACCTTTAGATCTGTTAGTGGGGAAAATTGAAAAAGTGAAATTAATTCTAGATCTAGCAACACCTCCTGTATTAGATGTTAATCGAGCAAAAGATATATGTTAAAGCCTTTTTCAACACTAGAAGTAGGGAATGTAATAATGGGTTTAAAAACGAAAACCTCTTCTGGTTCAGATGGTTTACCAGGGGAATTTTACAAGTTGGTATGGTCTATTATGCCTACAATTTTGGTGCAGTTATTTAACTCCTTTTTGTTGGATAATATTCTACCTACTCAGATGTATGAAGGGTTGTTGATCTTTTTATTTAAATCAGGTACGCACAATGATATAAATAACTGGCGCCCGATTACATTACTGAACGTAGATTTCAAACTGTTTGCACAACTATTAGGGAATCGGCTGGCTTCCGTCATGTCAGAATTATTACTTCCCACTCAGTTTTGTTCAGTGCCTGGTCGGCGACTAATTGATGCTCTGATTTTTTTTAAATATCTGATAGAGAAAGGTATGGGGCAAAATGGGGTTCCAATTTCAGAAGGGTATATAGCTAGTTTAGATCAATCTAAGGCATTTGATAATGTCTCACATCAGTACCTGTGGGAATGTCTTAGATTTTATGAAATTCCTGATCAATTTGTACAATGGCTGAAATTGTGCTACAGTCTGGCATACGTTAGACCTTATGAAAATGGGTGGTTAGGGGAAAAAGATAGGGATTTACTGGGGCGTGAGACAAGGTTGCCCCTTAAGTCCTCTATTATATGGATTTGCGATAGACCCATTATTACGTATACGTCAGAATTCTTCTAACATTTGTGGTGTTTTAGTAAATGATTTACCAGTATGCAAAATAATAGCTTATGCTGATGATTTATGTCTAATTTTAAAAGATGAGAATTCTTTAATCACAGCTTGTAATTTAATAAAGGAGCTGGGGAAAGAAATGGGCATGTCTCAATTTGGGGAAAACCAAATGTTTAAAACTTACTGGATTTCCGACAAGTCCTGAAACTTTTGGATTTTTTCATTAGCTTCAACTTCATGTAAAATCTTAGGGATTTATTTTGGTGGACCAGATATGGCCAAATATAATTGGGAAATAGCACTGCAAACAGGAAATGCTAAAGTACTACAATGGAATAAATGGAAAGTGTCGAAAAAAAAATTATTATATAAAAACATTTTTATTTCCAATTTTTTTATTTATTAGTATGATTTTCCCTCTCCCTAAAAGTTTAGAAGTGAAAATATTGGGTTGTGTTTTTTAGTTGTTTCTGGGGTAGCAGGTTAAATCCAATTAAAAGGAATGTATTGTACAAGGGCATTAAAGAAGGAGGTATAGGGATGCCTAATCCAATCTTGTTTTTCTTCACTGTTTTTTTTTATATGCTAATATTTTGCCTCTTCTGAAAGGTTGTTCACAGATTTGAGGGGTTTGGGGAGAAAAGAAATTAGAAGGGATTATAAATGAATGGAAACAATCAATTTATTCATAAAAATAAACGTTGCCCTAGGTTAGGGGAGCAATGGGAGGGTTTTTCTGATAAAATTAAACATTAGGGAATTAGCTATGCAGTTGTGTTAAGACTTCCAAGGAAAATCCTATATCAGGAAATTTTACGATTATGTTTTGGGATAACACTTTTTGAAAGGTTTTCGGTGCTTGCGAAAAACCAGATTATTAAATATATTTTAGATGACAGAATACCAGTTCAGATGTGGGATCAGGTATGGTTAAGCATTCATGATCGGATAAATGTTAAAGGAAATCATAAACATAAATCCTTGTTAGAAAGGAACCGTTAAAGGATAACTTGTATGAATATAATGGAATCCATGGATCATTTATACTTTCGTTGCCCATATGTGATACAGTTCTGGGATGTAGTTAAAAATAGGTGGAAAACAGCACCTTTTATTCTGCCCAAACCAAACCTTTTGTATTGCAGGATAATTCCACCAGAAATACAGTTTTTTTCACATAGCACACTAAGAGTAATTATGGCTCACTTCTTATATTGGATCTGGATCAGTAGTTGCATATTCACATTACAACAACAAACTACCTCAGTTTTAGAACTATTTCTGTTGATAGAGTCAGGTCTTAAGTGTATAAGGCGGATAGAAGGAAGTAAATTGGATATTGACACCTGGAATTCTCGGTGGAGGCAATTTTCGTTTATTTAGGGTTTCTGATGACCAAAGTATAACTTTGATTCTCATTCTCCCTTTTTTTTCTTTGTAATATGAGCTGTTGGGTCTGGTTTGATTTTGGGGAGGGGGTGGGTTTATATTGTTCATATTGTTTATATTGTTTCTCTCATGATAGAGTAATTGTATGAATTAATACTTATTTATGTTCTCCGATTCCTTTTTTATTATGATTATGTATGATATAATATTGATTTGTATAACTTCATTATGATTTGTTTAGATTTTAATAAAAAATTCCCCTTACTCTTATGGCAGGGAAAGGGGGAGGGGGAATTTAAGTTGGTTATATTGTTTATAATGTATTCTTTATGTTTGGGGTTTTTGTATGAATCAATACTTATGTTTGATTTTTTTATTTTCTTACTTACTTTGTTTGACATAATACTGATCTGTACATATTTAGTTATGATTTAATAAAAAATTCCCCTACTCTTTTCGATAAGTGCCATGGGATCTTTAACATCCACCTGAACTACCGCCAATCCAGGCAGATGGGACCTCGGTTTAATGTCTCATCCGAAAGATGACACCTCAGAAGTGCAGCACCCCTCTCATGCTGCACTACAGTGTCAGTACTGGGATATTAACCCAAGTGCCAGATGTGGGAACTGAACCCACAGCCCTCTGATCTCCTGATCTCAGAGGCGAGTGTGCTACCTACTGAGCCACTGACACTGCTATTGAGTTGCAGCCAGTTAGCCTGCTCATAAAGATTGCATGGGTGGGTCAAGCGCCCAGCACCGATCAAAAGGCGACATGCCTTGTTTAAGGCAGCTTTGACTGAGGGCAGTGTCTGTGGCTGCACCATAGATAACGAGGCCGTATTCAGCAAGAGAAGCAATAGAGCTGTGTATCGCCAAGTTCGGTGCTTCAGGGGTCGAACTGTATTTATGCCTATAAAGAATCACAATATGCAAATTGATTGCTCTGGTGATGTTGTCAAATGTGTTGGGAGTAGGTCAGTGAAAAGTCGAGGGTTATGCTTAGGTACCTGAAATGCTGTACCAGTTCTAGGGGGGAACCCTCATTATTAGTGATGGTGAGGGGAATGCCTTATATTTGCTTTGCAGGTTGGAGAACAACGTGATCTTCGTCATCTTGTAATTCATAATGAGCTTATGGTCATGGAACCATTTCTCTGCTGTCATAAAAACTTGTTGAAGTTGGTCTTCGAGGAGTTTGGAATGGAGGCTACTAGCAAAGATCATGGCGGCATCAGCATAAAAGAGAGTATAACAATGACAGGAATCTAGGAGTTTGTTAAAGAAATTACTAAATAAGAGAGGCCCCAAGATAGAGCCTTATGGAACTCCTGAAAGTATTGGGCACTATTAGACTGGACATTGCCAATTTTTACCTGTTGGGAATGGTTACTAAGGTAGCTCGAGAACCATTTAGTTGTGTCTACAGAGAGTCTTATACTAGTTAACTGGTCAATTAGGGCATGAATCATGGTATCAAAAGCCTTGGTTAAGTCCGTGAATGTTGCACAAACCAGGAGACCTTGATCCAGTGAGTCATAAGTATATCCCATGAATTTGAAAAGTGCTGTGGTGGTACTGTATTCATGTCTGAAGCCATGCTGTTGGGCACATTGCAACCAATATTTATCCAGATAATCAACAAGCTGATGTGCATGATTTGCTCCAGGGCTTTCGAGAGCAGAGGGAGAATGGAAATGGGGTGATAGTTCTTGTGCATTATAGAGTCTCAGGCTCACTGTATGGGGCCTTTAAGTCCTAGTCACACCATATAAAGTTCCCAGCAAAGGATTAAACTTAACCTCCTCATCCCCCTTTGTAGAACTCCCAGGTAATAGCCACCTAAACTCTAGATGGCTGTCTAATAGAAACATAAACATTGGAGCACTTACCCTTACATTTTAATGAAAACAGATTCTACAGATAGCAGTAATGAGAAGATAGACAACACCAACAGGTGCAAACATATAACTGGCTTTAGCATGAAGTATGTGGACAGAATCACGCCTCAAGGTAAGAAATAAGCATTCGCCTCTATGTCACTTTTTTCCGGTTAAAACATTCAGGTCACAGTTCAATATACAGTAGGTTACTGAGTCTCTTACCAGCCCTAAGCAAAGGAAGTATTGAATGTTCTCCGATGGCATATTGTCACCAAGAGTTGTTGGGGAGAACCCACACAACCTGCATCCATGTGGTTAGTGCCATGCTTAGTGTGAGGGAATTAACCCCATCCCACAAATTACGTGTACAGCTCAACATTGTAGGGACAACAATTTATTTGTAAAATGGGAGGAGAATGTACCCAGTGAATGCAAATAGCACTCATAAGGCACCATTACTTGCACCCGCCAAACTAGGGTTCCATCCACACATCTCTGAACCTCCTACCCACAGTTTATATGGAAAAAGTTACTGAGTGCCTATCCAGTTATCATCCAGTTAAGCTTATTCCTCCCAAGTTCTAAAATCAGATTTTATTCAGTTGACTAAAGTGCTCCCCTCCTTTGGGTCCTGAAGAAATAGCTTGTCTGAGTAAATCACCTTTTGGTGGGCTGGATGTTGGAGCACATGTGTCTGCCTATGGACTGCAGGATGGACTGTAAAGCATCAGAGGTCCTCCTGTGGTCCCTTGTGGTGAAGCTTAAGTCTGGAAAAGGGGATATTTTGTTGTCACCTTACAGGCTTATTGGCTCCAGCTGCTAGGCAGCATCCATTACCTTTTGTGTGGTCCAGCCAGGATTGTCAGCAGAACTCTTGGAGTTGCGTCACCCTTCCATCATTGTCCAGCGTGATTTGGTAAGCCTGAAACACCATTGGAGTAGGGTCCATGTGCAGAGTGTTAGTTAACCAGCTGCCTATATAAGCATAGGGATCATCCCCCTCTGATGCTTCTGAGAGACCTAAAAGGGAGAGGTTGGAGACCTGTGCTTGGTTTCCCAGAGCCTCAAATGTAAAGTGCAGGTTCTCGTTTTCTTTTACTAGCTAAGACGAGATGACAGTCACATGCAGTGCTGACCCTACTGCTTCCGTTGCTTCTGAAACTACTTGTTCAGGTTGAGCTTCACATGCAGTGAGTCTTATAGTAAAGTCTGCAGCACTGCGTTAAGTGCCACCACTCAAGCCTCAGTGATGTACTTGAAGCCATAATATCCCTGAACTGTTGGTTCTTGATCTGTTTGCAGCTCGACAGCCAGTCTTCCCCATTCCACTGGACCCCACCGCTTGCTGCTCTCCTTTGCTTCTTCTCTCTCCTTTTATGTTTTTTGGTGTTACCATAGTTGTAACTCCACCAAATTCTGTCCGCCAGCAGCAGTTGTCTTCACTCAACTTTTAGACCCATTTTGAGCAAAATTAAAGTTGTAAATAAGGTTAAATAACACAATGAAGAGTTCCAGGAGGGAGAGCATCAGAGGAAAGTGGCTTCTCTCAGTGATGGTTGGCTCTGCATCTCATAAGTTTTATTTATTTATTTTTTCTGTAGTGGCCACATTTTGTTTCTTGAGGGAGGGGAAGATGAAATGAAAACATTTAAGATGTTTATCCAGTACAAGCGGATGTGTTTGGAAGGGATTAGATTCCCTAAAGATAGGTTACCCCCCAGAACAGGATGGGTTGCACCCGAGGGTGCTCAGGGAACTGGCAGCGGAAGTGGCTAAACTCTTAGTAGGGTTATTCAGTAATTCATTACATATGACTGGTACCAAAGAACTGGAGGGTGATGGATGTAGTTCTGTTCCTTTTGGGGGGGGGGTGGAGACAAGAAACAAACAGGGAACTACAGACCTGTCAGTCTTACCCCAGTTGTAGGGAAGCTAATGGCGTCATTGAACAAAGAGGACCTCGTGGACTACCTGGAGAGCAATGGTCTCCAAGACAGTAAAGATCACAGGTTCGTGGCAGGGTGCTCTTGTCAAAATCCAGAGATCTGGCCGGCCCAGTGGCGCTGAGGGTTGAGGCGCTGGACGCCACACCTCGCGCCACGCCGCCGACCCGTGTTCGGGAACAGGCACGGGTTGTCGGCGGGCGGAGATGGATTGAGCGTCCGGAGGACTGCTTCCATCTCCGGGTGGGGATTTGGTCGGCCGGTGCTTGTCTCGATTTCTAGTGGAGGCTGGGGACCGGCTGGCATGAGTCAAGATTAGGGAGGGCGGGACGGGCTTGACGCTTGACTAGTGCGCAGCGGGAGTGCGCGCGCATCAGTCGCTGGCGCCATTGCACGCCGTGGCCCGCCGGGGACAAGAAAAAATGGGCCCAGCACGACGTCATTCCCTGGTGCCATTCCTGGAGGACACCTCCTGGCATGGATCCGTTGTGGTGGTCAGTCGCTCCTCCACCCTGCCGTGAAGGGTAAGTCGCGGGTCCGGAGGAGGGTCTCATGTCCGGAATGGCACCGGGGAACGCGGAGGGGGGGTTAGCCGGAGTTCAAAAAATAACACCAAAAAAAAAAAAAAAATCCAGAGATCCAAGGGAAATTCTTTAATATTAATCGATCTTCAGTGCGGAGCTGGTTGCATGGTATGAAACTTCAAATCCAGACACTTTCTGTTCAGCCTCCCATGGGCAATGCCAAACCCATAAAAATATAAAATGTCTGTAATTGTTATTTGTTTTAATAGTTGCTCCAACGGTTCGCCAATCAATGTCTTCTTCTGGGGGACTGTAAAAAAAAAAAAATAAAAAATAAAATAAAAATAACAATATTGTATCAAAATCAGTTTGATATAGTTTAAAATAATCTTATGATTATCATCATTTTAAATAATTTCATGCCGTAATCTCTACACATAGATTGTAAATCTTCTATGTTAACTATTATTGAAGACAAACTAAACTATATATTCCAAGGTTCAAACAAATCAAATAATTATTTTGACTCAAAAAAAAACTGTAACATTCAATGGATTCTGAATGTTACAGTTTTTATCGAGTCAAAACAATTATTCTGTGATGTCAAGAGTTGTTGTAAGCACTCGTGACAAGTAGGTAGCCTAGGGCACAATGAACACTATGGGGCTCTTTATATTAAGATTTTTTACAGTTTGGGGATGGTCAGTGTCATTATTTGATTTGTTTGAACCTTGGAATATGTAGTTTAGTTTGTCTTCAATAATAGTTAACATAGAAGATTTAAAGTCTATGTATAGAGATTACGGCATGAAATTATTTAAGATGATAATCATGAGATTATTATAAACTATATCAAACTTATTTTGATACAATATTATTGTTGTTGTTATTTTACAGTCCCCCAGAAGAAGCTATTGTGTGGTGAAACATTGGGGCATCTATTAAAACAAATAAAAATTCAAGAAATGTTATATTTGTATGTGTTTGGCATTATCCATGAGCGGTTGAACAGAAAGTGTCAGGGTGTTCTTGTCAGACAAATGTGATAGCCTTCTTTGATTGGGTGACTAGGGAACTGGAAAGGGGCCATGCTGTGGATTTACTCTACTTTGTCTTCAGTAAGGCTTTTGACTCGGTGCCTCACAGACACTTGCAGAAAAAGCTGGAGGATCTGGGTGTGGCTAGGAACATAACGTGTGTAGGTAGCTGGCTAAGGGGGAGATAACAGAGGGTTGTGGTGGATGGGGTCAGGCCAGTTGAGAGGGAGGTCATGAGCAGGATACTGCAGGATTCTGTCCGGTCCTTATCATTGAGATTGGAGAAGGAATCTGGGGCAGGTTGTGTCTCTTCGCAGATGACACTAAGCTCTGTGCGAGGGTTGATGTAATAGTGACAAGAGAATCGGCAAAATTCAGAGTGACCTGCAAAGGCTTGAGAGGTGGTCTAAGATTTGGCAGTTGAAATTAAATACCAAAAAGTAAATGGTGATGCACTTGGGGAACAAGAACCCCAGGACTGAGCACTGGATGGGTGGGGTAAGACATTACACTACAGCTGAGGAACTGTACCTGGAAGTTATCATAAGTGACCCCCATCAAACAATCAAGCCAGTGCAGCAAGGCCTTTAGTAAGGCAAATGGGATGCTGGGGTGTATCGAGGAGGGTACTAACAGCAGAACGAAAATCATGTACACAAATGCTTGCAGTTTGGGAAACAAGATCCCAGACCTGCAGGCAATAATGCCAGAGGCTAAACTGGACATAGTAGCCATTAGTGAGACATGGTTTACCAGTAACCACACTTGGGAGACTTCAGTACCTGGCTATGTACTGTTCAGAAGAGACCGAGGTGCAAAAAGGGGGGGTGGAGTGGCCCTTTATGTCAATGAAAATATCAAAGCTACAGAAATTCAGAATACACATAAGGAGCCAGAAAAACTGTGGGTTACCCTGGAAACAGGAAATGGGACAGTCATACGAACTGGGGTTGTCTGTTGGCCTTCAGACCAGGGGAAGGACATAGACACGTTACTGTTAGAAGATATACAAAACATGATAGCTAAAGGGGAGGTTCTGATAATGGGAGACTACAACATGTCAGATACATATTGGTCAGTACCAGCAGGAACATCTGCCAGAACTAGACACATAGTGGATTCCTTGCAGGGAGAGGGCCTCAAACAACTGGTACAACAACCCACAAGAGACAGGGCTATCCTAGATCTATTACTGGCTAACAGGGAAAGGATCAGAGATCTCCAGGTAGAAGGTCACCTGGGGGCCAGCGACCATCACATGGTATGGTTCAGTTTGGCCACTAGAACTAAATCATCCCATTCCAAGGGAAAAATATGGGACTTCAGATGAACTAACTTTGATAAGATGGCCAACAGAGTTAAGCTAGCACTGCCAAAATGAAATACAGGTGAGGGGTACAGGCAAAGTGGGCAAGCATTAAGTATGCAATACTTAAAGCAACATCCCATTGTGTTAGAGAGAAAAGGAAGTGCAAAAGAAGAAGGAAACCACTTTGGTTCTCAAAAACAGTAGCAGAAAAGGTCAGAGCAAAAAGGCTGGCCTTCAGGAAATATAAGGGAACGCAGCAGGGATGAAGATAGGGAGGCATACCAGACTTTCCTAAGGGAAGCAGGGAAGGCAGTAAGGTAGGCAAAGTCCCAAACCGAGGAAACGCTAGCATGAACAGTAAACGAAGGTGACAAGACTTTCTGTAGATACATTAGTGAAAGGAGAAGGTCCAGAAGGGGTATTGCTGAGATTAGAGGGGATAAGGGGGCATGTGAGGAGGAGGACGATGTAAAAGCATCTATCCTAAATATATACTTCTGCTCAGTATTTGCTGAAGAGAATGTAGGGCAGGGCCCACAGCTCTGCACTATGGACACGGGGGAGGGAGGTGTGCACTAGTCCCTTCACAAAAGAAAGGGTCCTACAAGAGTTTGCTTAGCACAGGGTGGACAAGGCAATGGGACCTGATGGCATTCATCCCAGGGTACTAAAGGAACTGAGGGTGGAACTAGCAGAGCAATTATCAGAACTGTTTGAGTCTCTGGGCACAAGAGAGGTCTCAGAAGACAGGAGAAGGGCTCATGTGATCCCGCTGCACAAGAGTGGTAGCAGGGAGGAGGCAGGGAACTACAGACCAGTTAGTCTTATCTCAGTAGTGGGCAAGATTATGGAGGCAGTCCTTAAGGAGAGGATAGTGCAACACCTGGAATCCATAGGAGCACAGGATCCAAGACAGCATGGGTTTACAACAGGAAGGTCCTGTCAAACTAATCTCATAGATTTCTTTGACTGGGTAACCAGAGTGGTGGACCAAGGGGGAGCAGTTGATGTCGCCTACCTTGACTTCAGCAAAGCTTTCATTACTGTTCCACATAGAAGGTTGATTAATAAGCTGGGTAGGCTCAGGTGGGTGAGAAGTTGTTTAACTGGGTGGCAAACTGGTTGGGCAGAAAATGGAGAGTGGTGGTAAAAGGTATACAGTCAGTAGAGATGCAAGGCACAAGTGAGGTACCTCAGGGATCAGTCCTGGGGCCAGTCCTCTTAAGTATCTTCACCAGTGACATTGCAAATGGACTGCCGGGTAAGGTTTGTCTGTTTTCAGACAACACCAAGATCTACAACAGAGTAGATGATCCAGATGGGGTGGGAAGAATGAGAAGAGATCTGGATAAATTGGCAAAATGGTTGGAAGAGTAGCAACTGGGGTTTAGCGCACAGAAGTGCAAGATCATGCACATAGGGAAGAGAAACCCTGAAGCCACCTATAGGCTGGGAGGGGAGTTGCTAGCAGTCAAAAGGGAAGAAAGAGACTTGGGGATCATCATCACAGATGACCTGAAATCATTGAAGCAGACCACTAAAGCAGTAGGTAAGGCTAGGGGATGTTGGGGTGTATTAGTAGGGGTATCACAAGTCGAAGAGGGAGGAAATAATCCTCTTTACAAGACACTGGTTAGGCCTCATCTGAGTACTGCATGCAGTACTGAGACCACACCTTCACAAGGACATTAACCAAATTGAGGCAGTCTGGAGAAGGCAAACAAAATGGTACAGGGACTGCATCAGAAAACATATGAGGACAGATTAATGGAGCTCAATATGTATACCCTAGAGCAAAGGAGGAGAGAGGTGATATGATCGAAACATTTAAACATCTTAAGGGCATTAAGAAGGTGAAAGAGTCTAACACGCTTCAATATAAGAAAATAGCAGGACAAGAGGACACAGCATGAGATTAGAGGGAGGCCGATTAAGGGGTAATGTGAGGAAGTTTTTTTCACAGAAAGGGCAGTGGATGCATGGAATGGCCTACCTCAGGAAGTGGTGGATATGAATACAGTACAGGGCTTCAAACAAGCATGGGATAGGCATAAGGGAGCAATACAGATGAGTATGAATAAATAGGTCATTGACAGAGCAAAGGCCGATGGCACATTTGTAAGGTAGAAACAGAAATGGGCAGACTGGATGGGCCTTGTGGTCCTTATCTGCCATCAACTTCTATGTTTCTACCACTCATTTATGGATCTTTGAGGCCTCACCTGGAGTATTTTACCCAGTTCTGGAGTCATTATCTCAGGAAAGATGAGGACAGACTGGAGACGGTGCAGTGAAGGGTGGCAAAGATGATTCAAGGACAAGAAGTCGTGTCTTACGAGGAGCTCGGCAAGGCACTGAACACGTACTCAATGGAAACTGGAAGGGAGATGATGATTTGATAGAGACCTTCATGTTCCTAAAAGGAATAAACAAGGTGGACTGCAGGGAATTATTTAATATGAGTAACAGTTCGAGGTCACAAGGGCATGAGTGAAAGCTGACAGGACGGAGGGTCAGGAGGAACGTGAGGAAGTATTATTTTACAGTAGTCGTAGAACAGTCTGCCAGTCGAGGTGGTGGGTGCTAAAAAACATATGGTTTCAAGCACAGTTGGGACAGAGTGAAGGTGCAGTGGGTACTTTGACGACAGAAACTGGGAGAGGGATCCGGGGTGGGTGGATGGGGAGGGCTGGGACCCTGGATGAACAGTAGGTCCCGGGGTTAGATAAGGTACCACAGGATAATTGACTGGACCATTGCTCTTTTTTCTGCCATCATTGTCTGTTTCTGTGCAAAATACTATCATTAAATACTATCATTTTGGTGGAACTAGAACATTTTACCAAATGAGACTAGAAGATGCCTGGAATATTTTTTTACAGTGAAAAAAGGTAGGGTCACATTTTTTGCCTAATTTTGTCGCACTGCTTCTTTAAAGTGATTTATCAGTTTCCTACAAAAAAAGTACTTTTGGTATCAGTGGTACTCTAACCTTATAACATCCCCCTTCACCAAAACTGAAATTCAGGACATTCTGTTATTTATTAACAGACATCTGCAGGAATTCAGGCTCTTTGCCCCCTTGGACCTCATCTGTTCCTGCTGATTTTCCTGCCTTGAAATCCTACTCCTTTTGCTTGTGATATCAACATTTTTTCTGTGGCAACAGATTGTGATGTCTCAAATTGAAGATTATGCTTTCATGACAGGAATAAGCAGTGAGAAATAATAAACTTGGCTGTGGGGCCGGTGGAGTCCGGTTATAAAAAAAAAAAATAAAAAAAATGGAAGTTTCTTAAACCAACATTTTTGATTAATTTTGTGAGTTCTGCTAATGACAGATGTGAAAGTTTTTTTCTGGAAACCAGAAAATCTCTTGAAGCACTCCAGTTCTCTGTGATAGTCTGAGTGAGCCACCATTGTTAAAGGAACTTTGAAAGATTGGCACATGGGCTTTATAGCACCTTACCTTAGTGCAGCTCTAGTCATTTCAAGCATAAATTGATCTTTTTTTTTCTTCAAAGTCTATTTCGTGAGGGAAGGGTGTTGTAAATCAGGCGATGGCCATCTAATCCCTTCTACTTCCCAGTCCACTGGCCACACCCTTGTGATTTCCCTTTTTTTAGAACCCCTGTTAGTCAAGTAGTGGATTTCGCCTACATAAAATACTGTTTTAACATACAAAAAGGTTTTTAAAATGCCTCCCATAGACTACAATGGGGCACGTCCCTTATGCTCTCCCTGTTTAGATGTCATAAAATGCCTGAATGTGGGGCTATGACTGTCTGACTGGAGGTGTTGCCTTTCAGTAATCACATCCTTATACTAACTGTGACACTCATAGCTTGATTTAGGAGTTATCTGCTTCAGCAGTGTTATCTTATGTCAATTAAATTTATATGCAGTAGGATTCTTTGTATGTGTGTTGCACCAAGCACATCTGAACCCAAGGTTCTTTCGGACTGAGGGCAGTATTGTACTGTTAAACTTCTCTGACATCTTCTGTTTTTTTTTTTTTTTTTTTTTGTTTTTTTTTTGGTTTTTTTTTTTAAATGAGTATTTTAAACCAATGGGGATTTTTTTCTGTTTTTCTCTGCATTATCTAGCTGTTATAAGTATTGTATTTTCTAAACAACTGCCATGAGCTTCTGAAGAAGGACTGGTTGGTCCGAAAGCTAGAGCACGTTGTTCTTGTTGTTACATCTATGTTGGTCCATTAAAAGGTATCAAATCATTTGCTTCTGGAAGGTGAAAGAACTTGGCTGGCCGTGAGGTCAACCCAATTTATGATCCCTTCCCTCCCGAAATGGACTTTGGAAAAAAATTTCAGTTTATGCTGAAAATGACTAGTGCTGCTTTAAGGTGATGAGCTATAAAGCCCATATACAGTTAAAATAAAGTTTGAAATCTACTTTAAGGGAGGGAGCTCAAATAAACTGTCAAGGATTGCTGCTTTATGAGTACCCCTTCCAGAAAATACACACTTATTGGTTTATTTACAGATCACTGTGAATTTAAAATCTAGGTTATTTTAGCCAGCCAGTTGGTGTGGTGGTAGCGTTACCACCCACGACTCTGGTGACCCAGGTTCAGGAACGAGCCTGGATTATCAGGGGCTGGCTGGGGGTAGGGGTTTGATAATCCCATAGGATGCTCTCCTCCTCTGAGGGGGAACTGCCCTCACATCACCCTGTTACCATTGCCTGTAGATGCACGGGCGGTGGCACAGGACTCACTGTGTGGGAAGGGGAGGACGCCAGTAGGCACTTGGCTGAGACATGTGCAAGCATGTCTACAGCCTGGACTTTTGTCCTCCGTGCTGGTGTCCTCAGGGGTGGGGTTTCAAGGGCCCTCCCCCCAAAAAAATGCAACAGGGAAAATACAAAAAATCCAACCCCCAACTGCGGCACCGCATGATTCCCAACAAGTAGAAGGGGGCACAGAGCACGGATGGTTGGTGCTACTGCCACTGAGTCCTGCCAGCAGTGGGACGTATTATGATATTTAAAAAAAAAATATATATATATATATATACACACACACACACATCGTATATTTATATATTCACACACACATTTATATATATATATATATATATATATATATATATATATATATATATAAATAAAATGTGTGTGTAAGTATATATATGTGTGATACATATATGTAAGTTATTTTGTTTTTACTGGTAACATACAGTGTATTAGCAATAAAAAAAAAAAAAAATATATAGTGGCAGGATTTGTTATTGTGTTTCAGAGTGTTCAATTAACCATTATTAGCAGGAGGAAAACAGCCCTCAGACTAAAATGACATCATGCTGTTTCCCAAGGTATGCTGTGGCTCTGGGGAACTCACAGCAAATTCAGGAGTGACAAAAATATAAATCAGTGTCACAATTCAGCATGATTTCTTTTCATAAATATGGAAGATTATTTTGTTCTAAATGCACCCACAGCCGTGACAGTAACAAAGGAAATTTGATATGTCCAGTGATCTTTAAACAGTTGCAGAATCACCACATTCCAAACCTGGGGTACATCGTTCCCAAATTAATGAAGATTTGAATCTCTGCTGCCTTTGTGTACATTGCTAAAGCACTAGATAATAGGTATACAGTATATGTGCCCTAAAAAACATGTGCTGTGTAACCTCTGTGTCAAGCCAATTTAAGATATAATCTTCAGCTTACCTGGTTAAACAATGTATTTTTAGACACAGCAGAGGTTGGCTCTGGAATACCTGAGCCTAATGGATTCATTAAAAGGACTGCATTTGCAGTCATCAACAGGTTTAAATGCAGGTAACGTTTTGCAGCCACAGATGTGCAGAGTAAACATGATTTGTAATAAAGTTAAGCAGTATGATTATTCCTTATCTTACATTTACAACTTTATCACCCTGTGCACAAGGACTGGGGTAGTATGCCACTGTTTGAGCAACATTTATAACATGCAGTTGCCTGCCCTTGTTACAGTTAAGATATTTTTGGTAACTTATTCAGCTGTTGCAGATACCACAAGTCTGTCTGGATAAGTGTACTCTTGTGTTTTATCTACACATTTCCTACCTGATGTCCCTCATACAGTGGCTCCCCCCAGCCCCAGCTCCGACCCATCCCGATGGTTTTACAGGTTATTCACCTTGGAGAGTGGCTTGCCATCTAGGGTTGCATGGTCCCTGTGGGGGACAGCAATACGTCAAGTGGACGGGGGTGTTTTCCTTCTTTATTTTTTCCCTGGGACATCAGCGTGCAATAACGTGATGTGTCTGGCGATGTTCTGCTGTTCCCGCCAGAGCTGCCACTTGGCCTCCCCCAGGTGGTAGTCAGGGGGATGGATACAGAGTTCCACCTCTCCAAGGGAGGAGAACGGTCCTCCGAATGCTCAGTCCTTCCTCACATGGCCGACCCTCGGTGATCTGAGTCTGTTGATGAAACCGAGTTGCCAGCATGGCTGCAGGTAAGGCAGCAGTGCCTCACCCATCCCTGCTACTGGGCTGGCGTAATACTGTGCCTTTTTAAATCTAATTGATGAAATGGGAAAGGAAAATTTAATAACCGGATTCAATGTCACAGGTTACAGTTAGTATAAAAATGTTTGCCCAACCACACACCTAACCTGAAATACGTACATGTAGACAGCAACAGCTACTGCAGCTACTAGGAGTATTTTCTCTCCAAACCATTTTTTTCATTAAAATACATTTCTTTTTTTTTCTGTTTTTCCCCAGCTGGTGGACACAGGCAGGCTCTGTCGCACCTCCCACGCCTGGCAACCACCTCACCCCAGTACTCACCTTGACCCAGAGACCCCTATGGATTCCTTCCCTGGTGGGCCAGGTAGGGGAGGGCCGTCCCCCCTCCCGGACACATGCATCCAATGATGGGTCCAAGGGATCAGGTGATAGCATGAGATAGAGGACGTGTGAACAGGACTTCATGGAGCCCATGTCGATCAGTTTTTCATTTTCTCCCCGGACTTTGCTCAGGCATGTTGACATGTTGATCCTGTGTATGTGGAGGCATGCACACGTTATAGAACCATGGCCCATCCAAGTACTTTGTGTTGGCTGAGCACGGCACTACCCCCAGGCCTCCACAGTCCACTTGGTGGGAGCAAAGGGCGGAGTGGACTGGCCACCCCAGCCACCCCATTCTGGGAGAGGAGCACAGTCTGTCAGATGCTCAGTCCTCTCCCCATTGACTGACCCCCAACATTCCATGCTCATTCCTGAACAGGCATGGTGGGAGGTAAGGCGTTCAGTGACTCAGCTCTCGCCCAGTGGGCCAGCCTATAAAAAAAATTTCAAAGAAAACAAAACTGTAATCATTTTTTTAAATTCCTTTTAATATTATATTTTATCTCCTTTTCACACTTTTAACAGCCTCCACCACTACTTTGGCATCCTCTATCTAAAGCTTCCCCTATTACACACTACTAAGCTCCTTCATGTCTGCATCCCTAACCCTGACCGTCCTCCATCAGGATTCCGTGTCTTGATCCCACATGACAGAGACCAAAATGATTGCCGGGGAAGAACCTAAGGTAGCAGAGATGTGAGGAGGCACATTGAGACTTTTGGTGACTCCTGAGATAGGTGGGATGGTGCACCATAAAACTGTAAAGAAGAGACTTAGTTTTACACCACTTAAACACTCATGCCACCCAGGCATCAACCTATGGCTGCCTGTAACGCCATCCTGTGGATGGGAATGTACCATGATACCTGTCTACTAGCTACGTGTATAATTTTGTTTTATGTTTTAAAATGTCTGCTTATTATAAGACATAGCAGGGTCAGCAGGCTAGCTAGACAGATGGCAGTTTTTAAGAGGCCTGACCTTTTGGCCCCAACACAATTGCTACAGTAGCTAATGGCTAACTTACTTCTCTGTGACACATAGTTGCAAGCCTTCCTGTGACTGTAACCTCTTCCTTCAAAGGCCAGGGTATAACAGCCATAAACTATCCTTTTACCTCAAAATGCAGGGACATGGTATGCATTTTATGACCTCTGAGTAAAAGGCCAATTTTAACTGATTTCTGTTAGCTTTCACACCGAGGTGAACACAGCTCCTCAGGAAACTACTAACAACATCAGAGAGATAATTCTGTCTAAGGCCTCACTAATTAAGAAGATTTTTTTTTTATTGGAATGTTTGAGCAGTGGGCTGACATGTGACTGATAAATTAAAGTTCTCAGGTTTGAGTGACCTCACAGCCAGCATCTGTGAGCTGTGTCAGGGAGGAGGAGTTTTGTGACATATTACCAGCCAACTGGGAGAAAAGCATTGCATTTGTCATTTGGCTTTTGGCATTTTGCCTCTGATTTTGAGGTGGGACACCTGACAAACTCTCACAGCATTTTAGGTAAATTCAACCACCTATTTATTACTTGAAACCTAGAGTAGTAGAAATTCAGCAATAAGGTTTTGTTTTTGTATAATTATCTATTTACTTCCAAAAACTGTAAACCCAATTTTATATGTTCTGCGTTTTGTATTTTATCTATTTTTTAATTTTTTGTAAATATTATTTTTTTTGAAATTCTGCTTGTGCCTTATCTCATTTTCTTTTGCATGTTAATGCATGAATAGTGTCAATAAAGCTGACAAAACTGTTAAGAGCTTAAAAGTGTGTTACTGTCTTGCTAAGGTAAGAAATTACCTAGGTCTCAAATTGAGTCAACAGGGTAGAATTGTGAACCAGGCTGGGTGCCCACTGGGTTAGGTATTGCACTGCACATCCCTGAAGAGGGTGTGATATTTGATCCTGTTAACTGGGTGTGCTAGCGAAAAAGGGTTCATATTTGACCTCAGGACTCTAGAGTAGGAGGTGTTTCAGACCCAAAACAGACAGGAGGGTTACCCTGTTTGTCTCTTGTTCACATATTACACTTAGAGGTTTGGCACTGTGGGAGCAGAGGGCTGGACCTGCAGAGTGCATTTGTGACTAGGGGTGGTTACTTCAGTGCATCACCATTCCTACCTTAGGTGCTTGTGCAGTGGGAGGACCAGCTCTGTACCCCTGGGTCGGTACACAATGCCTCTGCATCGCACTGTAGATCCCACTGGGTCAGGGCTGGTGAGTTACGATTAGGGATAAATCCAGGATCTCCCCAATGGCAGTGCAGTGCACCATAGCTGGCACACTGAGCCAAACTTAACATACCTGTTTTATAAGTAGGATAGTACACTTAGTGAGTACGGTCATAGGCAAAATACACACTTCACAGCTTGGTAAAAGCAACTGGCACACTTCATACCTAATAACCACTCGAGGGAGGCTATATTTCCCAATAACTGCACACCCTATTGTTTCTTATTTCTTACATAAATGTGCATGGTGGTTACTGAAGATAAACATTTACCATACTAATCCAGACAATTCTCTCATTTCACTGTTATGAATGCACTAACTAATAAGTGATGACAGTTGTGGATATGTCAGTTTACATCAGAACAGCATTAAAAGCTTTTCCACATTAATTATTTCAGAGAGTTCTGAAATAGGCTGGAGATGTTTCAGACAATGTAGAACTTCTGATAATGTTAATTCTGACATTTAGTACACTGGGAATTAGCACAGTGAAGAGACAATCTGGAAGAACAGTGGGTAGGATCTATAGGGATGCAAGGCGAGACAGATTTACAAATTATTTAGTTTCTGTATCACTCTGTAAGCATACACGCTAAAGCCTCAAACTTTGAGCAGAGCATAATGGGTATGAAAATTTGTATGTTTGTGAGTGGTGGTGGTGGGGGTGGCAAGCTGACAAGGCTTCACCAAAACAAAAGTCACTTTTTGTAATGACAATAATAACATTTATTTATGTAGCACAATTCAAACATGTATCAAAGCACTGTACAAAAAATTAAAACACAAATAAACATTAAATGCTAAAAAAAAAAGTAAAATCCCATAATATAGCTTCAACTGTCCCCTTAAGCACAGCTAAATAAGTGTGTTTTTAAAGCCGTCTTAAAACTCTCCACCGTCAGGCATGCTCTAATCCAGCGAGGTAGAGAATTTCACATGGTCGGGGCTGCATACATAAATGCTCTCGCACCAGAAGTTTTCAGTCGGACCATGGAAACCTCTAGCAGTCCCTCGTCAGCTGAATGGAGGGGTCGAAGTGGGCGGTAAGGAACCAGGAACTCTTGCAGGTAGCCAGGACCCAGTCCATGCAGGGCCTTATAGGTCAGTAAACTGACCTTGAAGGTGCTTCGCCACTGGACAGGCAGTCAGTGCGCTTCCAGCACAGGGGAAGATATGCGACTAAGGACTAATCGAGAACCCAGTTAGTAACCTGGCTACAGCTGCTCTGCACCAGCTGCAAGCGGCGAATATCAACCCCCAGAAGCCCTAGGTATAGGGAGTTGCAGTAATCAAGTGGGGAGATCACAAAGGCGTGGCTCAGCGTTGGAAGGTCGTGGGATGGAATAAGGCGCTTAATCTGCGCGATATTCCTCAGATGGAAAAAAGAGGATTTGACTACAGCCAACACCTGTGAACGAAGTGTCAGCCCTTTGTCAAATATAACGCCCAGATTCCGCACCTGAACAAAGGACATGAGCAAGCTGTGCTCCTGTCCTCTATATCCCGCAACCTGGATCCACCACCAACACCTCAGTCTTATCAGGGTTCAACTTTAGCCAGCTGGCTCGCATCCAGTCCTGGAGCGCTACAAGGCAGTTATTAAAGACAGAGACTGCACTATCCTGATTGGGGGCAAAAGACAGGTATCTGGCACTTCACAGCATAATAATCCACATCAGGCCGGTGAGTCCCCTCCTTGGGACATGGTTCTCAAAGCAATGCGAAACATGGATCGCAAAATTGATCAGATTCTGGAGAGAATGGGCACCCAGGATGCCAAAATTGAAGTAGCAGCAACATCCGCTAGAGAAGCTGACGATCGCTCTAATAAAACCTTGTCGGTCATCAACAAGTTGACACAAGAAAACTCATATACAGGCCCGATTTAAAGACACTTGAAAATGGAGCTTGTGCAATGAATGTTAGACTGATTGGTCTTTTCCGAAGGGATGGAGGGGGGAACCACATTTTACCCTATGTGCAAGCCTGGTTAAAGGATATTCTTCAACTGCCTGACTCTTGGGATGGTGCAGACCTCCACCGTGCATACTACTTAAACTCCCATTCCCTGCAGAGCAACCAACAGCAGCCACACGCTGTCATGCTAATTACTGCTGGACCAGAGGTTCGGAATTCTCTACTTGCCACGACTAGAATACTATGTCCACTGAAACATGAAGAGCAGGATGTTAGAATGTTCCTGGACTGGGCATTTGCTGCCAGAAACGGGAGGAAACAGTTTAGCGTCCGTGAACAGCTCCACAGTTTGGGAGTCATCCATTCGTTGCTGGCACCAGTACATCTCCGGGTCCAGTATGGAGGAAAAACTTATCAATTTGTGGACCTTAAAGATGCAAGTAAATTGGAGGTGAAAGTAGCTGCTGAATTCTGGAGTGCGCCAGCACCTCATGACTCCGGGGACTCAGACTCTTGAAGTTTGTGAGTGGTTCATTGGTTCCAATAAAGATATCACTCTTGGACAAACTGTAGAAATTGGACTTTAAGGAGTATATGGCTGGTTTTGTTTTCTCTTGCTATAAACTCTGTACTAAATGTTAAGATACACTGTTCTCTGTTATTCTTATTTTTACAGCTGTTACTGTTCTCTGAAAGTTTAACATAAAATGGCAGATTCCACATGTTTAGTGGCTTGAGTGACGAGCTTGGATGCCATGCTGCTTTTATTTCTAGTCTTCAAAGAGCTGACACGGTCCAGCGATGGCTGCGAAGGATTTTGTAAGTGGAGGCTTGTGGGGAGGGACAGCTACAAATGTGAAATCCAGCAGATCTCTAATTTTAACTCTGTTATAGGTTGTGGCTACAATAACTCTGGAAGTTATGTAATGTAGTCTTGTTATATTCGATCTTGATATGGTGCCACATGTCTTGCGAGGCTTAGCTCATTAAGTAAATATCTGAGGATTAAGTCCTGTTTAGTAAATTTTATATATCCCTGTATGAGGTATCACCACTGTGACTTCTGAAATCCTGATGCTAAAATGAGAGAAGTTTTACATATTTAAAAAGGATATACGTTTTTTTCAATTAAAGATTATAAGATATAAAGTATAGTTCTAGTGCCACTTAAACATAATAGGGGACTTTTATTCACACTAAGTCCAAAAGCATGTTACAATTGATTAAGACCATTGGGCACAGAAAGGTTACATGAGATTGGAAAACTGGGGGTGGTAAGAGGAAACTGAGTGCTGGAGAGAGAGGCAGAGAGAGAGAGAGAGAGAGAAGAGGTTGCATATGAGGAAGTTAAGTGAATTGCTCAAGGTCACACTTCACCTGAGGATTGCTTCTGTGTAGACCGTTGTGCACTGAAACTTAGTTTGCATCTAGACTCCAAGCCCCTAAAAATGTTTTAAAACTCTGCTGGTTCCTAGTCTTTAAACCATTTTTAAAAATGTTTTAAAGCTAACATGGTTCCACTCTCATAGACAGGAGTAAAAATGGTTTAAGCTGTAATGGATTAACTAAAACAGATCTTGCTTCGAGAGGGCTCTTGCAGTAGATAATAGTCATTTGGACTGCACCCCGGCATAGGACCACATGGAAAATTTTAGCTAGCAGTGTCTGGTGGGGAACCACCCACTGACATCACGTGACTGACATCAGCATGACCCTATATATTAGGCGGTGCCCAGCCCGCCCTCCAGTTCTTTCCCGCCATCGACCTGTGCACATTTGACCTCATGGAAAGCGCTGCCACAGTTTGACTGCCAGTTTGAATGAGTATACATCTCTTAAATTTATTTTATTTTTTTTAACCAGTAAAATATTTTTCAGGCATGTCTTCTCCGATGCCTTCCGAGTCGCATAAGAATAAGTGCGATTCCAGCAGCACGAAACTCCAGCATAAGGACAACCATTCTCTCTGACATATCTGCCTTGGCCGAGAACATCAGACCGAGGACTGCGACTCCTGCCTGAGTTTCAGTCAGGCCGCACAGAAACACAGGCAGAAGGCCCTTGAGGCCCACATTTGAAAGTTAAAAATGGCATCAATGAGAAAGGAGTTACAGAAGCTGCGGAGTACCACTTCCTCCCTATCATTTGACTCCCACAGACACAAGGAGAAGCACTGGGGCCAGGATAGGTCCCCTTCCAGCCCACAGATCCCTCCGGGAACCGCGGACAGTCAACAGCCTTCTTCCTCCAGGAAAAACACCACTTTGGAAAAGCCTGCTTCGACCACCCAGGAGCAGCCCTTGGTCCCCCTGCTGCCACTGTTCACGGTAGCGGCAGTTGCCTCAGCCGAGTCTGAGGCTCTTGCCACACTTAGGCTCCTGAAAACCAAAGGGTCTGAGTGAGCTGGCAGGGCTGATAAGTCGCATGTCTGAGCCTCCAATGAGCACCCATCCCAGGTAGATAAGTAAAGCATCGGGGGCTCCAGTGAATACCCAGCCACGATTGATAAGCCGGACTTTGGGTCTTCTAATGCCCCCCCAGCACAGGTGCTTCCGTCCGGCCCTGATGGGTGACCCAGCGTTGACCCTCAGTGCCCGTTACTGCTTCAGCCGCAGCCTACCCTGGCAGATTTGCTCCGCCCGAGTATTTTCTCTTCCCTTAAGCCTCCCCCGAGTATCAGGAGCCGCAGTTGGAGGGACATCAGCCAGACGATACCCCTACCGGTTTCAACAGGGCCTCACTATGAACCTCCCGGCAGACCCTCTGGACCCTTAACCACCGGCTATCCCAGCAGAGCCCTCCGCCCCTCTGTAGGGTCCCTCCAGGCTGATGCCTAGCTTAATTCCTAAAGGTCTGACACCTGACACTCTCTGCCTTCAGGTTCTTCTAACCTGCCTTTCGGGCCTCCTCAGGGTTCTCCATCTGGCCCTACGGCGCCACTGTCGGGGCCGTCGCCAGATTTTCAGATGCACAGATACCAGACGCCACACTACCACACCCCCAGATAACTTCCACCAGGGTACCAGGCACCAAGACTCCCTTCGTCAGGGTATCCATTGCCGGGCTATGTGCCAAACTACCACACACTGGGCTGTCTGCCATCTGGGTACCAGACACCAGGATACTCAAAGCTGGGCTATGGTTCTGGTTTTCAGCCGGTCTACCAATCTCCACCACCCCCACCTCCTATTTGCAGGCACCTCTCTGGTCTGAGGGAGGAGGTTGTTCGTCTCCATGCTAACCTGGCAAGGATTCAGGGAAACCTGCTCCCCCACCCAGGGACCACCCAGGCCACTGTCACTACCTCAAAGGTTGCCAAGAAAGATGAGTGGTTGGACCACGGTGGGCTCGGGGAGGGTGAGGGTGGTGGAACAGAGGCATATCCCTCCAGTTGTGCCTCTCCACAATTCATTCGCCACTCTGGTGGAGCATGGTTCCTCTATGGAGACACCTGCAGTGGCGACCAAGGAGAATGCTTGGCACCTCCACAATGGAGATGCACAGGACCCCACAGGGGAAGGAAACAACTCCTGGTGGGGGACTCAATTGTTAGGGGGGTAGAACTGGGGGAGGGGAGGGGAGAGAAGGGAAAGGGAGGCAAGGTGCCTGCCCGGCGCCATGGCTTGGAGGGACAGGAAACTAATCCTCAGGATCGTGGGAACAGCTGCAAAGGGGAGGGAACTAGATGTCATTATCCACCTAGGGACGAATGACCTAGCTGAAAATGGGATCCAAGCAGTGCAACAGGAGTTTGTGGAGTTGGGGAGGGACCTTAGACAAGTAGCACGCATGGTGACTTCTCAGAAGTGCTACCTGTCTATGGCATGAATGAGGCTAGGGTACTCTGCACCATGGGATTCAATGACTGGTTGAAAAACTGGTGCAGAGCTCAGGGATTGGCTTCATCGGGGACTGGGGCTCCACCTGGAGGGATGCAGGCCTATTCAGGTGCGATGGTCTGTATCTATCCAGGAGGGGAACCAGGATCCTAGATGATAGGTTTAAATGCATCATTGGCAAGCATTTAAACTAGCCAAGGGGGGAGTCACTGAAAAGGAGAAGGGAAATCCTAGCTCCCCAAAAAAAATCAGGGTAGTTAGTGAGGTAAACACCAAGATAGTGCAGTCGATAGGGAGAAGGGCAGGGGTAAATGGAGAAAAAGACAAAGGCAGTAAGGACAGGGATGGGGGAAAAAGAAATAAAGTCATAAAAAATGGAGGATAATGAGTACCAATGCCCATAGTCTAGGTACAAAGCTCCCCAAAATGGTGGCCTTGATGGAAGAGGGATGCCTGGATATTGTGGTCGTCACAGAAACATGGTACACAGAGAACCATGACTGGGATGTCAGCATACCAGGGTGCACAATCTACAGGAGGGACAGGGAGGGAAGAAGAGGAGGAGAAGTAGCTCTCAATGTAATGGAAGGGATCAAAGCAACAGAACTAAAGGGTAAACAGGGAGGAGAGGAGGCACTGTGGGTCACCCTGGAGACAGGAAATGGCTCCACAGTCTGCATAGGGGTTGTATACAGACCCCAGTCTCAGGGGGAGGAAATAGACGGCAAAATGTTAGAAGGCATCCTTGGGATGGCAGAGAAAGGTGAGATATTGCTGATGGAGGACCTGAATATGTCAGATGTTAACTGGAGCACCTTTGCTGCAGCCACATCCATGAGCAGGGCCATTCTTGATGCCCTACAGGGGGCATGCCTCAGACAGCTAGTTTTGGAACCCACTCGGGAGTGAGCAGTCTTAGACCTGGTGCACTCAAATGGGGATGGAGAGAGGATCTCTCATCTTGAAGTGGGTAGCCATCTGAGAACTAGCGACCACCACACAGTGTGGTTCACGATAAACTTAGCTGTAGAGTCAAGCCACACAAAAGTGAAGGTACTGGACTTCAGGAGGGCTGATTTTGTCAAAATGGAAGAGTGCCTCAGAAAAGCACTAGCAAACAGGTAAGAAGGTGGGTGGAGGAACAATGGGGAAACATCAAAACCGCCATCACAGAGGCAACAAGCCTCTGTGTGAAGCAAATAAATAAATCAAAAAGAAAGAAAAAAACACTATGGTTCTCAAAAGAAGTGGCGGGAAAGGTAAGGGAGAAAAAGATAGCATTCAGGAAGTATAAAAAAACACAGAAGGAGCAGGACAGAGAACTGTACCAGTTAAAGCGAAAGGAAGCGGGGAAGGCAGTCAGAATAGCAAAGGCCCAAGCCGAGGAAAAGATAGCCAACTTGCTTAAGGAGGGGGATAAAACCTTTTATAGGTACATTAGGGAGCAAAGAAAGACAAAGGGAGGGATAGTGAGACTGAATAAAGTGGAAGGTGGTTGGGCAGAGAGGGACAGTGAGAAAGCAGGGACACTGAACGATTACTTCCGCTCGGTATTCACAGTGGAAAAGCAGGGGAAGATAACTAATCCAGTCAATAAAAGCACTCTTGATGGGGGGGGGGGGGTGATATTAGTTCTTTTACAGAAGAAAGGGTTCTAAAAAGAACTCTTTAAAAATGAAGGTGGATAAAGCAATGGGGCCTGGTGGGATTCACCCCAGAATTCTGGAAGAACTAGTAATACCACTGACTACCCTTTTTAATAAATAATGGGGGGATGGTGTGGTACCAGAGGACTGGAGGAGGGCGGATGTGATTCCCCTTCACAAAAGTGGGAGCAAGACAGAGGCAGGAAACTATAGACCTGTCAGTTTGACCTCAGTGGTAGGAAAAATGATGGAATCACTTCTGAAGGAAAGAATTGAGTATCTAGAGGCCAGCTGGGCATAGGACCCAAGGCAGCATGGATTCACAGCAGGAAGGTCATGTCGGACAACTCTAATTGATTTCTTTGACTGGGTGACCAAAGTAGTAAACCAGGGAGGGGTTGTGGACATGGCCTACCTAGACTTTAGCAAGGCATTTGACACAGTCTCACACAAAAGATTAATAAACAAATTAGCCAGCCTGGGAGTGGGTCCCAGAGTGGTAGCTTGGGTAAAACACTGGCTGAACAACAGGGCACAGCAGGTAACAGTAAGTGGAGTCCACCGTGAAGAAAGGAGGGTTACTAGTGGGCTACCGCAGGGTTCAGTACTGGGGCCGGTCCTTTTTAATGTCTTTATAAGTGAAATTGCAGAGGGACTGGAAGGAAAATTATGTCTCTTTGCAGATGACACAAAGATCTGCAACAGGGTTGATACGCAAGGTGGGGTGGAAAGGATGAAAAGGGACTTGGCAAGGTTGGAGGCATGGTCAAATGTATGGCAGCTTAGATTCAATGCAAAAAAAATACAAAGTAATGCACCTGGGAAACAAAAACCCAGGGAAAGAGTACACATTGGAGGATGAGATACTGACAACAACAAAAATGGAAAGGGACCTGGGGGTTGTCATATCAGATGACCTAAAGGTGGGCCAGTAATGTGAGAAGGCAGTAAGGAGGGCTGGGGGATAGGGGGATACTGGGATGCTTAGGGAGAGGCATCACCAGTAGAAAACAGGAAGTTGTTTGCCTTCTGTACAGACAATTGGTAAGACCACATCTGGAGTACTGTGTACAGTTCTGGAGACCTCATCTCTGCAAAGACATAGACAGAGTGGAGGCTGTCCAGAGGAGGGCAACCAAAATGGTACAGGGTCTGCACCAGAAGACATATGAAGAAATACTAAAGGAGCTTAAGATGTATAGCCTCGAGGAAAGAGGGGGGGGAGGGACATGATAGAAACTTTCAAATACCTCAAGGAAATCAACAAAGTCCAAGAGGGTAGCTTCAAACAACATGAAGTCTTGCTATATTATGACTAATGCAGTTTGTCCCACCATTAGAACTGCTCCGGAGGTGAAAGAGTTAACTTCCATGCAGTGCATGGAACTTAGAGCGCGAGCTCGGTTAGAAAAGCTCTGTCAGGGATATTTCAAACCGAAACCGTCAGATTCTTTAATTCGCTCCACTGAACAGTCACTCTGAGATTCTTCCTGCTGCTCGGTTCATTTTCTCGTTTAAACAGTTTTTCTCGGTTAAATTCAACCGCTGATTATCATTATTTTAACACGAAACCGATCGGGTTCAAGCCTGTCTATGGTATTGTAAGTAAAGATAGGTTTTCTGTGTGGAACTTGTAAATATTTATCGGTTCGGTTTGAACCGATTAGATTGTATTTAAACTTCATTCTGAAGCGTTTTAAGGCTTGTTAGAGTGCGGTTCCCAGTTCTTATCGGTTCTAAAAAAACCGGATTTCATTACGGTTTTTTTCCACGACCCGTGACACGGTTGGGAACCGATAAGGGTGTCTTGCCTGGCACTGCCGAAAAAGGGCAAGTTTTTGGTTAGGGCTGGCATTATGTCTGAGAAACCCAAAAGAAAACCGCTCCACTGGTTTCAACACGTAGTGTCTGTGGGGAAGCCTTTGCCAAGGCTGACCCACACACCATATGTGTTTATTGTCTGGGTTTGACCACCCAATGCAGACTGCCAGATTTGCAAGAATTTCCCTGCAGCTACCCTAGATAAGAGAGTTGGTAGGCTCAGGGACGAGAGGCCAAAAAGTCCGCTGACCGATGAGCAGCCGCCCGGTTCGGTGCCAACCGAACCGAGGGAGTGCCCCTGACCAGGCCAGACTCGGGCAACGGTGAAGCTGACTCTGAGAGCCAGTTCCAGCAAAGAGAACTAGAATGTCAGCAGGTGTGGAGTCAAAATCCTTTTCTCCAACTGCTGCAGAGATAGCCAGGGCAATACAGATTGTCCAGTCACTTTCCCGGGTTCCGTCCGAACCGCCACTATCTGGCAAAAGGTCGGTTCGGTCGGTTCCACCGGTTCAAGAATATGATATAGAGGAGTTTTATGAACCAGAGGAGGGGGAGGATGATTATGATCAGTGTGAATGTGACTTTGAAAGTCTGGATGTGCCCATTGAACCGGACATCTCCCCAGACGGACCTTTAGGAGAATCTCCCCCTAGGCTTGCTGAGTCCCTGTCTCATTTTCTGTTTTATAAAAAAGTTGCTGAAACCCTCCAGCTTCCTTTAGAGGAGGCTGTGGATGAGCAAGAGGAGCCTGACTTTGTAGAGATGATGGATATCCCAGAGTCCAGGAGATTGTCTATTCCTTTACATAAATCTTTTAGAAGCAAACAATAAAAATTTTAAAAGCTCCTAATTCTGTGCCTCCTGTGGATAAAAAGATGGACAGGAGGTACACTTTGTCAGGTCCTGATGCAGAATTTCTTTCACAGCAATGCAGCCATGTTGGGGTAGTTCAGGCTGCAGCCTGTGATAAAGCTAATATTCCCCTGGCTTCACATCCTCCTGACAAGAACTCCAGGAAGATTGATGCCATGGCCAAAAACAATAGCATGGCAGTGTCTTTGGGACTCAGACAAGCAAACTATATGGCTTATGTTGGAGATACCAAAATCTAGATGGGATACTGTCATGGCTTTAGCAAACAGGCCCCTGGCCAGCTTCAAGAAACTGGAGCAGGTGGCTGCTGATGGTATTGAGGCATCTAAGGTGCAATTTCATGCTGCAGTGATTCTAATGATGTATCCTCTAGAGTCATGGCTACATCTGTGGCTTTTAGTGATTGGCTTGGCTCAGGTGTACTACTTTGTCACAGGATACCCAGTCTAAGGCTATGGATTTTCCTGTGTAGGGAAATTCTCTGTTTGGGGAGCAGACAGAGAATTATATGAAGAAAATGGATGAAATAGCAACCTTCTAGGAGTGCACACAAGGAACGGCAAGCCACTCCTCAGAGGCAGCCTCAGGGTAGAGGCACTTTTCACAGGCCTTTTAACAGACCCAGGCCTCCTCTTCAGCTTATGTTCAGAGGGGTTCTTCAGAGGAGAGGCAGATGGGGCAAGCAGGCCTGCTCCCACCCCTCAGCCCAGCCCCTGCCAAGCATGCACCCTGATGGGATGCCCAGGGCGGTTCTCCATTACCTGTAGGGCAGGCTGGCTTATCGTCCAGGACTGGGAGTCTTTAACATCAGACAAGTGGGTCCTGGAAGTAGTGAGCCAGGGTCTGGTTCTCAGCTTCAAAAATTTCCAAAGATGAGAATCAGATCTTTTCCACCTGCAAACCCTTTAGAGACTCTTGCCTTGAAACAGAAGTCTCAGCCTCCTGGCTCTCAGAGCTGTAGAAAGGGTTTCTCCCTACACCAGGACAAGGGTCTGTACTCCAGGTACTTCCTTATCCCAAAAAGACAGGAGAGTGGCGCCCATCCTGGACCTAAGATATCTGAACAAGCACCTTTTAAAACCAAAATTCAAAATGGTGACTCTGGAATGATTTTACCTCCTAAGGCCAGGGACTGGCTAGCTTCCTGGACCTCAAGGATGCCTACTTCCATGTTCTTATCAGAAGCTCCCACCGAAAGTACCTCAGATTCGAACTGCCCTCAGGCCATTATCAGTTCAGAGCAATGCCCTTCGGCCTTACCTGTGCCCCAAGGGTATTCACAAAATGTCTGGCAGTAGCAGTTGCTCATTTAAGAAGGCAAAAGATTGCCATCTTTCCCTACCTGGATGACTGGCTCATTGTGGGTCAGTCTCCAGACCAGGTCAGATCACACCTGCAAGTTACCCAGCAGCTGCTTACCTCTCTGGGCTTTTTCTCAATCTTCCAAAGTCAGTTCTGGAACCTGTCCAGGTACTCACCTTATAGGAGCAGAACTGGACACAAAGCAGGCCTGGCCTTCCTTCCCTAGAAATGGTAAGGCCTGGTGGCCCTGGCTCAGTCTTCACTCCAGGTCTGTCGACTGCAAGTGGCATTTCTGCAGCTCCTAGGACACATGGCTGCTTCCACAGCTGTAGTGCAAGGAGCAAGATTTCAGACGAGGGACATTCAGTTCCATTTGAGGCCTTCTGGTCTCAAAGAAGAGACTTTCATCCAAGTTAATCCCAGTGACTCGAACCCTGATCCAGGCCCTTCAGTGGTGGCAGGATCAGAGCAATCTGAGACAAGGGGTGCGCCCTTCATCCCTCTATCTCACTCCTTGACCCTTACTACAGATGCGTCTCTCTTGGGATGGGGAGCTCACATGGGCGACCTCTCCACCCAGGGGTTATGGTCCCCTCAGGAATCTCTGCTCCACATCAATCTGTTGGAACTCAGAGCTGTTTTTCTAGCACTTCAGGTTTTTTCTGCATCTGTTCAGAACAAGGTGGTACAGGTCAGAACAGACAACACCACTACAATGTGGTACATCAACAAACAAGGGGGCACTCGGTCTTCGGCCTTGTGCACCGAGGCGATGAAGTTGTGGTCTCTGGCTTATTCCCTGAACACTTCCTCATAGCAGTTCACCTCCCAGGCAAGGACAATGTCCTGGCAGATGCTCTCAGCAGGATTTCCCAGGGCCATCCAGATGGTCACTGGATCCCCTAGTACTGGGGGATAGTTTTGCTAGATGGGCACCCCTCAGATAGATCTTTTGCAGCCCCAGACAATCATCAACTTCCACTTTTTGTTGCAGGCCCCAGTGTTGGGCTCAGTCCCCCTGGATGCCTTTCTCCTCGATTGGGAAGGGAAGTTTCTCTATGCCTCCCCTTCCTCTCCTGTTCAAGGTGCTAGTCAAAATCAGGTCTCAGCCTGGCAAGATGATCCTGATTGCTCCAGACTGGGCCAGGCAGCCCTGGTACCCACTCCTTCTGTCCTTAGCAGTCCATCTTCCCCTGTGTCTCCCCAGGAACCACAATCTGTTAACCTGTGCCCAGGGAGAGTCTGGTATCCGAATCTCAATTCCTCAACCTCAAGGCCTGGCTCTTGAGGAGTTAGAGTTGCTGATCTACAACTTTCAGGGTGTTTCGAATCTTGAAAGCTTCTAGGAAGCCTTCCACCACTGCTACCTATAACTCCAAGTGGAAAAGGTTTTCCATATGGTGTTCTGGGAAGCATATTTCCCGAATCTGCTGATTTGCCCACTGTTTTGGACTATATGGTCCATCTTAATTCTTTGGGACTGAGACCAGTTACCCTGAAAGTGCATTTGGCAGCTGTCTCTGCTTTTATTTCAGCAGGGAAGCCCTCTTCTCTTTTTGCTCACCCTGTATTTTCAAGTTTTTAAGGGATTGCTTCATACCAATCTCCATTCAGGACCCTGCCCTGCCTGGGATCTTAATGTTTGCATTGCTCAGCTGATGCAACCCCCTTGAACCTCCGTCTTCGCAGAGCTTAAGTATTTGACTTGGAAAACTGTATTTCTAGTAGCCATCACTTCTGCCAGGCGCATAAGTGAGTTACAGGCTTTATCAGTGGACGACTTTATTTCCTTTCACAGGATAAGGTAGTCCTCAGGACTAACAGGAAGTTTTTGCCTAAGGTGGTTTCAAATTTCCCCTTAACCAATCTATTTCACTTCCAGTGTTCTTCACTGACCATTCCTCCTCTGGTGAGAGGAGGCTGCACAGCTTAGATGTTAAGAGGGCCCAAGTTACTACATAGAGCGCACTAAGGGTCACAGGTTTGACTCCTCCAACTATTTCTCACTTATGGTGAGGTTGGGAAAGGAGACCTGCCACTAAGAGATCCATTGCCAGGTGGATTGTCTCTTGTATCCAATTTTGCTATCAAAAACTGCAAGGTTCCCCTTCAGGCCTGAGGGCTCACTCTACCAGAGGTACAGCTGCGTCTCTAGCTGCTGCCAGAGACATCCCATCTTAAGATATGTCAAGCAGCTACTGGAAACCAGTACACACTTTCACCAAGCATTACTCCTGGATATCCAGGCCAGGAGGATGCTGGTTTAGCACAGCCATGTTTCAGAGCCTATTCTCAAGTAGGTTCTGTCCCTCCTCCATGGAGGTACTGCTGTGTAATTGCATTAGTCATAATATAGCAAGACTTCATGTTGTTTGAAGAAAAATTACTCTCCTTAGTAATGTTGTTTCTTCTAATGGAGTCTTGCTACATTATGACCTCCCCCAGCCTGCCCTCTCAGAACTTCTACTTTGGGTATGGGGTGGCAGTCCACTGTTGGCACTTATTGATGCCCTTTTATGTTTTTCCACCTTCTTGTTGGTGTTTGAGTGTTGTGTTTTATTTGTCTTATTTTTCTGGTCCCCTGACTTGAGTCTTGGTGTTGGGACCAGAAATGTGTTAATATTTTAGTAGCCAGTTGGCTAGTGTAGGTTGGCAGCCCACACAGAGCCTTAGTGAGTTTTGCTCGTAAAGATCTGACGGTTTCGGTTTGAAATATCCCTGACAGAGCTTTTCTAACCGAGCTCACGCTCTAAGTTCCATGCACTGCATGGAAGTTAACTCTTTCACCTCCGGAGCAGTTCTAATGGTGGGACAAACTGCATTAGTCATAATATAGCAAGACTCCATTAGAAGAAACAACATTACTAAGGTGAGTAATTTTTTCATCTTTCAGAAAAAGAGATGTGCAAGAACAAGGGGGCACAATTTGAAGATAGAGGAGGGACGGCTCAGAGATAATGTGAGGAAGTATTTCTTCACAGAGAGGGTTATAGATGCATGGAACAGGCTTCCTGAGGAGGTCGTAGACTCAAAAACAGTGGGGGAATTCAAGAATGCATGGGACAGACGTAAGATAAATCTGGTGGGGGGGTAGGAGGAAGTAGGCTGTTGGTCATCTAGGATCGTCAGCTTCTTCGTTAGGTGGGGAAATGGGCAGACTAGGTGGGTCAAGTGGTCCTTGTCTGCCGTCAAATTCTATGTTTCTAGGGACATGGATATGTTGTTCATCCACACTGTCTGGCAGGTTCTTTGCCGCTTTAAATCTTGCCGGAAAGTCTTCAAGCTGGCTCCTCCCACCCACCTGGGTGATAAAACTCTCGGCTCCGCCCCATAACGCCAGATCTTCCTTACCGCTTGGAAGCTCAGGTTCCCTCCTTAACGTTCTGCGTATGGACTGGATCTTAATTCTTCAGTTCGCCGGAAACGTATTTTTAAATTTTCAAGACTTCGGTCAAATTACTCCCTCACGGCTGCGATGGACAAATCGACCCCGGTTTTCGGCGGTGCCCATGTGGGCAGAAAATGTCCAGGACGGATCCGCACTCCATGTGCGTCTACTGCCTCGGCCTAAACCATGACCCGCAGGCCTGCGAGTTATGCCGTTCATTTCCGGCCAACGTCCTGGAAGACCGCGCTGCCTGGTTACAGCTTGGGCACCCGAGAAGCACTACCCACCGTGAAGCTGAGTTCATGGGCGGTGTCCGCGGCAGCTGGCTCGGCTGAGCAACTCGAGCAGATGATCGCCTCAAGGAGGGCGGCACAGCCACATCATCCTTTCCTCGGTCGCGGCATTTATCCCGCCTTTGAGATCCTCCTCACACAGCTTCTTTTATGGAGCTTTGCCAGTCCCTTTCCACGGGAGAGGGCCATCGGATATCTCTCTCGGTCCAAAAAGAAGGACTCAAAGGTAAGTCCCACCATCGGCGTTCAGGGAGCGGGAGAGGTCCCCTTCCCCGGACAGTTGACACTCGACTTCGGTCAAGGTTGCGGCTAAGGCCGCTGGCTTCACGGTGTCCCCATCAGGTCAGCCAGCCGAGACACCCGTCGAAGCGGTCGAGATTTTTCTCGACCCGTCGGACGGGCTGTTGACTGGTGAAGCCGACAACCCTTCTTCACCGTTTCCCCCGGTGGACACCGAGGACTTGCCTGCGCCTCCTGTGCCGGAGTCCCCGGTCAAGGCTTCCGAGCTGAGGGAAGAGCAGGTGTCCCCTGCCCCTTCCCGGACCCGTCCTCAGAAACACCGAGGATCTCAGTCTCTGTCTCGGACATCATCCTGGTCCAGCCGATCCCGCCGACATCGGCAGTCTCGGTCTCGGCACCGAAGTAAGTGGTGCCACCGCCGTCCTCATCTTCCTTCTCGGAAGAGGAGAGGCTTCGCGCAAATTGCATCGACGCCACGAGGACCTGACGGCAGTTACTTCTGTTCTGGGAACAAGCGACGCCTTTCGTCGCCCCGGCTATCAAGTGGCTGTCACCGAATGGTCAAACAACCCTCGCTGCAGTCGAGGTGCCCAAGCCTGGGCCAGTTGTTCGGCCGAAACCAGCTGCCCCACCAATTGTGTTGGAACCTCCGCCTCCACAACCGAAATCGGGGGCGCTGACCAAGGACTCTCGGTCGGGTCAGGGTCTGCCCCATAGGTTGTCGGTCACCCTCACTCCCAACCATCTCGGCAGGTGGAGGGTGGCCCAGGCCCCAGGCAGCTCTTTGCGGACTCCTCAGAGTCCGACGAAGACTCCTCCCTGTTCTCTAGGCCCATTGATCTGGAGTCCTCCGGGGACCAATCGATGGACGAGAGCCCATCGTCCTTTGTGGGTCTGCTTCGGCTCATCTCGGAGTCCACCGGGATGCAGATCGAGCCCGTATCCAAGCGGGCCAAGTATCCCCTAACGGAGGTACTGGACTGAGGGGATTCGCCCATGGAGGCCTTTCCAGTGGCTGAAGCCATTGTTAGCCCAGCCTTGGAGCTTTGGCAGCGGCCGGCTTCCTGTCCTGCGCCTTCGGCCAGGATGGCCAGGAAGTATGCAGTCCCTACCGGCTCTTTGTCTGTTTTTTCAGAACTCCCCTCCACCGAGGGGTTGGTCACCGATAGCGTTTTCCGGCGTTCCGGGAACGCTAGGGATGTGGATAAGCCCCCCCGACAAGGAGTCCAAAAAGCTGGACTATGCAGGCGCAAGGTGTACGCTGCATCCTCCCTTGGTTTCCGCCAGGCCAGCTCGGCCGTGCTGATGGCACACTTTCTCCCACGCCCTCATGGGCTCCCTGGATGAGGTGATCCCTCATCTCCCGGCCGACCTGCAGACCACGGTCAAGCAGTACGGACTAGGAAGGCGGTGGCAAAACAGCAGCTCCAAACGACTCTGGACATTGGAGACTCCTGTGCCAGATCAGTTGTGGCCGCAGTGGCCATGCGCCGCAGAGCATGGCTGAGGATATCCACCTTCACGGCGGATACCCAGCATAAACTGGCAGATGTCCCCTTCCTGGGGACTGACCTCTTCGGCACTGGAGTGGTAGGTCACCTCCAGCGGATCGAAAAGTCCAAAGCCACTCTGGACTCGGTCACCTCTGCCCAGAAGGACAAGGGCCGTCGACAACAACATAAGTCCTTTCACCCTTCTGCGCCTGCGGCACGTCCGGCCCAACAGCACCAGCATCAGGGCCAGCAGGCTTGCGCTTGGCACCCCAAAGCCAAGCCTGCAGCTTCCTCTAACAGGAAGCAGGGAGGAAAAGGCCAGGAGGTCCCTCGGCGGTCCTTCCTCCAAGCCTGCTCAGTGACTGGTTGAGGGTGTGGCCCCAGCCTCGTCACTCCCCCCTGGGTTCCCCCCGTGGGGGGACGGCTCCGCCACTTCCTTTCCGCCTGGTCCGCTATCACCACAGACCACTGGGTGTTGGAGATGGTAGGAAAGGGCCTGCCCCTGGAGTTCGAGCAGGCCCCGCCCTTCAAATCCATCGCCCCTCGGGGGGCTACAGGGTCCGCAGCCTCTCTGTCAGCTCGCCGAGCCGACATCGCCCTGCTCCTCGAAAAAGAGGTGATCAGGAAGGTGGCCGATCCTCCACCAGACCCGGGGTTTGTGTCCAGGTACTTCCTGGTCCCAAAACTGACGGGGGGCTGGTGTCCCATTCTAGACCTGCACGACCTGAATGGGTTCCTAAGGTCTCGGTCCTTCAGGATGGTCACTCTGGCTCAGATAATCCCATCCTTGGAACGAGGCGTGTGGTTCTGTTCTCTGGACCTCCAGGACGTGTTCTTTCACGTCCCAAACCGTCTGTCCCACCAGAGATTCCTCCACTTCAGGGCAGAGGGATCCCTCTATGGGTTCCGGGCCATGCCCTTCGGCCTTTCCCTAGCTCTCAGGGTCTTCACCAAATGCATGGCAGTGGTGACAGCATTCCTGCGGTGCCGAAGGGTCCAGGTGTACCCCTACCTGGACGACTGGCTGATTGCAGCCTCCTCCAGAATGGAGGTGGAGCGGTCCAGAGATCTGGCCCTCCAGGTTTGCTGTCAGGTTGGCCTCCTCATCAACGAGGCCAAGTCGGAACTCGTGCCAAAGCAGGTGATACAATTCATTGGGCAGAGCTTGACTCTCTACGAGCCAGAGCACAGCTCCCGGCGGACAGAGCCGAAGTTCTTTCCTCCTTTGCCCAATCATTTCAGGTTGGGCAATTGCGCCCTGCCCGGGACGTCCTGCGCCTCCTGGGCCTCATGGCAGCCTGTATCAGCGTGGTCCGTTGGGCCCATTGGTACATGCGTCCCCTTCAATGGCAGCTGGCCAGTCAATGGTCACAGCACTCCGATCCCTTGGATCAGCTAGTGACAGTGACCCAGGGGATGCGGAACGCTCTCCAGTGGTGGACCATTCCAGCACATCTGCAGGAGGGCATCCTGTTTGTCCACCCCCGAGCCCACGGTCTCTCTATCAACCGATGCCACTCTGATGGGTTGGGGTGCCCATCTGGGGGAGCACAGAGCGCACGGCCTCTGGTCCCCTTGGGAGTCCCGATGTCACATCAACCTGCTGGAGCTTCGAGCGGTTCGTCTAGCCCTCACCGCCTTCGCTCCGTTTCTATGGGGTCAAGTGGTCCCGGTCCAGATGGACTATACCACGACCATGTACTATCTAAACCGCCAGGGCGGGACGCGCTCCATGCCTCTGTGCAAGGAAGCTCTCCGCATTTAGTCACTCGTGCACAGCCTGGAGGCGGATCTCCTTGCCATCCATGTGGCAGGAGCCTCCAACATTTTCTGGCCGATGCCCTAAGCCGGATAGGGGCTGCGTCCCACGAGTGGTCTCTCCGGCCGGAGGTAGTACAAGATCTTTTCTCTCACTGGGGCATGCCTCAGGTGGACCTGTTTGCCTCCAGGGAGAATGCGATGCTGAGACTGTTTTATGCCTGCCCCCCTCAGCAGGGCTCGCTGCAGGGGGATGCCTTCTTGAGGCCGTGGACCCTGGGCCTCTTCTACGGCTTTCCCCCATTTCCCTGGATCCACAAGGTGATTGTCAAGGTGAGGAGGGACAAGTCGCAGGTGATTCTGGTAGCCCCAGACTGGCCCCGCCAGTTCTGGTATCCAGATCTCCTCAGTCTCAGCTCCACGCTCCCGAGGCGGCTTCCAGCCCGTCCGGACCTGATCTCAGTCAATCAGGGGACGGTATTCCATCCAGACCTTCAGTCCCTGCACCTGACGGCCTGGTTCCTGAGCGGCTAGAGTTCTAGACCTTGGGTCTTTCCGACGAGGTCCTCAACGTCGTTGAGGCGTCCCGTAAGGAGTCGACCAGAAAATGCTATGCCTTCAAATGGAAGAGATTCTCCATTTGGTGCCAGGGCAAGGGCCTGGACCCTTCCTTCTGTTCCTTGGCAAGCTTTCTGGACTACCTGTGGTCCCTTTCTCAGCAAGGGCTTCGGTCGACGACCCTTAAGGTGCACCTGGCAGCCATCTCTGCTTACTGGGCGCAGGCTGGGAAGCAGTCAAGTGGCGCAGGAGAAGGTGGTCGGGCGCTTTTTCAAAGGCCTTGATCACATATCCCCTCCAGTCCGAGAACCTCCACCTCCATGGGATCTACTGCTGGTATTGGCTAAGCTCATGGGCAAGCCATTTGAACCGATGTACAGGTGTGACATCTCTCACCTGTTGTGGAAGACTGCCTTCTTGGTGGCTATCACATCAGCCAGAAGGATGGGAGAGCTCCAGGTGCTTTCCATAGAGTCTCCTTATCTGGTCTTCCTCAGGGACAAGGTTGTCCTGCGCTCCCACCCCGAAATTCCTTCCGAGGGTGGTGTCGGAGTTCCACCTTAACCAGGTGTTGACTCTTCTGGTGTTCTACCCCAGTCACACCTCGGAGGCCGAATATAGGCTCCATACTTTGGACCCTAGAAGACTGCTCGCTTATTACAAGAAGCGGATGGCTGAAGTTCAGGGAGAGGTTCACCAGCTGTTTGTCACCTACGCTGAAGCTGCACCTGGCAGACCTGCAGCCAAGCGGGTGATAGGCAGGTGGGTCACCTCCTGCATAGATCTCTGCTATAGGTTGTCGGGCATGGAGCCTCCCAGAGGGATAAGAGCTCATTCTACCCGCCATACCGCTGCATCGGTGGCTGCTTCCAGGGACGTCCCTATCCAGGAAATCTGCAGAGCTGCTGCCTGGAAGTCAGCACACACCTTCATCACCCACTACCACATCGACCTTGAGTCACGCTGGGATGCTGGTTTTGGAGCCTCAGTTCTCCAGTCTTTATTTCCTAAGTAGGGGATGTGTGCCTTCCTTCCCTCCCTCCTCCCAGAGAACTGCTAGGAGTCTGTCAGACAGTGTGGATGAACAATATATCCATGTCCGTAGAAATACAGGTTACTCAAGCCGGCCCGTCGGCGCAGCGGTGGGATTTCCGCTTGCGACGCCGGCGACCCGGGTTCGGGAGCGGACTCGGGTCGCTGGAGAGCTGGCCGGGAGAAGGATAGGCGTCCTATGGACTGCTCTCCTTCTCGGGGAGGATGGGGTAGTGCTGGGTCTGTAGCGACTCCTGGTGGAGACCAGGTGTGTGCGACTACTGACCTCAACAGTGTGCGTCGGAGGCGGGGCAGGACGCTCCGCGTCATTGCACGTCCCCGCCTCCCGGAAAAAGGGAGAATGCCGCCGGGGCCCTAGATGAAGCCGGTCACAGCTTCAATTAGCCCCCTCAGGCCAGCCCTCCGACCTAGTCCGACGCCTGCGGCATGTGTCCCCAGTGCCGCAGCCCCACCGTGGGGGGTAAGCCACGGGGTATCGGAAGGGTGCGAGGCCGATGTGGCGGGGTGGAAGCGTGACCGGCAGATGGTTCCGGGCTACCGGCGGCAGGGGCAGAAAGAATAAATAGAGAAAAAAAAAAAAAAAGAAATACAGGTTACTCACCTATAACAGGAGCTCTAGGAATGGTATATGTTGTTCATGCACACAGCCAACCCGGCCTCCCTGGCTTCGACGCACAACCTGGCTTCCAGCGGGCTAGATCTGGCATCATGGGGCGGAGCCGAGAGTTTTACCACCCGGGTGGGTGGGAGGAGCCAGCTTGAAGACCTTCCGGCAAGATTTAAAGCGGCAAGGAACCTGCCAGACAGTGTGGATGAACAACATATACAATTCCTAGAACTCTTGTTACAGGTAAGTAACCTGTATTTCTATGTTTCAGCCTCTGGTGGACATCAGGGCCATTCTCCAGTCTTGGTTGACTGAAACTAAGTCTCAGTTAGTCTCTGAATTGGACAGTCATCATCCGGTAGTGGCCTCCACCCCTGCACACCCGGACCTGATGCATCGGTCTCCTTCACCGGTGGAATCCCGCCCTTTCACCTCAGGTCTGACAAAAGGCACGACTACCACCACTGACAAGGGCAGGCCTCCTGTCCCTTTCAAGGAGGTTCCTTGCCCCAGGGTAATGTCTCCAGTCCCAACTCATTCTTCAGATTTGGACTCTGATTCTGACTCCTCTGCCTCAGTCTATGGCTTCGAGACACCTCCACCAGACACGTGCAATGCTAGGAAGTCTCCGAAGTCCCTCTGGAGGATCACTCCTTTAGTGACGACCTCAAAAAGATTGCGGAGGCCTATGAGTGGAAGACTGACAATCAGGACCTCAAACAAAAGAGGTTGGCTGAACATTTGCTCTGATCTTGAGCCCGGGCACTGCACCTCGGTATTCCTGGAGTGCCTTCAGCCAGCCTGAGCTTTTGGATATCATGCGGATTGCCCAGGGTATGCACCCTACATACTGTAGTTTGGATCCTGGACCCAACAACCCTGATCTTTGGGTTGTGATGATACTCTTGGTCTGATCCTAGCATGGATAGTCTGGTGCTCCTTGGATACAGGTGAGTTTCCCAGTGCCCTGAAGGAGGCAGTGGTGACAGCTCTCTTGAAGAAAGCTTCCTTGGACCCAGACTGCCATGCAAACTACAGACCTATTTGTGGGGAAGTTGATCGAGAAAGTGGTGGCTGTACAACTGGACAACCATTTGACCATCCATGATATCTACAAGCCTCTCCAGTTGGGTTTTCGAAAGAGGCGTAGTACCGAGATGGTGCTGGTTCAGGTGCTCAGTGATCTCCTGATGGCCAGAGATTGGAAGAGCCGCTCTATCTTGGTTCTTCTTGATCTCTCCTCAGCGTTTGACACTGTGGACCATGTGGTTTTGTTTGATCGCCTGAGGTTTATCTGTGGCCTGTTTGGTACAGTCGTCGGGTGGTTTTCATCTTTTCTCACCGGAAGAACTCAGTGGGTGGTGTTGGGGATTCATTCCTCCAACCCAGTCCCTCTATCCTGTGGGGTACCTCAGGGATCGGTGCTTCCCCCTTGTTGTTCGCAGAGTACATGCCACTCCTCAGAGACATTGTAAGAAGGTATGGGCTGAGGTTTCACTGCTGTGCTGATGATACCCAGCTCTACCGGTTTTTTGCACCCAACCAGAATAGAGCTCTTTCGGTATTTAACAACTGCCCTCATAGAAATCCAAGAGTGGATGAGTTCAAGTTGAACTCTGAAAAGACCGAGGTGCTGGTGGCTGACCCAGGTTGCCGGATAGAGGGGTCGGGGGTAAGACTACCGTCTGGACTGTTTCTTGGGGGTTTGTCTCTCCCATCCTCTTAACGGGTGCGAAACCTGGGGGTAATTTTTGATGAGGGGATAACTCTGCATTTGCAGGTGTCGGCAGTCATCAAAACTTCCTTTTACCATCTAAGGAATATCTCCAGAGTTAAGCACCTTGTTCCGTCTGGAGACCTGCCTACTTTGGTACATGCCTTTGTGCCCTTACGCTTGGATAATTGCAATGCCCTTTACCTAGGACAACCAGGGGTGGATATTCGCTGCCTGCAGCTGGTGCAGAACGCGGTGGCCCATTTATTGACAGGAACTCCTTGTTCCTGTCATATTTCTTCGGTGCTGCGCCAACTGCACTGGCTGCCAGTACAGTGGTGAATTACCTTTAAAGTCGGTCTTCTGACATATAAAGCCCTACAAAGACTGGGTGCAGACAACCAGAAAGAGCTCCTGGTTCCTTACTGCTCTGGGCGATCACTCCACTCAACTGACGAGGGGTTGCTAGAGATTGCAAGGATTTATTTAAAATCTTGTGGGGCTCATGCATTTATGCACGCTGCCCCTACCCTGTGGAATTCTCTGCCCTCTCAGTTACAGGAGTGCACAATGGTGGAGGTCTTTAAGCGGCCTTAAAAACTTTTTTATGAATCCAAGCATTTAGGGAATAGCCCAACTAACTCTGTTGGTTACTATCTGTATTTTAAAAATTAAGTCTTTATTTATGTGCTGTAGCTGTTTTGTTGTTATGTGAGGCACTTTGGTACTTTGAAAGGTGCCATACAAATAAACTTGATTTGATTTGGACATGCCTGACCTATCCCCAGTCCTCATGCCTCCCTGGTTGGAGCCCCATAAGGACCTTGCCTCTCCCATTTGATTAATGCCTTCATCCATTCCTGCCATGACCAAGAAGGCGGACAGGACTTACTGTACGCCAGACAGCAAGGACCGCCTTAGCCTCCATCCTAAAGCGGACTTGGTGGTCATTAACACGTCACATGACAGATCAGCTAAACCTAAGCATATGAGCACCTCCCCTCTTGATAACGAGCCAAGGCAGCTTGATCATTTTGGACATAAATTTTATTCATCCTCTACCCTGGCTGTGCGCACCCTGAACTGTGTGGCGCACATGTTGGTATACCAGAAGTCCCTCTTTCGCAGATTAGAGCCCGTCATTGAGGCCATGCCAGACTCTGAAGCGAAGGAAACACTCTCTGACACCATTAGGTTAGCTAAAGTCGCCTGTCACCACTCTCTGAGAGCGACTTACAATGCTGTTGACTTCTCAGCTAGGGGCACAGCTACTGCAGTCTGTCTAAGGCGGTATTCTTGGCTGAGAGTTTCTGGGCTGGCACCTGATGTCCAGGCTGCCACCCAAGATGCACCCTTCTGGGGTTCTGTCCTCTTCAGAGGAGATGCACAAGACATCATCACAAATCTCCAGGATAGGGGGAAGGCACTACAGTCCATGCAAACTATGTAACATGCTGGCTATAAACCAAAGCAGCCTTTTTATTGCCAACAGAGATGGCAGACAAAATGGCAACAACAGGCCAGACGTCCGACCAAACATCAGGCCCCTCAACTCCGTCCACCCTCAGCCAAGTACCAGAGGGCTTCAGGGGAGTCCCTCCCCAAACCTCCATCCGCCTCTTGACTCTCAGTCTGTCTCCCCCTTCTTCTTCAGTCGGAGGAACCAGTGGGTGGAAGGCTTGCGGTCATCTTGCATAGTGGGAGACGATCACCACAGATTCTTGGGTCCTTCAACTAGTTTCTCGAGGCCACACATTGGAGTTTCTGGAAAGACCCCCAGACAACCTTGGGTCCATCCCATTACCCAAAGGCGCACATTCCCTTTATCGGAGAGCAGATAGAGGCTCTAATGCTAAAAACAGCCACAGAGCACATTCCTCTAAACCAGGCAGGAAGAGGTAGTACTCACTTCTTCCTGGTTCTCAAAAGATGGGATACTTGCATCCAGTACTAGACCTCAGCACCTTAAATCTGTACATAGAGTACAAAAGATTTTGAATGCTGACCTTTCCAGGCCTGCTGCCCTGCTACACAGGGACAGTGGCTCACGCCTGGACATGCAAGATGCATACCTGCCTTTCAGGCCCACTGCCACTACCTCAGGTTCTCTGTTCAATGTGAACACTACCAGTTCAAGGTCCTCCCGTTTGGCCTGTCCTCGGCACCCAGGGGTTTTTATCAAGTGCCTGGTGGTAGTGGCAGAGGCCCTGCGGCATCAGGGCCACTCTAGCTTCCCATACCTCGATGATTGGATGATTTCAGCCCAGTCAAGGGAACTGCTGGAATGTTCCCTTTTGGCTACCCTGGACCTGTTTGGTCAGGTGGGGGGTCATGGTGAACTATCCCAAGTTTCACCTTATCCCCTCCCAGTGCCTGTAGTTCATTGTGGTGATGCTGAATACGGCACAGGGTCAGGCTTTCCTTCCACTGGATGGGGAGGGAAAAAGTGGCTTCCCGTCATTGGGTTTTGGCCAGTTCAGTGCTGCGCCTTCTTGGTCTTATAGCAGCAGCCATTCCTATTGTTCCTGTGGCCAGGCTCCACATGCGGATATCACAGTGGACGCTCAGGATTCATTGGGACCAGAGATTGAACGACCTCAATCACAAAATCATGGTCTTTGAATCTATGCATCGGGATCTCCTTTGGTGGCAGGATATCCGTAATCTCTGCAAAGGGGTCCCTTTTCACCCTCCTTCTCCCATCCAGACCCTGACCACAGATACTTCAGGGCTGGGTTGGGGGGCACTTATGAAGACATACAGGACACAGGGGATGTTCTCAGTCAGAGCTCTCCCTGCACATCAATGTGTTGGAGATGCAGGCGGTGCTGTATGGTCTTCAGGTTTTTCAGCACCTCCTAAGTCCAGGTCCTCTACTGTCCAAACGGACAATATGAGCGTGATGTGGTACCCGAACAAACAAGGGGGTACTCGGTCATAACCCCTCTGCAGGGAAGCGATGCGAGTTTGGAATCTGGCAATTCAGTATCGAATTTCCCTTGCTGCAGTTCTAGTTCCTGGTGTCCGAACATCCTAGTGGACAGTCTCAGCCACACCCAGGCCAGGGCTCATGAGTGGGAACTAAACCAAGCAATGGTCGAAGACATTTTCGACCTGTGGGGTCGCCCAGATCTCGATCTGTTTGCCTCCCCATACAATGGAAAATGTTTTGCTCTCCCAAGGTTTGCTCGCTTGTTCCAGGGCCTGGTGTTTTTTTGTGAGATGCACCATCTCTTTGCTGGACAGGGAGGTTCATGTATGCCTTGCCTCCCTTTCTGATTCTGCAGAAAGTACCGCTGAAGCTGCAAGCGGAAGGGGCTCATATGATCCTAGTTGCCCCACATTGGCCTCGCCAAATATGGTTCCCACTTCTCCAGCAGCTGGCAATGGAACCCCCGGTCCCCCTGCCCCTCTGTCATGACCTCCTGACCCAGGAGGAGGGCACACTGATTCATCCAGGGCTGAAGTCCCTTCTTTGTCACACGTGGCACCTTCTGACGTAGCCACTTCGCGTTATGGTGTTTCCCCTAGGGTAGCCTAGGTCCTCGTGGAGGCCAGAAAGCCTTCCACGACTACCACTTATGCCATGAAATGGAATAGATTTTCCATCTGGGCCACCTCGAAGGGTTGGGACCCTTTTTCGTACCCTGTCTCTCAGGTCAAGGAGTGCCTCCTGCATCTCTCTGACCTAGGCCTGAGTTACTCTTCTTTAAAAGTACACCTTTCAGTCATTTCTGCCTGCCGCATTCTGGTGGAGAGCAAAACTGTTGCTCAGCTGGAGGTTTCCAAAATGTTTCTGAAGGGAATTCTCCACCTGAAACTCCCGGTGCTTAACCTTGCTCCACCATGGGATTTGAATTTTATTTTAGAAAAACTTTCCTTGCCTCCTTTTGAACCAGCTGCAAGTTGCGACATGCGCTATTTGTCATCAAAAGTGCTCTCTTTAGTTGCTGTCACTTCTGCTCAAAGGATTTCCGAGCTCAGGCCCTGATGTGTAAGGAGCCTTATTTGACTTTTCACATAGACTGGGTGGCTCTGTGTACTAACCCTAAGTTTTTACCAAAAGTGGTTTCTGAGTTTACGTTGAATCAAACCATTCAACTACCGGTTTATTACCCTGATTACTCTAATCAGTGGGAGGCAATTCTACACACTTCAGATGTTCACAGAATTTGCGTTACTATATGGATTGGATGAAATCAGTCCATAAAACGGCTCAGCTTTTCGTTTCCTTTACGCCCAAGAGTGAGAGGGCGCCGCTGTTTCCAGGCAGTGTTTGTCCAAACAGGGCAAACTGAATTCTATTCTGTTACCAGGGGTACAACAAACCTTTGCCGGGGAAAGTCAAAGGACATTCTACCAGAGGCATGGCTGTATCTGCTGCTTGTTTCAGAAATGTGTCTGCTGCTGACATTTGTGCAGCAGCCACTTGGAGTTCTGTCCACACCTTTATGAAACACTACAGTCTAGACATTGCCTCTACGCGCAGGGCTGGCTTTGGACTAGCTGTCCTTCAGGGCCTCTTTCCATAGATTCCTGCCTCTCTGCAGGCTTTTCCTGCCTCCTATGCTTCAGACTTGTGTGATTTACACTGCTTGTGAATCGGTCCTAATGGTTATTACCTACTGCAAGAGCCCTCTCGAAGTAAGATAGTACAGTTACGTAAGAACTTACCGTAACAGTAGTTCTTCAAGAGAGGCTCTTGCAATAGGTAGCTTTCCCTCCCACCTTCCCCCAGTTTCTGATACTGCTTATTCAAGCTTTACTTAGGCTCCAGGAGCCCAATCCTTTCTCTTGCGCTTTATTCTGTTGTCTCTGGCGGGAGAACTGGAGGACAGGCTGGGGATCGCCCACTATACAGTCACACTGACGTCGGTCACGTGATGTCGGTGAGTGGCCCCCCGCCAAACATTGCTAGCTAAAGTTTTCTCTGTGGTCCTGATAACATGGGGCACAGTCCTTATGATTATTACCTACTGCAAGAGCCTCTCTCGAAGACCTACTGTTATGGTAAGTTCTTGTGTAACTGTACTTTCTAGCTGCAACATGGACAGGCAAGCACAGTTCTGTATTTTGGAATTAATAGAAAATGGTTACAGGAAGAACAAGTTTGATACCAGTAGTGTGGATACACCAAACCATTATCAAGAATAGTTACTGCATAGTGTGGATGCATTGTTATATATTGGTCCAGCAAAAGGTATCACATCACCTACTTTGTCTATCAACGTCACAGAGTGAGCAAGTGGCAATAATAAGATTCAAACCTGGGTCTCCCAGGTTTAGGCGAGACTGTCTTTGCAACGAAAAGGGCATTAGAACTTGTTTTTGTAGCCAGCCCAGTGGTGCTGATGGTTGAGGCGCTGGATGCCACACCTTGGGCCACTCCAGTGACCCGGGGCCAGGAGCGACCTCAGGTGCTGGAGAGTCGACTGGGGGGAGGAAGATCGATGTCCCAGGGACTGCTCTCCTCTGGGGAGGGACTACCGTAGACGCACTGGTTCCTGGTGGTGGCTGGGGATCAGTGCATGCCAAGGTTAGCCGTGGGGTCTGCGTGGACCGACATTGGACATGCCATGCGTGGACATGCGCAGCAGCATCCTTGACATCACTGCATGCCCGTGCCGTGGGAGGGAGCAAGCACAGAAAACCTCTGCATGCACAATGAAAGCGGATCTGGCATCGCATCAGACGTGCCTAAGTTAGCATCCCTGATGTTTGCTCCCTGGCCTTCCACGGTGTGCGGGATGAGTACCCACCACAATGTGGCCTGGAGGGGCAAGACATAGGTGTTGGAGAGCACTGGCTGGGGCAGGGCCGAGGAGACAGCTGGATGGGGGGTGACCATACGTACAACCCCTCACAGCTGAGGAGAATAAATAATATAAGAAAAAAAAATTGTTTTTATGAACACGTATGTTCTCCAGAATACAGCTACAGTAAATGCCAAGAAATAACCCAACTCTATGGAAAACCAAGATTTTTCCCTCACTTGAGAATTTCTATTCTCCTAGTTATCTCTGGTGATTAGTGCAAGCCCCCTCCACATCTTATTGCATTTGCTAATTGGAGGATGTAGCTGCTAGTCACAATTATATCCGTGAAAAGGAAGGTCTAACATAGTAAACATGATGCTGCCTTCCTAAGATTGGTCAGTTCAAAAAAAGGTCTGCAACAACTACCGTGCTTACCCCTAACAAAAACTGTAACTACCACTAACACTATTCCATCAACTATTCTTGTACTCTCACAGCTTTTGACTTGTACTCGCAGCTCCTGAGATCTTTCCTGGAGTTGACTTACCCTGCTTCGTGGGCTGCCTATTCCCAACCCCCACCCCAACGCAACAAAATGTGGTGCCTCTTCCCTATGGTTGGAATGTATTCCAGTGCCATTTAAACTGTATACACCTCATGTATCTTAAATGTTTCATGTATTTAGTTTAAACCCTAATGTACTTTGTATATGTTGTAAAAAAATGTTTCTCTACTGTTGCATGCTACTGACTAGGAACCTTTGTAAAGTTCCTCTAGCTCAAAGGTGTTGTTTAATTGTACAAATACGTAAATAAATATTGCACTGCATTCTGGGAGGTGTAGTTCATGTGATGCTTCTGGTATAAAGTCAGATTAAAGGTTGTTGGATGGAAGACTCTTTACTGTGCTAAGATTCCGTTTGGCCTGTCCCAAAGCAGCCACTGTAATGTTTGAAAAACAACTGGACCATTCTGTGAGCACCTCAGATTCTCATTTTGTCTAATGTAAAGAAAATACATCAGATGATTACACACGCACGCGCACACACACACACACACACACACACACACCCACACACACACACACCACTGCACCTTAATGGCATGTCTTAGATAGAAGCAATCTCTGATCACTTTCACACTAAGCATCGTCACCTACCCCCAAAAAGGAATTGATATTGTTTTGTGATATTACAGAACAATAACATTTGATCAGATAAATACCAAAAAAAAAATCTAATTTTTTTTTTTGCATGATATTTTTATTAAGCTTTTTGTAAGAAAGCCAGCTAACAAAAGCAGTAATACACAGGTGAGTCCATAGTACAGAGCTAGCCATATACAGGTTAGGTTACATTCCTACACAGGATCAGGAAACACCCCCAAAAAACAACTCCACATTGGGGAAAGTACCAATTAAAAAACTTCTAAAATGTAACAAGAGCATGCAGCCCTGGTAGTGTCCCAAGGGAATATCCTAACTGGCCAGCTTTTCGGGCCAGCCAACGTGTTGATCAAACGACCCAGATCCCCTTGCGGATGTTATCTCAGAAACATATCTTAGCTCCAAAACTTCAACATTACAATCAAAGCTATGTCTGCAAACAGTTACCTTAAACCAAATCCCTTATTCTATAACATGGTCAAAAAATTTATAAGGTAGGATTAACAGTAGGTATACAACCTATCATGTCCCACCCTTAAATATGTACTAGGACAATCAAGAAAACAAACTGTGAATACTATGACCAAGTATATTCAATGGGTTTACCTATAGTATAACCGACAGCCACTAGCGTAACATCCCATACACGACAGCTACAATGCCTGACTGTCGGCATTGTAGCCACGGATGTCTGGCGGCCAATTGAGGGCTGTGCCCCGAATCCCTCTTGGGGGACTCCACCACCCACACCCCTGGTTTCTAAGATTCTAATTCAGAGTTGGAGTTGGACGGGGGGGGGGGGCAGTCCCAATCGCCACATGGACCACCACAGCGCCGGGTGGATTTTGACCAGATTTCTGGCGCTGTGGTGGTCTTCGCGGTCAGCGAGTCGCTGCAGTGACGGTATACGATTCAGTAGATAGTGTCTACTTCACCTGAGGCCCTACCAGGGAGACTGTCCAAAAATTATAAGGAAAAGGCATATGACTTGCCCAGCCCAATGTCCAGAAAGTCCATAATTTCAAGTCCCCAATAACTAGTCCCTTCAATCCGCAGCTTCATGTCTTACAAATTAGGGAAATCCCACAATACAAAAAAAAAACAGGTACTGTAAAGTTCCACTTGTCATCAGTCGTAACCTGCAAGAGAAGGGATAATCACATCAAACATAAACAAGGAAACACTGGCAAATTACAGTTCCTTTCAGTGGCTAGAGTACATTCAGTCCCCATCGTCCTGCGTGGGGTTAATCTCCTGCTCGATCATTGGGAGAATCTTCTCTGCCTTGTCTGGAGGCCCAAACATGTAGAATTTACCCTGCCACACTGTCCTGAGTTGGGCTGGAAATAGCAACTGGTGCGGGACCTTCAGTTGGCGAAGCTGGCTCTGCACCCCATCAGAAGCTTTGCACCTCTGCCGGGTTCCATAGGCTAGATCAGGGAACACAGAGAGCTCGACGTCCCCATATTGTAGATGCCTTCTCCTCACCACTGCCAACACTAGACCCCTATCGCAGACTCCAGAGTTTGTATTAACTGCACTAACTGCATCAGTGTTGCATTCACTGTGGCAAGCAAGACCTTTCTCGCATCTCCAGTACTGGCAGTCCCAGCCCCTTGAAGGCCCAACATCTCGTTTGCCTCTTGGTGCGAAGAAGTCTGCAGATGCAGCCGTGTTGCCTTTTGTTTTCCCCATGGCTCATCCCTGCAGGCTATGTTGACTCGGTAGGGGCAAGAAAACAAAAAAGCACCAGAAAGGTAACTTTTATTGTAATTAAAATAAAGTTTCTCAGGAGCTCTCTAGAAATACTGCCTCCAGCTGTGCTGCTCAGCAGCGCCTCCCAAAACATGTATTTTTAACAACTGTGCAGATCCCTGATTGAGGTGCATCATGGGAGGGTATCTTTATAAACAAATCCATGAATAAATATTTATCAGTGATGTGCATTTGAAGCTAAGAACTGCATGACTAATAAGAGAATCAAAGGCCAGAAAATGTCCAGTCAACCAGTTCCCAGGCAGGCAATAGTCCAGATAATTTTTATGACTCATGAGTATTTACTACTCCCTTTTTTAATATTCTGTGGTGATTTTCATATGCAGCCCATAATGCTTTGCGTTATGGGGGCATGTGTGATTTTGCACTACTCCCTTTTTACACCTGGTAGTATTTTCATCCAAATTATAGTACTGTACTGTCATCCACTGACCCATCTCATACCCCCCTCCCACATCTAAACCAAGTCTCAATCCCACTGGATGCCTGCAGATACTGACTGTCTAATACTGCTGTGGAGTCATACTGTGACATTTTTAACATTTTCATGTTGCAACAGTCATTCTAACCAGCCAGTGAGCAACTCCTGTCCCCACCCCTACGGGTTCCTTTGTAGTGCCATGGCTGCTAGCATCTCATGGTACTGCCCACTTTGTACATGTGTACCACATATTGTAAATTTGCAGGCTGGGGAAAAAACTTTCTAAAATCAGAAAGTGGGAGTATTTCAGTCAAAAAATGGTAGTAAAATACCCCTTTACTCCTCTTATCTGCTCCCCTGCCAGTGGGTTCAGTACTTAATTTCTAAAGTATAAATCGATACAAACAAGACCGTATGACAGCAATGCAGGAAAAAGCTAGATGGACTGGAGGGTAAGGTTTGTCTGTTTGCAGATGACACCAAGATCTGCAACCAAGTAGATGATCCAGATGGGGTGGGCAGAATGAGCAGAGATCTGGATAAACTAGCAAAATGATCGGAAGAGTGGCAACTGGGGTTTAATGCAAAGAAGAGCAAGATCATGCACGTAGGTAAGAGAAACCCTGAAGCCACCTATGGGCTGGAAGGGGAGTTGCTGGCAGTCACAAGGGAAGAAAGAGACTTGGGCATTATCATCACCGATTACCTGAAATCATTCAAGCAGACCACTAAAGCAGTAGGTAGGACTAGGGGGATGTTAGGGTGTATTAGTAGGTATATCACAAGTTGGAAGAGGGAGGTAATAATCCCTCTTTACAAGATACTGTTTAGACCCCATCTGGAGTACTGTGTGCTGTACTGGAGGCCACACCTTCACAAGGACATTAACCAAATTGAGGCAGTCCAGAGAAGGGCAACCAAAATGGCGCAGGGACTGCATCAGAAAACGTATGATGACAGATTAACGGAGCTCAATATGTATACCCTAGACCAAAGGAGGGAGAGAGGTGATGTGATCGAAACATTGAATCACCTTTAGGACATTAACAAGGTGAAAGAGTCTAACATGTTTCAGTATAAGAAAAATAGCAGGACAAGAGGACACAGCATGAGATTAGAGGGAGGCCGATTAAGGGGATTTGTGAGGAAGTACTTTTTTCACAGAAAAGGTGGTGGATGTGAATACAGTGCAGGGCTTCAAACAGGCATGGGATAGGCATAAGGGAGCAATACAGATGAGTACGACTAGATAGGCCATTGACAGAACAAAGGCCAATGACACATTTATAAGGTAGAAAAAGAAATGGGCAGACTGGATGGGCCTTGTGGTGCTTATTTGCCGTCAACTTCTGTGTTTCTGTGTTTCATCTTGAAAACAGCTTTAAAAAAAAAAAAAAGCAAATGACAAACAGAACAGTAGTGTAATAGCAAAACCAAGTTCTGTATACAGTAGGCATGGGAACAAACAAATCTAAGCTATATTTAAACAGAACAATGCTGAGCTCTCAAGCAAGAGAACAAAGTCCAACAAAGAAAGTAGTCAGTCCAGCCGGAGTACAGTGCTCCTATAACTAACTAAAAATGCAGTGTTGTACTCACAGTTCAGCTGAGCTGTCAAAGCTGCTTTCCTGTCAGAGGAAATTACCACAAAGTTCAGAAGATTTCAGCTCTACTCACTGGCCACTGCTGTCTCCAGCATCCGCCATCTCCTCTCAAACAAAATAAAAAGAAAAAAAGAAGATGAAAAAGTAAAGTTGGTTCAGACTGACTGCAGCAGTTCTATAAATGAAAACCTGGTGTTCAGCCAGATGGTCAGAGCCATTTTCTATACATGGACCTTAGCACAGTGTTCAGAAAAGTAAAGTCAAACTTAGTAGGCACTACCTTCTCCAGCATCCATCTCTGCTTAACCCCGTTCAGTGCTCCAGGTAGGTGCTGTCACTCTTTGACAGTTTTCTCACATCAGCAGGATCGGAAAACAAGTTGCCTTTCTCCTTCTCTAACCTATGCAAGGAACCCATGGCATGACACCCTCCAGGTTCTCGAAGCACACACTGTACACCATCAAACCTTTTTTATGTTTTCTGGTTGCAAAACTGATTTCCAAAGACATGTAACCATCAACTAGGAAATTACCCTTCCTACGAGCCAGGTGCAGAATTCTGCTGCATGCCTGCACTCTGTCTCTAACAACCAGAATAGTATATGAACATATGAAATGCCAGCAGAAGAAGGCCTGAAGGTCTGTCGTGTCTGCAGGTTGCAGAGCTCAAGTACGTTTACTGCATGTTGCTCTGAATAGAGAAACAGTTGTCTCCAACCACTCTCCATGACTCAGAATAGTATATGAAAGCACAACCATTTGTAGTACAGTATGTCTTTAAAACAGTCCAAATCCCAAAAGAAAACTCATGAAATCTAAGAGCGCTTTCTGCCTTTTGCTAATCCCCCAATTGTTTTTTTTAAACAAATTATTTTTTATTGTAATAGATTTTAGGCATAGTTGAGTTTGATTTTTTTTTTCTTCATCTTCTGACTAGTCCTCTATTATCTTCATTACAAAGGCTGTCTCCCACCATCTTGCTTGCAGTCGTGCACTTCCCTCACTCACTGTATGCTAATGTGCCTTGCTTGTGCAGCCATTCGTCAGCAGGGCATATTAGCATAGAGTGAGGGAAGCACGCAGCTACAGGTAACCTGGATAGAGGCCTTTTTACATATTTTAAGACTAGGAAGGGCAACTGTGCACTCTCCTGCAAGCTGGGGAGAGGAGACCTAGTCTGTTATAAAGAAGGCGGTGATGAATGCTTCTGCTGCAGCTAAGTACAAATCTATATAAGTACCGTATATTGTTGAAAGCTACAGTGACTTTGAGTAGAGGTGTCCTGTGCTGTCCTGACGATTTCACTTCTAGGGCAGTAAGTAAGGAGTGGTATAGTAGTCATTTTTGGTTACTTGTGATTAGGTAGCTACGGTTCCGGTAGTGAAGCCCATGTTTTTAGTTTGATCTCCACACTGCTTTGGTGATATGTTGGGTCAAGCCACAGCCTCAGGTATTTAGAACAAAGCACATTGTTAAGTGTAGCACATGAGCGTGGTGCTATTTGAAAAGAACTAATAGATGTCTCTTTATTTATTTATCATTTTTGTCCACCTGGGGGAGGCTCCCAGCAGGCACAAGCATGCCCCTATGAACTTCAGAGGCACTAGACGTTAGGTTGGTACTTGGAGGCAGCAAGTGGGGGGTGTGGTCAACAGCAGGCAGGAGTAAGGAGCAGTTGGGTAGGGGCAGCTCAGAAAAAAAAATGTCCAGGAAAGGTACACAGAGCCAGTGTTTGTTTCCAGGTGTGACTTATTTATTTATTGAATTTTGATGACCAGCCAGGTCCACTAAGACAAAAAGTCCCCTTTTTAGGGGCAACCCAGAGTTAATTATAAGAAACAAACAAACATTTGACATACCAGCATACATTCAAAAACAGGGACAGGAAGCCAGCGCGGTGGTACCAAGGGTTGAGGCACTAGGTACCACACCTCACAGCTCACTGGCAGCTTGGGTTCAGGAGCGAACTTGGGCCCCGGGGGTCAGTTGGAGAAGGAGAGCATTAAGTGTTCAGAGGACTCCTCTCCTCTCCTGGGGGGGGGGGAGTTCACTGCATCACTCCTAGACTGCCACCACATGGAGGCGTGGTGTCGGGCAGCGGATGCAACAGGTTTGTGGGCCAGCTGGTGACAGAGTGTGTGGCGTGTGTGCCCTTCCACATGAATGCATACTGGCACTCATTATACTTGCATGACTCGGTCAGGCCAGAGAGAAAATGGAAAAAAACGAGTCAGCGGAGGACGCCAGGGCTTGTCTGTTGCCCACACTGCCACCCTGGAACTCCCTGCATATTTAAATATGTGCCACGGGGAGAGGATGGCCCTCGCATCCTTGCCTCACCATGAGGGGGGGGGGAATCAACCATGGTGGGAATACTGCAGTTAAGTCCTGGGAGAGGGTAATAGTCAGCAAGGGCAGACTGGCTGCGAGAAGAAAAACCATGTTGGAAAAAAAAACAAACAGAGAACGTAATTTAGTGAAGTAACTGTAGAAACTGGACAAGATTGTAAATGGTTAGATACTCATAGATACTACAGCATAAAGAGTGAAGATTGATACTCAAGACATGGATGAGCAATACTCAGGATAAGGATTTGACCGCATATGGATGAGGTAACTTCGGCTATTAGAAGTAAACTGACTATACCCGTGGAGGTAAACCTCAAGACCTTTCTTGAAGGCAGTGGCGGAGATACAGTTTAAGATATAATGAGGAAGTTTTTCCTAGAAGTATGAGGCTGTGGTGGCAAAAGACCTCTGACCTAAGCCTGACTTAGCACTGGGGAACGTCTAACTGAGGATCGAAAGGTTCACAGAAGGGAGATAACCAGCAACTTACTGAAAAGCATTGCATTTATTTTGGAATTGTTAATTGAGGAAGTTTATTTCAAACCCCAGGAATCCCTCACTGTGCTTAACAACTGCAGTCATTCCCCTGGAATGAGCTTCCCCAGAGCCTAGAATTTTATGCTAATTATGGAATCTTAGAATGAAATTCAAGACTCTACTCTGGGTCATGCTCATGCCTGCCCTTTTTTTTTTTTTTTATGATTTCATTTTTATTGAGCTTTTAGCATACATAGTCGACATATAAGACTGTTTACAGTATCCAGATTTTGCATTTGATTATGGAATCAATTCCAGAATGCATTTATACAGTAGGTTTATAGTTTTATGACAGAGGTCCCTATTATACTAACTTTAATAATTTAGATAAAAAAGAAGAGGATGAAAATACTCCATGTTCATTATGAGAGATCTGTCTGTGACAATTAATATTGAGTAGAGAAGACCACCTGATCTATAGCTTAAAATTAGATTTCATATTAGTTAGTGACCCATTCCATGCTCTTACATGTGAAGGATTATCCTATCTCCATCGACCACTCCACTTAAGGGGGAGGGATGGTAAAGGGAATGGGGGAGGACAATTCGTGAGTGTCCCAGCAGCGGCCCAACCCAGCTTTTACAAGAGGGAAGGGGAGGGGAGAAAGTGGGGAGAGGGGGTATTCATACTGATAAAGTAGGATTAGGGAGGAGGTAGTAGGTGGATAGTCAAATGTGAGGGTCTAGAAGGACTCTGAGTGACTGTAACTATTTTAAGAGATTCTTTTCCCCAGTAGTGAGACTCAGGGGACAAAGGAGTCGTCTTGTAGCATATAATATAGCTGCCATCGGGACCATCTGGAATTAAATTGATCTCCTTGGTCATTTAGGTTATGAGTTATCCGCTCCATATAGTATATCTGTTTAGTAATCTGCCACCAATCTTGAATGGTTGGGATTTTTGTGGTTAACCATACTTTTGTAGTGGCCTTCTTGGCCACCATAAGGAGAAGGAGGAGGCGGTATCTAATAGAGGGTTTTCTTAGTTCTCTAGGGATTAATAGTAAAAGAAATATTTCCCCAGTTAGTTGAAATTGTGGACCAAAGAGTTCTCACAGGTTAGTCTGGAGAGCTATTATAAAGGGTTGAAGTTTAGAGCAGGTCCACATAATATGTGAATGGGTTGCTCTGACCTCTCCGCATCGACGCCAGCAGGCTGCTGATCCAGAATGGGCATAGTGACTGGTGATTATAGGGGTTCTGAAATATCTAATAAGGTTTTTCCATGCGTATTCACACCACTGATGGGAGCTGGTTACCTTGGCGACGTATTGGCATGCTTTCTGCCATTCCTCGGGAGTAATGGGGTGTTCTAACTCCTCTTGCCATTGGAGTCTAATATTATCAGTAATGGTTAGCTGATGAGCTTTTTGGGAGTGGTAGTATGCTGAGAGCAAGTGTCTTTGCTCATGGGAATTGTTCAGTCGGATTTGTAGGTTGATTGGGGGGGTATCTGAGCGGACGTTCGAGCAGAGACAGGCAGAGAGTCATAACAGTGGTGAAGCTGTAAAAATCCATACAAGTCCCTGCGAGGTAGATTGCGTTGGGTTTGAATTTCAATAAAGGATCGTACATTCTTCTGAGTTGTGACCTGTGAGAGGTATAGCAAGCCCAGTCTTTCCCACACTAAGAACCCGTGATCCATTCTGTTAGGAATGAACTGGTCTGTGCTTGCTATGGGGCATGTAAGGGGTAAAAAAGGCTCTAGATGTTGTGAGCTTCTTATAGTTCTCCAAGCATTTAGATAATGGCTGATCCATGGATTCGTAAGGTTGGGAGGAGGAGATTCATTGTGTTGCCCATATATTTTCCCCAAAGTAGTCCCTGTTACTAATAAGAGACATTTCACCAATTTCTGCCCAGTGTGGGCTAGTTATGCCATTCTGCCTCACCATCAGGTGTGTAAGCAGAGCAGCATTATGATAAAGCCAGAGGTCGGGAAGTGAAGGCCCCGCTTCCGATCTTGGGAGAGTGAGCACCTTAAGGCGAACTCTAGGTCTCTGCCCTGCCCAAATGAATCTGGAAATGGAGCAGTTCCATATCTGGAATGTTTTGTCCATAAGGGGATGGGAACGTTCTGAAATAAGTAAAGGGCCCTGGGGAGGACTACCATTGTAACTAGCTCTGTTCTTGTGGAGAGTCTTAATGGCAGTGTGTTCCAAGTGGCCAAGTCAGTTTTAAGTTGAGAGGTGAAGGGAGCATAGTTATTTTTATAGTAGTCTGCTGGAGATTGGGACAGTTGGATACCTAGGTATTTCAGTTTAGTCAAGGTCCGGTTGCAGGGAAATAGGTTTTGTACGTTGGAGGATGGGGAGTAGTGGAATGTGAGGATCTCGGTTTTGGAGAGGTTAAGCTTGTATCCAAACACCTGTCCAAACTCATCCAAAAGTTGCCTTATTGCTGGGAATGATTTTTCCATGTTCTGGAGGTAAAGTAGCATGTCATCAGCATACAACGCAACATGGTGCTCCGTGCCTCCCAGAGTGACTACAGTAAGATTGTGTGAGTCTCGAATATACTGTGCAAGGGGTTCTATGAATAAAGCGAGTAAGAGTGGGGAGAGGGGACAGCCTTGGCTGGTCCCTCTACCCAGCCGGAAATGCCCAGAGTGATGTCCATCTATCTTTACACAGGCCTGGGGGGTAGCATATATATTTTGTATGACCTTAATTAGGGTTTGAGGGATCCCAGTTTTGTGGAGAACCTGATATAGGAATGGCCAAGCCACCCTATCAAATGCCTTTTCGGTGTCAAGACTGATTAAGACTGAGGGGGTGTTAGTAGAGTACATCTTATGAGTCAAATGGAGGGTGCACTTAATATTATCAGTGGTGGATCAGGTACTCACAAAGCCAGTTTGATCTCTGTCTATAAGTTGGGGGAGAAAATAATCTAGGCGGTGAGCCAGGATAGACATAAATAGTTTATAGTCAGTATTTAGAACCAAGATTGGTCTGTAGGAGCTACAGAGTTGGGAGGGGGGGGTCCTGGTTTAGGGATAACTGAGATTGTCGCATACAACCATGGGGTGGGGCAGGGATCTAGTTGCCTTGTAGAACTCTATTCCATATCCGTCCGGTCCATGGGCCTTTAGGGTTTTCGCTCTGGCTAAGGCAGCGGTCAGCTCAGTATCTGTGATCGGATTGGTCAGGGTTTCCGTCTGTGGATCTGTGGGTCTGAGAGTTTAGGCATGGTAATAGGATGGAGATAATGACTTATTTGCTGGACAGTAAGAGTTTGTTCTTGAGTATATAAAGTGGAGTAATAGGAAGTGAATGTCTCCGTAACGTCGTGCAACTTAGTTAGCAGCTGGCCATGGGAAGGGTGTCTGATAGTAGTTATAACTGAGGACTTGTTTTGTTTTCGGATCTGATAGGCTAATAACCTTGTTGCTCTAGGCCCTACTTCGTAGTATCTTTGTCTCAAGAGAGTTAAGGCAATCTCTGTTTTTTGTAAGGCTAAGCGATCAAGGTCTGACTTGGTTTGTTGTAATTGAGGGAAAACTGAAGTATCTCCTTGTTTGTGAGCCATCTGCAAAAAGTGTAATGTGTCTTCTAATTTAGTCTTCTGCTCCCTTCTTTGTTTGTTTAGTTCTGCTGTATGCTGAATTATATGTCCACGGAGGACAGATTTCACTGTGTCCCAGTGTATTGCAGGGGTTGATTCTTCTGGGAGGTTATTCCCCATGATTTCCTTAATTTTGTCTAGAAGATATTCTTGAAATTGCTTGGACCGGAGATAGTAAGGGTTAAGTTTCCATCGGGTATTTTTTGGTTGTAGTCCCATGTCCCAGGTGGTAACCAAGGGGGCATGATCGGAAAGAGTTATGTCACCTATCCGTGCATCTTGTAATATGCTTAGGTTCTCAATTTGGGTATAGGTTTGGTCTATGCGTGAATAAGTACAGTGCACTGAAGAGTAGTGGGAATAGTTCTGTGCTTGGGGGTCTGCATGGTGCCAAATATTGCACCAGCCCACATCCTGTGTAAATCTCTTGAAGAGTTTTTGATTAGCTGTTTGCCTTGGGGGACGTGGATCGGAGGAGTCCAAGACAGCGTCCGGAAGGAGGTTAAAATCTCCTGCCAACAGGAGAATCCCGCTGGTCATTTGAATTATTTTATCCAAGAGTGTTTTCAGTTGGGGGACAGGGAGACCAAGGGGAAAATACACATTCGCCAAGGTAACCTGCCTAGTACCAGTCGTTCCCTGTACAATAATAAGTCTACCCTCAGGGTCAGCCTATCGCAGTCCCGGATTAAAGGGTGTGTGTGGGGTTATTATAATTGCCACGATTCTACATCTGCCACTACCACTAGAGGAGTAAAAAAACCTCACCACGACTTAGCTGTGCCAACTTGGCATGTTCTGTAGAGCTTAGATGGGTTTCTTGCAGGTAGATCAAATCAGATCTACTCTTCCTCAGGTGTGCTAGGACTCTGGATCTCTTGACTGGGGAGGTTAAACCATTTATGTTATGGGATAGGAGTTTCAATTGTGGAGAGGTCATGAGCTGAACTGGGGTGAGACGCTGCCAAGGGGTCCCCACTCCTCCCCCAGAGCAATCAGATAATCTCGGGGGTCCTCTGTCAGAGGTTTTCTTGATCCATTTGCATAGTGACAGTCAACTGGATTATTAGAACAACAACAAATCTGACATTCATACAATCCTTTCACAACAGGTACTTCTTGTAAAAAGTTAACTTGTAACAGAGAATAAAAATTTACTAGTACTAAAAACCTAATTAGTAACAGGTTCCAACATGTGGCTAACTGGGCCACTACGTTGGCACAACAGAAACTAGTGCTTCCATGGAGCAGGGTCATTTCTAGACCCTGAAGAGAGAAATCTCCTTCCGAGGAGGAGTCTTCCCTTTGGTGGGGGTCCTCCAGACATCTACAGTGTCTAAATAGGATACAGGGGAGAAAAAAAAATGAAAAAAGGGAAAAATACAGGATGCCATAAGGAGAGGCAGTGATCAACCTTTGAGAGGATGTAATAGATAAAGATTAGCCTTAAACAAGGGTTCCCCGCTAGGGCAACCAGCTAGGAGGAAGAGGGTAGGAACCACCTGTATCCCCAAGATCCCCATCCCACCTAGCAAGTAAGGGGAGAGCATGGCCCTCCACTGTTGTTATCTTGCATAGGTAGGTCCAATAGTTCCACTACAGCAGGGAGTGAAGAATAATTAACCTATGTAGTTAAGTGGCACTCCATCAGCACAGTGGCGGCTTCCGTTGGGGGAGGGTGGGCAGAGGAGTCAGAAAATCAGTCCCTCCATCTGGCCCGAACCTAGTCACACCACTGACCCCCACAGCCCAACCAACTCGGGGCCCCAGTGGTAAGGAGACAGCACACATCAACCTACTCCCATTTCCACAACATGTCATTATTCACCATCATCAGGGCTTATACAGCACACAGTGATGCCCCCAGTCAAGAGGCCAGGTCAATTACTGAAGGGCAGTCGCCCAGCTCCCCCAACCCCCCAATCGATCACTTAACTCGAATCCCGGTAGATGGCTGTAATGGCATAATTAACCATGAGCAGCAATCAACATTGTCTGCTCATATTAAAATTGGGATGCGAATATGTAGTTCAACCGATGAGGGGGCAGGACAGTGTGTGCTGCAGCGTGCCCGGTCTGAATTCATTCCCCCAGCCAGACTCAAAGTAACCCAGAGAAAGAGAAAAATAAAGACGAATATATGGGAGTCAGATGTGTCTCTCTCTGTCCCCAACACTCTGTTACTGGAGCGGAAGGCCCACCCCACCATTTCCAAATAGAGTTAGTAATTTGAAACATTAGGGATTAGGCCAAGGCAGGCCTCGCACATTCCATTCTCGAGGTATGGGAATATGTTTAGCAACAAGGAGCTCACCTCATCTTGTATGGGCAAGGCCCTCACTCTAATCGATGTCACTCTCCATGCTCGTCTCTCCTAGGCCGGGCGAGCGTATGCGTTGCAACGCATAGCACCAAGCCCACCTACGAGGAACAAGCCAGGCCATCAGGAAGCATCCACACTGTGCCCCGGACCCCCCACCAGGGGAGCAAGCCCCCATCAACAGTTCCCCGGTCTAGACATCACTGCGGGAACAAAGACCTAGGTGAAGGGTGGAGAAGCAGGGAACACCAGGGGAGGTAAAGAAAAGGCACTCGGGGGACGCGCACCACTCGCTTCCAAGGCAGTTTCAGGGAAGCAAGGGGAAGGTGAGGGCCGAGCACCAGCCACACATGACTGGCAGGAATCATCAGCCATACAAGGCCCCACGGACCCCCAGAACTGTAGTTTATATTATTATACCAGTGCGGGTTGCGCCCCCAAACCCCCCCTCCTCGGGGTTTAACCTTAACAGATTAATTAGACAGTGGTATAATTATACTAATAGTGTCTGTTTCAGAGAGAATACTTGCTGTTCCAGACAGTCAGCTCTAGTCTCATGGGGGGGGCGCATCACAGGATTCCAAATGATCAGGGGCAGATTGTCATGCCTTCAAGGTGTTCATAATGTCCAGTATTGCCTCTGCTCCCCGACGGCGACTTGCGTCACGTAGGTCACCACTCCTCATCTTCTGGGAAAGTCTTGCTGCAGTGGAGGGGCCAGCTGCGTAGGCTCTGGGTCTCTGCTGGGGAACATCTGTCTTCCTAGATTTCAAGGCCACGATTGCTGCAGTCGCTGAATCGAAGGTGAGGGTACCATCCTTGAAGTAAATTGTCATCTTCGCTGGGTATGGCGTCCTGAATAGAATTCCTGCACTTTTGAGCACTTTCATGATGGGGATGTAGGCCCTCCGTCTCAACATAACCTCCAGGGCGAAATCATTTTCCAAATACAACTGCTGGTTGTTGAGGAGTACCACCCCCTTCTTCCACGCTGCATGTAGCACACTCTCCTTTTCCTGAAAACGAAGGAATTTGGCTAAAATCACTATTTGCTATGCTCCAGGGGCTGGTTTTGGGCCTAGGGTGCGATGGACACGCTCAAACTCCAGGGTGTAGTGAGGTGGGAGGGTAAGCACTTCAGGGAGGGTGTTCTGCAGGAATTGGATGATATTCGAGCCCTCAGCTCCTTCAGGTATGCCAGCAATCCAGATGTTATTGCAACAGTTCCTGCTCTCCGCATCTTCGGCCCTGTCTTGGAGCTGTTTTATGCTGTTATGTAGCTGCACGATAGCTCCCTCAGTGCTATCCACCCTGCCATCCGTTTCAGTGACCTGTGCCTCAGTAGTTTCTTGTAGTTTAGTAATGTTAGCTAAGGCCTGAGATGATAGATCGCATTTCTTTTCAAAAATCCCGAAGTTCGGCTAGCATCTGTGCCATTTGTTGCTGAAGGGTGTCTATTGGGACGTGGTTAGATATTAATTACTTTTCGTAGCGAGCGATGAGCCGGGGAGCCCTACTTTCTGAGCCACCTCAGACAATCTCTCTTCATCCAGTGTTGTAAGTGCCTTAATTTTCTATCAATCCCTTGCTCGCGGCATTTTGTGTCCGCCGTGCGTTTTGGATAGCTTAGTTTTTATTTAAAAAGCTGAAATTTGGAGGGTTTTAATGTCGATCACCGCAGGAGCTCCTTTTCTACGATGTGCCAGGGAGCATGACATCACCGGAAGTCGCCATGCCTGCCCTTTAATGTCAGATTTATTTCTCCTCCTAAGGAAGATGTCACTCTGAAGTTATCCCCAGCACTTCAACGCTGTTTGATGGTTTATTTTTTTTCTGTTAGCTGTTAAAGTGTGTTTTATTTTGTTTTTGAATACTCTGCATTATTTTGGGTGTTATTTCCTTATTGTGAATTTTTATAGTTTTCCCCCAGTTTCTCGTCAGTTTGAAGGAACCAGAGAAAAAAGGCTCATGCGACGTGGCTCCTGCTTTCGGGGAACCGCATTAATTACAAAAAAAGAAAATAAATAAGTAAATTATTTTGCGTAACCACTTTGCATTTTTTTTCTTTCTTTTCTCAAAGTAAAAAAAAAAACAGTATTCTTTAGCAGTTTTTCCCTTTTCGTGGAACAGAACCACAGTCTTTCTTTGGGAACCAAAGCATTTTGTGTCGTCAGGGATTGGTATGACTGACAGACTCAAAATGAGAACAGGACCTGCATGCTTTAAACATTGTAAAAATAAATGTTCAACCTCTGACTAAGGCAGATTGCCACGAGCTGTGTTTGAGGTGCGTGAGGTGCCAGAGCCCAGATCACCACTTTGTCAGTTGTGAACTCTGTATTGTGTTTTGCACTAAAACACAAAGAAAAGAGCTAAAAAATTAGAAGGTATTATGGCTTCTCAGGTTGCCTCTGTGTCACCTAAAGGCTCAGAAGAGGGTCCAGCCCCTTAAAGTAAGCAGACATACAAGGCTGCTAAAGATGGTTCAGAGATCAGGGTGTCTGAATGGTGGAACCTTGACTCCATTAAGAATAAAAGAGCCTCTGAGCAGACACTCAGCAGGTCAGGCCCTTTACTCCCAAAGTGCCAACCTCTGAGCGCAGTGTTGTGAACAGTGTAACAGACAAGGTAACCCTCTTGTCTGTTTTTGTGAGTTTGGATCAACCTTTGGTCTCAGTTCTGGAGGGATTCAAACTGTTAACCTCTTGCTAGCATACCCAATGCACAGGCTCAGATATATCTGTCTTCGGGGGGTCAGATATCTTTGCCTATGAGCACCTAACCAGATATTCAGAGATGAACCCTTAAAACTTAACAAAGACCTCAGGTTTAAAATGCTTCTGTTTCCAGTTTGGTACAACCATACAAGCTATATGTCTGCTGAACCATAAATATTTCTTAGCAAAAGAAAGCAATTCCAAGACAGACCAGGTTTGCTCTAAAATTGGAGTTTTTATTAAAATATATAATAATATGTCAAACATACAGTACAGAACTCTTATAACACAAGACATACATATTTTTAAACAAAACAAGGTTTAAAACAGTGCAGTTCCTACAACTATATTTAGATTTTGTCTAGCTTTCTAAATACCTGTTTTCAGTGCTCAGATGTTTCCTTAGTCAGTGTCAGATACAAAGGCATCTCTGTAGTGAAAGAGAATAATCTTTTCAAGCAGTGTTGGTCAACCCCTTTTTGAAGAAGTCATCCAGCCCCTTCTCTGGTCATATATCTAACAAAAATATATTTTTATACAACCACAGGATGTAATTTTATTAATCTATACTATACAGCTATACAGAATATATTAATTCTGCAACCTTAGCATAACTCAAGTTTCAATTACACCTATTTTGATCTCATACTGTATCCTCTTCACACAGGCTTCATAGGGTCATTTACAACCTTACACCTCTATGTAACATCCTAGCTTCCCTTATTTTAACGTCATAAACCTAGTTTATGATTTATCTCTTAACAAAATTAACTTAACAACTCTGTAATTTAACTTAGAGAAACAGGATCCTTAATAAAAGTCTTCCCAGTAACACACTCTCTAAAAAGACTGAGTGTGTGATACAATGCTGTCAGCAGTTCTCTTGGCCTGCATCTGTTAGCTAAAATCTGGGAAGGGAGGGGTGTAAGAGAGGTCATTCCTAGAGCATTTGAATTTTCAGCAGAGACATTAATACATTTTATATTAAAACAATATAATACAGCACTCAGAACTGGCTGTCTACATCACAGAGCCTGCCAAGAAGAAAAAAAAACAGAAAGAAAAGCATACCATTGCCCCTCCTTCTGAGGAAGGAAAGGATACATCAGTGGACAAAAATAAGATGCCTTCAGTAAAGGACATGACTAAGGATGGCAGGTCCTCCAGGCCTTCCAGGCTTTAGGGATATTCATTATTACTGCTTGCGGCCCCTAGGTTCTAGTGCCTGTGGAGGAGGAGGCTGAGTTTTATGCTGATGAGGAGAAAGAAGGGGAACCTATAGAACCTGATGGTTCCCCTGAGCAGGAGTTTGGTTCCCCTCCTCATGCTCCTGATGATTTTACCTCATGCTACTTCTTTGTGAGGCAAATGGTAAATAACTCAGTCTCTCTACACAGTAGACTGCTGTGGACGAGATAGAATTTCTGGACATGATGAGCTTAACTTCCACCAAGGGATTGTTGCTGCCCATTTACAAATCCCTTAAAAAAGCTACCTGTAAAGTTCTGGCAGTACCCACTTCAGCTGCTGGGATTGATAACAAAATAGAAAAGAAGTATCAGGTGGACAAGCAGGGTGTGAAATATCTCTGTTCCCACTCTGACCATGAGGGAGTAGTCCAGACTACAGCCTCTGACAACGCCAGAGTCCCACTGTGCTCTTAGCCACCGGAGAAGTACTCCAGAAAGCTTGACATGGGCAAGAAGGTCTGTACTTCAGCCTTTCTGCTTTTAAGGCAGGCAGCTTACATGGTTTACACAGCTGAGTACCAACAGGCCCTTTGGAGTTGTATTTTGGCTATGAGTGCGAAGGCCATTGATGACTTGGCCGAGGATCTAGCAGACACAATCAAGACTACAATGGATGCCACAAGGTATTAGTTCCACATGGCAGTGGATGCTAATGACACTGCTTCAAGGGTCATGGTACGTGCAGTATCACTGAGGAGATTTGCATGGCTTAGAACCACAAATCTCTCTCAGGACACTCAGTCTGTGGATTTCCCATGTGAGGGAAATTATCGATTTGAAGACAAAATGGAGGCTTACATGAAGAATGTGGATGAATACAAGGCTACCTACAAGAGCAACTCTGAGAAGGAGAAGGCCTCCACTTCCAGTAGGCGTTTTGAAAGGGGAGGGAGGGGATATTATCCCCAAGCCTTTTTTACCTTTGACTATTCCAGAGGGGATTCTTCAGGGGTAGAGGCATAATGGGTCCCAGGCATGCAGACTCACTCCAGCACCCAAGGACCAAGCAAAACAAAACCCCTGACAAGTTTGTATCAGTCACCGAACAATTGCCAGTGGGGGGAAGGCTGGTTCAGTATCTCCAGGAGTGGAAAAGAATCACCATTGACAGATAGGTCCTGAAAATAGTGGGTAAGGATCTGACTCTGTAGTTCGAAGAATTCCCTGAGATACTGACTTTTTTATGACGATGACGATAGAATTGGTCCCTTGGGTTCGCTTTGACATGCTGACCTTACAGATTGAGTTGCTGTTGGCCTGAGATCTGACCTCGGGGGACAGTCAGGCCAGGATCCCAGTTTCATCACTGCTGCGGCAATCTCTGAGTTGGTGGGTGAATTTTGACAGTCTGAGCAAGGGTCTCCCTTAGATGTTACTACACGGTTGATTCTGACAACCGATACCAGCCTGTCTGGTTGGGGGGGGCGGGGCATTACCATATTCCTATTCAGGGGACTTGATCGGTGCAGGAACAGCGCCTACACATAAATATTCTGGAGATGAGGGCTGTGCGCCTTGCTCTCCTTCATTTTCAAAGTTGGGTGCAGTCAAAATCCGTGAAAATAAGATCAGACAACGCTGTCATGGTGTCGTACATAAATGATCAAGGGGCACAAAGAGCAGAGTGATGCTAAAAGAAGCCACCAATCTCCTGCTGTGGGCAGAGAACCTCCTCTCTGTCAGAAGTTCACTTGGCAGAGGAGTTGAACATTCAGGCCGATTGGCTAAGCCGCGAGAATGTCCATGCAGGGGAGTGGGTGTTGAACCAGGAGGTGTCCGACCTTCTCTGTCAAAGATTCGGTCATCCACAGATTGACCTGTACATCTCCAGCCAGAATGCTCAAGTACAGTGATTCTTTAGCCACTGCTGGTGTCCACAGGTGGAGGCAGTGGACGCATTATTACAAGTACGGAATTTCGGCAGAGTGTATGCCTTCCCTTCTCTGTCATTCCTCCCCAAGGTCACTCCCAAAATAAGGCACTCAAGAGGAAGCTTTCTTCTGATAGCTCCAGAGTGGCCCAGAAGGCTGTGGTTCTCAGACTTAGTGAACCTAGCTCAAAATGCACCATTTCGCCTTCCAGTATGTGGGGGACCTTTTCTCCCATGACCCCATTCTGCATCCAAATTCAGGAGCGATGCAGCTCGCGGTCTGGCTCCTGAAAGGGAAAAAAACCCAAAACAGAGTTTCTATAAGACAGTATTTCTCACACTTTGTCATAGTGGGCCTCCCCCAAGCCTTGGAAAAGATCTTGAGCCTCCCCCAATATAAAAATTATTTTGGGCCTCCCCATAGTTAGAACAACTATCATACTTTGCACAGTATACAAGGACTACAGTGAAATTCCTTTGAGTCGCTGAGTTTATTCTCATTTTATTGAACTTATTATTTTCCCTCTGTGTAACCCCCATCTCCATGTTAGCCTACTCGCTCCACACTTTTGAGTTTTGGACCTTATTTACCCCTCGTTGCAATACCTCCATAAGTCAGACTGCTTTCTTTGTCAGTTTTACCTTATTCTTAAACACCTTCTCAGGGACCATTTTGCTTTATCCTGCTCTTGCTTCTAGTACCTCTCTGCTTAGCCTTTGTATTTGTGCTCTTCTTCAGCCAGTATAATGGGTCAGTTGTCACCTTGTTCTTATTCATTTGTATTATTTTGCATTTTGTTTTGCATAGTTTTCAAGAATTGTATTTTCTCCATTCAGCTTTCCCCCATGTCTCACTAGGAAACAAGTGTTTTTTAAGTGCGACTTTCGTGGTCACCCATTTTGTACATAAATTCACATGCCATTATTCGCTTTAGTGTGCGGCATCCTTTCTCAAAAAGCATCTAAAACGTGACATATAAATATAGTACATTTTAAGGCTTGCTTGAGCCTCCCCTGGAACAGGTTGGGGCCTCACCATTTGAGAAACCCTGCTCTAAGAAGGTAGTGGACAATCTGATGGCTGCCAGAAAGAGTTCTACCTCGGCAGCTATGCTTGCGTATGGACCACCTTTTTCGGCTTGGCCCAGAGATAAAAATATCCAACCTTTGAAAGCCATGGTTCCACAGATTTTGGATTTTCTGCTGGAAGAAGTGGAGAAAGGTTTGGCTTTGAGCACCTTGAGAGGTCAGGTATTGGCCCTTGGAGCCTCCTTGGGATCATCCTTTGGGACTAACCGGGAGATTATTTGTTTTCTGCAGGCTGTCGGCAGGAGTCGACCTCTGTTCCAATCCCCTGTTCCTCCATGGAATTTGAATCTGGTTCTGTATGCCCTTTGTAAGGAGTCTTTCGAACTGCTTTTGTCGATTTCCATTGGACGTGCTGTCTTACAAGGTGTGTTTTTTAGTTGCTATGTGCTCAGCCAGGAGGATTGGTGAGCTCCAGGCTTTATCCCACAAATAACCTTACCTCGTCATTGGTAGGGACAAGATGGTACTCGGAACAGTTCTGTCTTTCATTCCGAAGGTTCCCATAGCCTTCCATGTGAACCTGGAAATCTTTCTCCCATCTTTCTGTCTGCAGTCTACTCACTCAAAGGAAAGGAGTTGCACAAGTTAGATTTGCGATAGGCTGTTAGAACATATCTTAGACTGACTGCTGAGTTCCAGAAATTGGATAGGTTGTTTGTTCTTTTTGGAGTGGCCAAAAAGGGACAAAAGGCCTCCACGGCCACCTTTGCTAGGTGGGTGAGAGCCTGCATTGTCAAGGCTTATGTCACAGAGAACAAGAGGCCTCTGGCTCTCATCAGGGCTTTCTCCACCAGGGCTATGGCCACCTCCTAGGCGGAGAAAGGCGAGACGTCTCTTAGAATTGTGCAAGGCAGCTACCCGGTCCTCAGTCCACACATTCACCAAGCACTAAATATTGGATGTTCAAAGTTTTGCTGATGCAGCCTTTGGTCGCAGAGTTTTGCAGGAGGCAGTAAGGTAAGTTCCTTTCCTATATGTGGTTGACATATGGGACGATATTCTCTCCCACCTGTTTTTTTTTTAATGGGCACTGCTTCTTAGAATCCATCAGTATTGAATCCCATTTACAATGTGGACCGCTACAGAAAGAAGAAATTTCTTTATACGTACTGTAATTTCCTTTTCTGTTAGCTCCAAGATTATTAATGGGGCCACCTGGGATCCCTTCTCCTGCCGGAGAATATTGTTTGGTATGCCAGCGCTGGGATGTCTGTTGTCTTGTTATAAACTTTGTAAATCTGTCTGTGCCTCTGTAGTTTACCTGCTTCACTTGTATTTATATAGATACGCAAGAGAGAGCAGTTCCGCATTAGAATGTTGGTTACTAACATGCAAATTTAACATGTTCGAATTTGTTAATAACCAAGTGTGCCTCCTTTGTTGGAGGCGAGTGCTTACACTGTTTGCAGACTTTTTCCCAGTGCTCTCCGTTTACATTACTTCCTTTGACAGGTCTGTTCTAGTTGATTCGATGCTGCAGTACCTTCCAAGACATACAGAATTGGAAGACTAGCCTTGATCTTTTCGATCCTTTACCTCTGCCATCTGATGAGGTAGGCAACTGTTTACGGTATTTCATTCTGGCTAAAGTCCTATCTGTGTAGATAGCTGACTTGTGTGCTGTCATGTCAAAACGACTGGTATGATCCTACATACTTCTTTTTTTTCCATATTTAGAGGCACTGCATGGACAGTAGTGACTGGAGAGTTGCAGCTGTCCAGAATGTTCAGGTGCCCAGGATTCCATCTTGATTACAGCCTTTGGCTGTGCCATTTCCCCTAGTAGGGGTGCACATAACTCATCAGTACTGAATCCCATTGACAGTGTTGTAGCGAACAGAAAAGGAAATAATGGAAAGTATGAAGAAATGTCTTCTTTCTGTCCCAAACCCTTAAAACCTGAATTAAGCTCCACTGGAAGAAGTTGAGGATGCATATATACAGGAATAAAATGTAGTAAGGCAGTAGATTATAGCTTAAGATTTTGAAACAAGTTCCACCGTACTTCCCCAGTATAGGCAACAAATTGATTGGGGATCTTAGATAGATAGATGCTGTTGTCAGATAAGGACCACTAGGCCCATCCAGTCTGTCCGTTTAAGCTGCCTATCGAAGCATCTTAATTAATTTGGATTTGAATTTCAGGCAGAAGTACCATTTCTGTATAGGAAGTCTGCAAGGAAAAAAGGTAAATTTCCTCCCACTGAGGCCTGGTATATTCCTTGAACTAGTAAGAGTGTGTGTGTGTGTGTGTGTGTGTGTGTGTGTGTGTGTGTGTGTGTGTATATAGACATGCTGCTGAGTAATAGTAATCCTCTAAGTGGGGAAGACTAAGGCTTCGCTGCAGTTTAGATAATCGGAAGTTAAAATATTTGATTCAGGGTGATTTGCCTTGCAGTAGGAAATGGGAGATGAGTTTGTCCCATCTACCACTTCCCCGAGTTCAGCTGTGTTTCTATTGCCCAAAACAAGCTTTAGCTGAATTCAGGTGGTAAAAAACAATCAATTGCCTTCTGGCGATTCAGCCGCACCCCCCCCTCTACCGGAACCCCCTCCCAAACAGCGGAACTTCTCTCTGAGCATTCACAGCGTCCTGGGGCTATGCAGTCTGAATGCTGCCCCGCAGCATTTCAGACAGACTGGCCGCAAGGTTCAACACGGTGGGGATTAGAACATTTCGCTGTGTGTACAAGGCTTTAGGTGAGTAAAACCAAATCTGGATGCATACAAATGGAAAAAAAATCTTAAACTAGCAGAGTATATTTTTGTTTTTGTAATGAAATAAAAACAACTGCAGCTGGAGCACAAATATTTTCTTCTTAAATGTCTGCAAACAGTATGTTAGTGGGATGGATTTATTTCTCATTTGGTCTTTTTTTTTAATCTTCCCTTATTCAGTATTTAACACAAAGACAGCAGACGACATTCTTTCCCCTCCAGCTCCGGGAGTGTAAACCATACAGGACTACAAAATTCAAAGTGTGTTTTATGTGAATAAAGAGATATCTCACTCCATTTTAGACAAACAGATTTAAAACACCGTCGCCAAATTCCAAAGTAGTCTTGACAGACACCCAACAAAACACTTGGGTGCCCGTCATGACTTCTTTGGAATTTGGTGAAGGTGTTTTTGTTTTTTTTCTTGCTGTTCTGTTTGCCTAAAATGAAGTGAGATAATTCTTTAGTCACATAAAAGGCACTTTGAATTTTCCACTGCTGGGACTTGTGGGCTATTTTGCTGTTCTGGTTCATAGCACAAAAGTTGAGAGTGATGTCTGTCCCTTCTTCCAACTTTTTTCTGCAGTGTGTACTGTTGCGTAGAACAACATACTCTAACTCCAGTTTCACAAAGCTCCACTGCAGTACCTTGATGTCCCAGTCTGACTGAAATTTTTGATGAACTGCCCTCCTGGTCCTGTCTGTTTTTCATTGCATCTCGCCACAGTGCTTGCATGCCCACCCTCGCAAAGCCTTCTTGCGCATTGCTCCCTCCCACTCAAAACAGCTGATGGACATATGCGTCATTCCAGGAGCGAGTATCGTCCTGATAAAATGGCCAAGAAAGGCCGCTGGCAGGTGGGCAGGGCAGCACTTACTGTACTTTCGGTGTACAGCATTGTGGCTCTATTGGGGGATGACTAGCAGAAGTCCAGACATGAGCTATAGTTGGATGGGGTGGAACCAAAACAAAGGAGGACTGCCTAGACACTGAGCTGATCGAGGCGATTGTGTATTTGATGTGCAGAACACTTTATAAAAAGACACACAAATGCCATTTCACTAGCGTAAAAAGGGCATGTACGCACCTTGCCTGAAGCCCTGATAACAGCAAAGATACATGTACACCCCAGTATATGGGAGATGCATTATAAACCATTACATCACAGAAGCTTGTTTCTAAAAGAAACACTAAATAGTAAAGTTACACTTGAAGTGATATATGAAGGATAGAGGGTGATATGAAGGGGTAGGGAAGGGAGGAGTGAAATTATTGGTGGAATACAATTCTATAAAAATGGAGTCTATTCCATAACACTGTTCAGTCCCTTTGGGTGCCAACTAGTTAGATGGTGAACCATGACTCTCTTCATAATAGCTTATTCTGTCTGTCACCTCCCCCAAGAGTGTTGTGTCATGTGTTCCAGTGCCATGTAACGAAATGTTTCTGGATTTTTGTTGTGTACTCATAAAGAAATGTTCCCCCAAAGCATTTGTCTCTGACATTTTAATAGCACGGACGTGCTTCTGTATTCTTTTCAGCTACCTGGTGGTCTTTCCCACATAAATCCTTGGGTACGAACACCAGGTAGCATAAAAAAACATGCTCAGTGTAACAGCTGGCAAACCTTTTTTTTTTTTTTTGCTTAGGTTTATGCCCCTGTCCTGCTGGCCCCCATCATGGCGGCCCCCCAGCCAAGTCCCCCACCATCCCCAGGATTTATTATTTGATGCATCCACGACTTTACCCCCATGGTGGGGATGGAGGGACTTGTCCTTGTTCCCACCCCAAAGCAGGATTTGGGTGCCTAGCCTGCAGGTGGGCAGACTTTCATCTTGCATGGCAGGATATCCTTTTTCTGTGTGTTTGTTGTTCCCATCGCTGTGCAGTGATGTGCAGTGTTATGCTGACTCCCCTTCCCAGCTGCTCTGACACCCAGCTTCTGCTAGGTGTCAGGCTTGTTGTGGGAAGCGCTGGCCACCTTCCCCAGGAGAGGAGAGCTGTCCTTCAGGTGCTCAGTCTTCTTCCCCCACCCCCACCTGACCGCTCATGACTTGAGTTCGCTCACACACTCAAGTTGTTGGCATGGCAGGTGATAGCACTAGCACTGTGCCACTGGGCCGGCCACATCTAGCAAACTTTAACTTCCACCACGTTGTCTGAATCTGATATAGTACCCTGGGTGAACCGTGTGGCATATTTACAGGTGCTGCTTCATTTGCAGGAATGAAAACCCATGGGTTTGTTACCAAGCCAATTTTTTCCTGGGTTCAACATAATGACTGTTAACTGATCTGTCACCCACATTGGGTGCTGTTGAAAATGTGACCCTGGGTCTGACTCCCACGACATCCCTCAATGCTTCATCCTCTGCAAGGATCGCCCAGTCTTTCTGGATGATTGTTTTAACCTCCGTTGCCAGATTGCTGTATTGTAATACAGCTGTTACTAGCTAGGCAGATGTTTGATACCTGGTTTTAGGGATTAAAAGGGTATCCCTTGGTGTATTCTTAGCTTTCCTGTTGGCTGTTAGTAACAGATTGGTGGAAAGCCCTGTCAGTAAATCACTAGCATAGCAGTGTGGCTTTTGGCTCTAAGGCCTTAATAGTAGAACAATTCAGTTGTATCCTGAGGAACTGTCCCAGTGTTATGCTCCTAATAAGATCATAGTATGGCCACTTCACAAGAACATAAGAAAGTTGCCAGCAGAAGGAGACCACCCAGCATATCTAGTCTGCTCGTATTGTTGTTGGGCTCTGGCTTTACACCAGTGCCCCTTGCTCCCTTCCCCCTCTCTAATCCCCTTTTCTCCGTTTCCCGCTTCCTGTTTGTAGCAGAGAATTACCTGCAGCAGACTTGCTAAACGTGTCTGATTAGACCAGTCCTAAATTATCAACTAGAAATGTTATATGCTGGAATCAGTTTGTGCAACACTGGATTAGTGGGTGAAGCTAAGGTTGTACTGGTTGTTATCAAGCCAAATAAAGAAACTTTCAACCTCTTCTTCCGACCCACCCCGAATACAGAAGATGTCCCTCCAAGATGTGGATTATACTTTTTTTTTTTTTTTTTTTTTTTTTATTTCTTTATGTTCCTTGCTGACTGGCCCCCATCCACTGGTTCCCCCAGCCCCATCACCCCAGCGTCCACTGGAATTTGCCTTCTCCGGCTCTTCCTCCAGGGCTTACCCCTCTGGCGGGGGTCAGAGTGCCAGCTCTCTACCTCTGCTAGGGACCAGGCTAACATGGACCACTGTTCCTCTCTCTCCCCAGAGGAAGAGAGCAGTCCTTGGGACACTCGATCCTCCTCCCCCCGGCTGACCCTCTGACTCCAGAGGTCGCTCCCGACTTCTGGTTGTCAGCGCCTCAAGCGGTAGCTGGCACAAATTGCTTTTTAAAGACTGTTTGCTCCTTCCACTAGGCCAGGTACAGATTACCATATGACGGGGCCATAGTGGCCCCTGTCGCTGTATCATGGACCTAGTGGTAGAGGTGTCCATCAAACATAAAATAGTTGTGTTTTAAGATGTAATCCACACCTTGGAGGACAAAGTCAGATAGCACCACTGGTACTGAACTGCCATTTTTTACAAGGAAGTGTTTGACAGCCTTCAGACCCAAATTATGGGGGATACTGGTTTACAAAGCACACATGAATCATTGGGAATCTGTATGATTTTTTTCCACTGTATGTCCCTCATCCTATTCAGGATGACCATAGAGACTTCGAGATTGGTGGCTGTCTGGAACATTATCTATTTTTTTTTTTTTTTTTTTAATTTTATATTTATTGAGTTTGTCAATGTTATACACATTACATATCACTGATGAAGTACATACATAAATGATTTATACTCCGTTGAGGCGCCACCCTCTTAATACACACATAGTAACTTAAATGGAATATCATACTACATCTTTAAGATACATCATCGGGGGTTCACACAAATTTAAATAACCCATTAACTATATTCCATCCATAATCTGCTGTAATTAGGAACCCAAGAGCAGCATGAATGTATTTTCAAAAAACTCCCTAGCCCAAGGGCTAGATTATTAACCAAACTCTGCTTCTTATAAAAGAAAATGAGTAATCATGCTTTATCATATTATTAAGTACCATAAGGTACTAAAACAAAAAAGGATGAAGCTCTACCTTTTAAATAGCTGTTTCAATTTAAGGGATTCTATTTATCAAGCTGTCTCTTAACTGTATCATCACCATATCATTAGTATAAAGGAAGGTTTCCTAGGGACTAAGTACAAAATAAAAACATAACCAGCCCATTTTAGACTGGCAAACCAATTTATAAGCTATAGTCCAATACCAAAAAGTTCTCAGTAACTTGCAGTTCTCATCAACTTAAAGTTTGTTTGCGCGCTCTGATAATATTCTTATTAATTATTAGGGAGTGTTCAGGTTTCGGCACCAACTTCTTCTTCATCCTCTGAGGAAGACCGAGATGCAGGTTCGCCAAGGCAACTAGCTGGCACATGTCTCCGGGTCCACTTCAGGGTCTCTTGTGGATCAGTGAAGATATAAATTTTCCCCTGATGCGCAATTCGCAAACGAGCCGGGAAATTCATACTGTGCGAGACCCCGGCCCCTTTCAGTATCAATCGCACTCCCTCGAACCGCTTTTTCTTTTGCAGAGTCGCGTAACTAAGATCCGGTTATAAACTGACCTTTTCCCTATCACATAATAAAGTTCTCTTCTGCCTGACAGTGAAAGGAGGAAATCTCTAGTTCTGACTCCGTCGAGGACTAACACAATAGCCCTGGGGACTTCCAAATTTTTTATTTATTTTTTAAATTACTATTTATTCCTCCTCCCCAGCCTGCCACTCCGACCCTTCAAGTGAGGACAACTGGACATCCACTGCCGGAACCCTACCCAAGCAGACCCCTAGGCCCCATGGAGCCTGGATTACCCAGGCGGGAGCGCAGGGGGCTCAGACCCGTAACTTACATTTCGTCGGTCTGAGGTCTGCTGGGCGGGCACAGGCAAATCGTGGGCATGGCCATGGTCCTCCCATCTTCCCGGCTGAGGCAGGCTTGTTTCCACGTTTTCTCCCTCCCCGAGCAGCAAGTAACCTCCCCCGATGTCATGACGCACGCGCCGATGTCCATGCTGCTCAATGACCGCCCATCCCCAAGTGGAGCTTGCAGTTTCTCGAGCCTCTGCTCAGGGTCATGCAAGTGTCGGGCATCGGCCAAATCCCTCCCTGGAGAAGGCGAGCTGTCGTTGGACGCTCCAGTCTATCTCCCCCTGGCCGACCCACCATGACCCAGTCCGCTCCGAACCGCGGTCGCCAAGGCAGGCGACGTAGGCGCTCCAGCGCCTCAACCCTCAGCGCCACCGGGTCGGCTGGGACTTCCAAATTTACGTGACGACCCCTTGTTGTGACCCTATAGGCCTTCTGAATATATATCTTCCACTCAGCAAGGTGTTGCCCAAATTGCGATTCCAGCCATTCCGTCTTGAGTAAGGGCAAATGGTCACCCTCTGCTTGCTCCGGGATTCCAAGCACTCTCAAATTGTTCACCCTTGCCTGGTTCTCCAGCATTTCTAGCCTTGCACGGAGATGGGTATTTTCTTTCACTAGTTTTGCGGTCACTCCAAGGGCTGATTCTGAGCATTTCCCAGCTTTCTCAGTCTCTATTTTTATAGACGATACATCCGTTTCTAATACAATTACTCTGCTGGTCAGGGAATCGAATCGGGAGGCCAGACCCTCTACTGAGGAAATAAGACTATTCATTTTTACTCCCAGACTTTGAAGAGTTTCCTCATGTGGTGTCTCAGTCTCTGAGGTAACAGGGCCTTGAGCAGACATCGTGGCGAGTGGGGGTACGTTTTGTTTGCTCTTTGCTCCCTCCTGGGAAGATTTATCCTTCCTTGGGTTGCCCATAGCGATACAGCTGATCTTCCGATTGTCAGTCCTGCCACTTACTATGTTTTTGCTGCCTTATAAAATGTAAAATTTATTTTTTAAATCGTAATTTCTGCAGAGCTACTAATCCTTGCAACCATCTAGCTTGATTTGAACATTATCTATTTTAAAATAAATCTACATATCTAGATGAGCTCTCAGACACTGAAAGTATCCCAAACTGTGGGACCATCTGGAGGGTTAGTAAGTGATTAGTGTGTCTTGGGCAGAAGATAAAATGTTGGAGAGACTGGTGATTTAACAGTGATAAAATGTGCCTCATCCAAGGTAATTTGCCAAGACCAAAAAGCCTCTTTTACCATTGTTTATAGTTTTTGTTTGAAATGAGCTGTTGGGTTCCCCTGAAGATGGTGGTAAAAATCTGCATCATTAAGTTGGCGTAATGCCTCAATTTTATATTGTTCCTTGGACATCACCACAACATTCTAACCCTTGTCAACACTTTTGATTATTATATCCTGTCTATTACTTAGTTCCATAAGCACTTGTTTTTACATACTAACATACTAAGATGCCAGCAGAATAGGTCTAATGGTCTTTCGAGTCTGCTCGATTGGTCAGCCCCCACCCTGAGTGCTGACCTTGCTGCCCCCCTCGCCTTCTCTGGCTTCTCCCTTCCCAGTTTCTGATATTTTTGCTGCATTGGATTTTGCTTCCAGAACCCTTCCCCTGTACCTGTCCCACCCCCCTCTTGAACCCCTCCACCGTCTCTGCCTCCACCATCCCCCTAGGCAGTGCATTCCATGGCTCCACCACCCTCTCAGTGAAGTAGCACCTCCTCCTTTCTCCCCTGAATCTTCCCCCCTCCAGCTTCCACCCATGCCCTCTAGTGGCCCCCTCCTCCTTCCTTGAAGCACCCTGACTGTTCCTCCCTATTTACCTCTTCATGTACCTGAAGATCTCTATCATGTCCCCCGGTCCCTCTCTCTTCCAATGTGTACATATTTAGCTCTTCTAGCCTCTCCTCATAGGTCCTGTCCCCAAGCCCCAAATCATTTTGGTTGCCCTCCTCTGACCCTCTCCAGGAGTTTAATGTCCCTCTTTAAGTGTGGCCTCCAAAACTGCACGTAGTACTCAAGGTGTGGCCTCAACAACAGTTATACAGAGGAGTACTACTCTCCTCCTGGAGGTGATCCCCTAGCGATGCATCCCAGCATCCTGTTGGCCTTGGCTGCTGCCCTCCTACAAGTCTCCGAGTTGTTCATCTTGACATCCACCACCACCCGCAGGTCCCTCTCAGCCATCGAGACTTGTAGCATTTCCCCCAAGGGTGTACACTTGGCCTGGGTTTCTGGCCCACAGGTGGAGTACCTTGCATTTCCCTGCATTGAACCTCAGCTTCCACTTTCTAGACCATCTTTCCAGGGCCTCTAGGTCCCCCTGTAGGGCCACGCTCCCCTCCTCCCCATCCACCACTGCCCCCAGTTTTTGAGTCATCCGCAAAGAGACTCATCTCACTCCTGATTACTGTCCTTATGTCAGAGATGTAGCGTTGAACAGGAGGGGCCCAAGGACTGATCCCTGTGGGACCCCACTAATGACCCTCCTTGGGGATGAGACTATCCACCAACTATGACCCTCTGGGTCCGGTCCTGGAGCCAATTGCCTATCCATCTGATCATCTGGTTCCCCACCCCCATTTCTCCCAGCTTATCCAACAGGCCCATGTGAGGAACAGAGTCAAATGCCTTGCTGAAGTCTAGAAAGAGGACGTCCACTGGTCTACCCAGGTCCAAGGCACTCATCACCCAGTCATAGAACTCCACAAGGTTTGTCTGACACAATTTCCCCGGGACGAATCCATGCTGTCTATCGTCCAGGCAACCTGACTTTTCCAGGTCCCCCAGCCTCTCCTTGACAATGCCCTCCATCACCTTGCCCACCACCGATGTCAAGCTGACAGGCCTGTAGTTCCCTGCCACCCCCCTTGATCCCCCCTTGTGGGTAGGCACTATATGCACCACCTTCCAGTCCTGGGGCACCCACCCTGTCCTCAGAGAGATGGTGAAAAGCTCCACCAGGGGTTTCGCCAGGACATCCGCAAGTTCCTTCAGCACTCTGGGATGTAATTTATCCGGCCTCTGTGCTTTCTCCATCTTAAGGGAGCTGAGGGCTTCCCTCATTCTCTCTGCTGTGATTTCCACTTCCGGTACCTCTTCTCCCTGCTTAGCCCTCCCCCCTCCTGCCAGTGATGCCTCCCCCTTTTCAGGGGGTGGAAATGTGGTTGTAATGTCCAGTATGATCCTAAGTGACAAACAGTTGTTCAACATCTCTGTCAACCATTCTTTATTTATTTATTTATTTATTTTATTTTTTATTTATTGAAATGTTTCACCAGAAAGGCGCACTGAACAACAAGTTGCTCGTCTCCCAGTGCAACCTGGGGGTGTCGGATACAATTGGAAGATTGAATTAAACATACAATTTACATTCAGTGGCGGCTCTATACCAGGGCCCGCCAGAGCACATGCCCCGGTAAAAAAGTGCTGTGCCCCAGTTGGTGCCCCATATGCTGCAGAGCTTCCCCCACTGTAACAATATATCAGTGCCCTGGCTGCAATTTGCTGTGCCCCAGCTGTGCCCTGGTAACCATTTGTGGCTAGAGCCGCTGCTGTTTACATTTATCAGAACTGAGAAAAAATAAACATATAATCACATTTGTAAAAAATACATAAAGTTAATGTTTAACATACAGTGAATATTTAACATGCCTGCGGGGTATACATAGAATACAGTTGACATACCTGAGGATTATGTACAGAAATTTGATGCAGCACTGTAGCCAACTCCCTGCAGGATTCATTACAGTCAAGAGGCAGAAGATATGGCAATTAACAAATGAAATGCAGTGAAAGGGACATCCAAGAGGGTCATGGGGTGGACAAGGGAATACCAGCTGGGGGAATGTGAGGCGATAAGATGGGGGCTTTGACAGAACTAATAAAAACCAGTGGAGAGGAGCAAGTTAGCACAGGGTTAGTGCAAGCTGTGAGCGGCCTCAGACAGAACAAAAAGTGCAAGTGATTAGTGTAAGTGAACTAATTACTATTTAAGTACAGAGGTGCAGAGAGGAGGGGCAGGGGAGAAGCGGGGGTGAGGGATTGGGTGGGAAGGACAAGTCGTGCCTAGAGCTGGCCCCGCCAGGATCTGGAGAACCCTGCCAGGGGAAAAATTGAGGCAATGACTTTGAATTGGGGGGGAAAGAGGGAGTTGAGCAGGGAAAGGGTCTGGGGGAATGATAGATTAAATAGGTGGGTAAAGAGTTGTTGGGGGTACAAGTGGTAGAGGAGGGAAGGAAGGAAGAAGCTTGTCTAAATCTAGGCCTCTTCAGTATGCTGAGAACCCTGCCAGAGGGCAGAATTAGGCGAGGGCAAGATTGGGTAGGTAGAAAGGATACAGGGGATAAGGGAGGAAAGGGGAATACTTGCCTGATGCTAGTCCCCTCCAGGATGCTGAGAACCCTGCCAGTGGGTATGAACTATGCAAGGGCAAGTTAATAATGAGGATGGAGGGGAGTAGATGAAAGGATAGGGATAGAAGCAGAGGCTAAGTGGAAGAGGAGCGTGCTGGGGGGCAGACACAGGAGGGGAAGGTTACGTAGGGGATGGTGAGGCGTGGAGAGGAGCAGACTCGTAGGGGGACAGTTAAGGAGCATTAAAGCAGGAGCAGCTAGGAGAGAGAAAGTTATATAAGGCAGATAATAGGGAGTGGGAGGAGGAGGAGTTCCATATTTGGGGGAGGGGAAGGAGTTCCAGGTTTTCAGGAATCAGTGGGTGAAACCTGACTATCCGATGAGAGTGATTCAACGGGTGTCTGTGGATCTGAGGGAGTGGGAGGGAAGGGGGCATGAGAGTTGGGGGGAAGTTCTCCTAGCCAGAATTCAGAAGTGAGTTTGGCACAATGAGTGAGACGCCTATTGGCAAGTGGGGGAATGGGCAGGGCATGGTAAAGGTCACAGTGTATGTGTGTGATGGAGCATCAAGGGCAAAGCGACAAAAGGAGTTAAAGAGAGTCTCCAATCTGGTTAGGTAGGATTTGGGAGCGGCACCATAGATTACATCGCAGTAGTCAAAAATGGGGAGAATCATCTTCTAGACTAGTTCACACCACACCGTAGGAGAGATGCAACTACGGCTCCTAATAAAGCGCCACGGTTGGGGTGCAGTTTTTTCAGGATGGCATCGGTGTGACCAGAAGAGTTGAGGTGTTGGTCCAGCCAAACCTATGAAAGAATTGGATGGATGCATTCATTTAGGTGGGAAGGGGGTTGGGCAAAAGCAGATTTTTGGTATAAAATAGTTTTTCCTGTATATAATAGGTTCAGTTTGTGTCTTAGTACTTACCACATCAATATTTGTTTCAGTTAATGTGCTTACTTCACAAACGTGCTTGTGAACATTCACAGGCAAATCATTATTTAATAACAAATCAAGTGCCAAGTCCTCAGGTTGGCCAGGCAGTTCCAGGTAACTAGTTTCATCCCAGAGTGCATATGGAGAGAAACAATATCAAAGCTACTTATTCAATGAATAATTTAGAGTTACTTGTTACATCAGAAGAAAGAGATCTGGGTGTAACAATATCGGATAACTTAAAATTCGACACACAAACACAAATAAAGTAGTCAAAAAAATGTCATTCCATCCTGGGTAATATTTTCAAACATATCAAAAGTAGAAATTCTGATATAATTCTTCCACTGTATACTAGCCTTGTTCATCCACATTTGAATTTCTGTGCCCCTTTTGTGCATCAATATCCAAAGGGTCCCAAAGTACAATAGAAAGAGTCCAACGCAAGGCAACTAAAAGAATTCGGAATATATCATCTCTAGATTACAAAACAAGACTTAAATCACTTCAACTGTTTTCCCTAGAATATAGGACTCTAAGAGTCTATCTGATTTGTATCTTTAAGGTATTCCAAAATGAATACACACTGAATACAATTGGTTTAGAAAGAAATTTCATTACAAATAATACCAGATCTCATAATTACAAGCTTAAAACTTTTTTATGTAAAACCGTACAATGTAATAGATTCTTTACTCGGAGGGTGCCACCTATATGGAATTTACTCCCAGAGGACATTGTTATGAGTAAAAATGTAGAGCTATTTAAAGAAAGATTGGACTCATATATGGGAGACAGGAAATATACCTTCCACCATTGACAAGATGGTGGCGAGTTCTTTATGGGCCAACGCCTTTTGAACTTGTACAAATTTATGAATCCAGATCAAGGCTGATATTAAATGGAACAGGCAAATCCTGGTCTTGTAACCCAAGTGTATTACTAACAGTATCAATGTTGCTATTCCCAAAATAGGCTTTAAGTTAATTTTTCATACAATTTAATAGTTCAGTCCTGGTTCTGAATAAATCTTGGGCAGGCGTAGGAATAAAAATAGGTCCCTTAGTAAGGACTTTAGTTTTGGGGCAAAAAGGAGTGGTGACAAAGGACATCTTTGACAGGTGCCACAGTGTAATCTGAATGCTTTTGACAGGAGACAATTTGCCCTGACCATTGCACTGGGATCCGTATAGAGGGTATCTGTCAAATCACAAAACCCATTTGGTACAGTGGGACATGTAGGAAGCCCCACAGCACACTGTTGAAGACCTTCTCTACATCAAGTCTGGCAAATAAGATTGTGGTATTACCATGAGAAACAGTGTGAAGGATGTGTAACGTATGACGTACTCTTTTCAGAGCCTGTGTATTACAGACAAATCTCAACTGATCAGGATGGATTGAAAAGGGTAAAAGAGGGTCCAAAAAGGGTAAAAGAGGGTCCAGTCGATGAGCTAGAAAAAGGCAGATATTTTGCAATCGGTATTTAAAATCTAAAGTGTTCAGTGAAATGAGCAGAGACAATCATCTTTCCTGGGTTTTGGAATGACAGAAATGAGTGCATATCACTACGAGGTGGGGTGGGGTATCTTGTAGCATCTCATTACACCCATAGAACGGTAGAATGAGTTTCTTTGAGAAGGTCTTTAAAAATTCAGCTGTACATCTGCCATGGCTGGGGGATTTGTTGAATTTAAGATTAAGTAAAATAGGTCTTAATTCCTGATCTGTTACTGTGGCCATAAGGGACGGACTGTCCTACTCCGGGGAAGGAAGAAAGAAAGGTCTTCAGTTCGGATTGATTGGCCTGTGGAGGTTATGAATAGAGGTCCACATAGCAGACTCAGATGCTTTCAAAGTAAGATATCTGTTTGATTCCTCTGTACTGGATACTGGGTGTTTACTTTTCAAGATGGTGGTTCTCATCCTAAAGACCCCAAGGTAATGAGCCATGAACCTAGCTGCCCTCGTTCTGTCCTGATAGTAGTCAGGTCATTAAGTTCTGTTTAACTCTGTCTGTGACAGGGTTGGGTAAGACACTGTCCCATTTGTTTATGCAGGGAGAGTTAAAAGCAATGATCTATTCTGCCCTATTCTGTGACTTGTCTATCTCTTGCATGTCTGATTGCGCAATCACATTTTCCTTGTGGCACCTAGGCATTGACCACTTTAGTCCCACAATTTCTCCCTGTTTTCTCCCTCCCTTCATTTGCTGTTTCTATTCTTTCTTTGTTCCCTTGTGTCTCTGTGGTTAAGAAAGTATATATGATTCTGTATGTGAAACAGGGATCCCTTGGTTTGTGGATGTATGTGATTATATTGTTGTAATGGTTACAGGCAGGAACTTGGGTTTGTTTGAGAATTAACAAGATGGAACACGTAAGCATTAATCCATATCAAAGGAGGGCTGTACTAGGGAATTAATGCCTGTGTAGAGGGGGGGGGTGGGGACACGAGGGCTGAGCCAAGTGCCTCCAACCAGGCATTAATTCCCTAGTAGAGCCCGAATTTGGAGTGGATTAATGAGCTTGTAACATGGCAAGCACAAGGTGACTGCTGTTACAAGTGAATTAGATGTAGAAAAGAAATGAACAGAAGTCACAATATTGCTTAATTCAATATTATATGCTGTTCAAGTCTGCATTTTTGACTGGAAACATAGGCTATGTAAATGTCCAGCTGTGTGCGTGCCCGTTAACTACTGCATATATATTTATATTGTGACTGCTGTTTTAGTACACCTTGCAGCGTTTTGTTTTCGATTAAATAAGACAGAAAGATAACAAAAACATTTACCTCTGTTTATTAATACAGTGTTCTTTTCACTTGTTTCATTAATTTTTACTTCTAATTCACTAATGTATTATGGGTAAAGTACAGATATTTGCATATCTGGTATCTTACTTGCTTGTGCGTGTCACTGTTTTGCAATTTAGACAATATTCATACTGTCCCCACAATGCATTACTGACTGTTAGGAATTAACTAAGCTGATGATCGCTCCATTGTACTGCAGAAATGCAGAGTTACAGTGAGAAAAAGACACTGATTACTACAAGTTTTTCTGTCCCTTCCTCTGGATGCCCACAGTGATTGCCCCAGTGCCGGAGTTCCGCGGGGAGGCTGTGTGCACTCAGCTTAGCTGCAAGTACAGGATTTTCAAACATGAAGTCCTGCTGTATTCTGACAATTGCAGTTAGCCCCAGCCTTTAAACTGCCCCGGAGAACATAGGGTTAACTTTTCTATGCATGGCATAGAATGTTCTTCTCGACCTCGGTTGAAGCCTCTGCCTGTTGTTATTCGAACTGCAACCGTCAGATTCTTTACTCCACCTCACTGAACAGTCGCTCCGGAGATTTCTTCTGCTGCTTGGTTCAAAGTCGGTTGAAGTGTAGGTTTTCGGTCGTTTTTTCTACCGAAATTGTTGTTTCTGCATAGTCTGTTTAAGTCTCTGTCTGTGGTACCGTGAGTACTAGATAGGTTTTGTTCTGTTTTCTGTGTGGAACTTGTAAAAGTGTGGATCGGTTCGGCTGAACCGATCATTTAGAGGTAAAATTTGTACTTTACTTTAGTGTGTGGTTACCGGTCCATATCGGTTCTAAAAAAAAATGGGTTTTAGTACGTTTTTTTTCCAAGACCCATGACATGGTCAGGAACCGATAGGCGAGTCTTGCCTGGCGGTTGCCAAAAAAGGGTAAGTTTGGTTAGGTTGGCCATGTCTCAAACCCAAGAAAAAAACCGGGTCCACTGGTTTCAACACTGCAGTGTGTGTGGAGAGGTCTTTGCTAAGGCCGATCCCCACACCACCTGTGTTTATTGTCTGGGATTTGACCACCTCGATTCAGACTGCCAAATTTGCAAAGATTTTCCAAAATCTACCCTGGAAAAGAGATTAGGTAGACTGAGGGAAAGGGAGACCGAGAAGTCCGCTGACCCAGATGGCCAGCCGGTTCGGTTCCGACCGAACCAGAAGAATGCCCTCTGACCAGGGGCGATACTTACTGGGCAAAAAGGAGGCCGATTCAAGGAATCAGTTCCAGCAGAAAGAAAAAGAAAAGACAAGCCGACCGGTTCGGATTCAGAATCTCATACTCCGACTGCCGATGAAATAGCCAAAGCGATTCGTATTGTGGAATTGCTTCGATCAGTTCCGACTGATCCGGCACCTTTTGGCAGGAGCTCGGTTCGGTCGGTTCCCCCAGTTCTGGATTATACCCAGGAAGAATTTTATGAACTGGAGTTTGAGGAGGAAGGAGAGTTGGAAGATGATTATGGTGATGGTGAAAGTCTGGATGTGCCTATTGACCCGGACATCTCCCAGACAGACCTTCAGATGTTTCTCCTCCTAGGATTTCTGAGTCCCCTTCACACTTAATGTTTTATAGAAAGGTGGCTGATACCCTCCAGCTTCCTGTGGAGGAGGCAGTGGAGGATCAGGAAGAGCCTGACTATGTAGAGATGATGAACATCCCAGAGTCCAGGAGACTGTCTATTCCCCTCCACAAATCTTTTGGGAAACGGACACAAAAAATTCTTAAGTCTCCCAATTCCATACCTCCTGTGGACAGAAGAATTGACAAGAGGTATACTCTTTCAGGCTCAGATATGGAGTTCCTTTATCAGCAATGCAGCCATGTTCGGGTTGTACAGGCTGCTGCCTGTGATAAGGCAAGCATTCCCTTGGCATCACACCCCCAGACAAGGACTCCAGGAAGATTGATGTCATGGCAAAGAAGCAGTACATGGCATCATCCTTGGGACTCAGGCAGGCTAATTATATGGCCTGTGCAGCCAGGTATCAGAAGTCCAGGTGGGACACTGTACTGGCATTGGCTAAACAGGCTTCCTCCCAGCTTGCCAAGGAGCTGGAGGAGGTGGCTGCAGATGGGATTGAGGCATCGAAAGTTCAGTTTCATGCTGCTGTAGACTCCAGTGATGTCTCATCAAGAGTCATGGCTGCGTCTGTGGCTCTTCGGAGAATGGCTTGGCTCGGATGTACTAGCCTTTCACAGGATACCCAGGCTAAGGCCATGGATTTTCCTGTAGTGGGTAATTCTCTGTTTGGGGAGCAGACAGAGAATTAAATGAAAATGGATGAATACAGGACCACTTACAGGAGTGCTCAGGCCAAGGAAAGGCAAGCAACTCCTCAAAGGCAGCAGTCCAGGGGCAGTGGCAGGCCTTTCCAAAGGCCTTTTTACCAAGCACAGGCCTCTTCTTCCTTTTCACAGAGGGGGTTCTTCAGAGGGAGAGGCAGAAGAGGGATGAGCAGGCCTGCATCCACCCCTCAGCCTAAAGCCCCTGCCAAGCAGACACCCTGATGGGTCTGCCCGGGTCGATTCTCCTTTCCCGGTAGGGGGCAGGTTGGCTTAATTTGTCCAGGACTGGATGTCTCTTACATCAGACAAGTGGGTCCTGGAAGTAGTAAGCCAGGGTCTGGTTCTTGGCTTCAAAAAATTTCCCAAGCTGAGAGCCAAATCTTTTCCACCTGCAAATCTCTCAGAAACCCTTGCCCTAGAGGCAGAGGTTTCTTCTCTCCTTGCTCTAAGAGCTACAGAGAGAATACCTACTCTACACTGGGGCAAAGGATTGTACTCCAGGTACTTCCTAACCCCCAAAAAGACAGGAGAGTGGCGACCCATCCTGGACCTAAGATACCTGAACAAACATCTTTTAAAGCCAAAGTTCAAGATGATAACTCTGGGAATTATCCTACCCTCTCTAAGGCCAGGGGACTGGCTAGCCTCCCTGGACCTCAAAGATGCCTACTTTCACATTCCCATCAGGTGCTCCCACAGAAAGTACCTCAGGTTCAAGTTGCCCTCAGGCCGCTATCAGTTCAGAGCAATGCCCTTTGGCCTAACATCAGCCCGAGGGTCTTCACAAAGTGCCTGGCAGTAGTTGTTGCCTTCCTAAGAAGACAAAAGATTTCCATTTTTCCATATTTGGACGACTGGCTCATAGTGGGCCAGTCCCCAGACCAAGTCAAGTCAGACCTGCAAGTGACCCAGCAAGTGCTCACTTCTTTAGGATTTCTTCTCAGCCTACCAAAGTCAGTTCTCGAACCAGTGCAGCTCCTCACCTTTATAGAGGCAGAACTGGATACGGTAAAAGCAACGGCCCTCATGGAACTGTCCTCTTCATTCAGCCTTCAGGTGTCTCGACCAGCTACTGGGCCACATGGCAGCTTCTACAGCAGTGGTCCAAGGCGAAAGATTCCAAATGAGGGACATTCAGTTCCACTTAAGAGCTTTTTGGTCCCAAAAAAAGGATTCCCTTACCAAACTAATTCCAGTGACTCGAACTCTGATCCAAGCCCTGCAATGGTGGCAGGATCAGGACAATTTGAGGCAAGGGGTTCCATTTGCCACTCAGTGGTCCTCATCACAGATGCTTCCCTGCTGGGCTGGGGAGCCCATTTGGGGGAACTTACCACCCAGGGACTGTGATCGCCTCAGGAATCTCTTCTACGCTTCAGTCTCTTGGAACTCAGAGCAGTGTTTCTGGCACTGCAAGCTTTTTCCAAATCGGTACAGAACAAGGTGGTTCAGGTCAGAACAGACCACCACCGCCATGTGGTACATCAACAAGCAAGGAGGCACTCGGTCTACGGCCTTGTGCACAGAAGCAATGAAGTTGTGGTCCCTGGCCTATTCCATGCAAACCTTTCTGATAGCAGTTCACCTTCCAGGGAAGGACAATGTTCTAGCAGATGCACTGAGCAGAATATCCCAGGGCCATCACGAATGGGCCCTACATCCTTTGGTGTTAAAGGTGATTTTCTCAAGATGGGGCACTCCAGAGATAGATCTTTTTGCAGCCCCAGGCAATCACCAACTTTCTCTTTTGTTGCAGACCCCCAGTCTTTGGCTTAGTTCCCCTGGATGCTCTGATTCTGAACTGAGAAGGGAAATTTCTGTATGCTTTCCCCCCCTTCCCTCTCCTGCTCAAAGTGTTAGTCAACATAAGGTCACAGCCATGCAAAGTGATTCTGATTGCTCCAGACTGGGCCAGGCGGCCATGGTATCCCTTGTTGCTGTCCCTAGCAGTCCATCTTCCCCTGTCTCTTCCCAGGAATTACATCCTGTTAACATCCTCTCGGGGGAGGATTTGGTACCCCAATCTTCAGTCTCTCAATCTCAAGGCTTGGCTCTTGAAGAGTTAGTTTGCAGATCTGCATCTTTCCCAAGGGGTTCTGGATATCCTTAAGGCTTCTCGAAAGCCCTCTACCAGAAAGACTTAATACTACAAATGGAAAAGATTCAGCATTTGGTGTTCTAAGAAGAATATTTCTCCAGACTCTGCTGAATTGCCTACAGTTCTGGATTATATGGTCCATCTCAGTGGCCTAGGTCTCAGACCAGCTACTCTCAAGGTACACTTGGCAGCTGTTTCTGCTTTCCTGTCAGTGGGCAAGTCTTCCTCGCTGTCATCCCATCCTGTATTCTGTAGGTTTTTCAAGGGATTGCTTCACACCAATCCCCCCTTTAGGGATCCTGCTCCTGCTTAGGATCTTAATGTTTGCATTGCTCAGCTTATGCAACCCCCTTTTGAGCCTTTGTCCTCAACAGAGCTTAAGTACTTGACTTGGAAAACTGTGTTTTTGGTAGCCATTACTTCTGCTAGACGTATCAGTGAATTGCAAGCCTTGTCAGTGGAACCTGATTTCATCTCTTTTCACAGACATAAAGTGGTCCTTAGAACTAACAAAGTTATTGCCTAAAGTAGTTTCAGATTTCCACCTGAATCAGTCTATATCTCTCCCTGTTTTCTTCAGTGATCATTCTTCCTCGGGAGAGAGGAGGCTACACAGTTTGAATGTTAAAAGAGCCCTTAGCTACTACATAGAGCGTACCAAGGGTCACAGGTTTGACTCCCTCCAGTTGTTCCTCTCTTATGGAGAAGTTGGGAAGGGCAAACCTGCCACTAAGAGATCTATTGCCAGGTGGATTGTTTCTTTTATACAATTCTGCTATGAAAAACTGGGTAAAACTCCACCCTCAGGCCTGAGGGCTCATTCCACAAGAGGTACAGCTGCTTCCCTGGCTGCTGCCAGGGATATCCCTCTTTTAGAAATTTGTCAAGCAGCCACGTGGAAAACAGTCCATACTTTTATCAAGCATTACTCTCTGGATATCCAGGCTAGGAGTGATGCTCGGTTTGGCACAGCAGTGCTTCAGAGCCTATTCCCAAAGTAGGTTCTGTCCTTCCTCCATGGAGGAACTGCTTGGTAGTCTGCAATTGTCAGAATACAGCAAGACTTCATGTTGTTTGAAGAAAAAATTACTCACTTTAGTAATTATGTTTCATCTAGTGGAGTCTTGCTGTATTCTGACCTCTCCCCCTGCCTCCCCTCTCAGAACCTAGATTTTTGGGATGTGGGTGGGCAGGCACAGTGTTGGCACCCTAGAGGTGCCCCCCCCTTTTACACCCTCTGTTCTCTTTGGGTGGAATGTTATTTCATTTGATTGGTTTTTGTTTTTGGGTTTCCTGACTTGAGTCTTCCTTTGAGGACCCAAAACATTATTTTTCTGCCAGTTGGCTAGGTAAAAAATTTACAGTTTCCACACAGAACACCTAGTGAGTTTTGCTCGTAAAGATCTGACTGTTGCAGCTCGAATAACAACAGGCAGAGGCTTCAACAGAGCTCGAGATGAACATTCTATTCCATGCATAGAAAAGTTAACCCTATGTTCTCCGGGGCAGTTTAAAGGCTGGGGCTAACTGCAATTGTCAGAATACAGCAAGACTCCCACTAGAAGAAACATAATTACTAAGGTGAGTAATTTTTTCTTATTCTCTGTGGATTTGTCTCTGTGCACTCTCTGAGTTTGTAGCTCAATTTTTCACTTAGTGCTGCAGTCAGGCTGGTTGTGGTATTCTCCAAGGTCCCACAGGCGGGTAGGACTGAGGAGCATTTCATCTGTCAGTTACAACATATACTGCTGCCACCTATAAGCAGGGACAGAGAGAAAAAAAAAAGCAGAGATATGGGAGATGCAGTGATTCTTCCCCGCTCTATCTGTGCCTTTTCCAGTAAGTGCACTCCCGATGGCAAGCTGGCATTACTAGGGAATTAATGCCCGCTTCATTTTGTGTCACGGGTTGTGCTTGGACCAATCTTATTAGTGTTTTGCACTACAACATTAATTGTCATGTTACAAAAGGGGTTATTCTGACCTTCACAAGCTTGTTTGCAGAATTAACAGCAGGAAATTGTCCCCAAGACAGGATGTCTTCCTTGGTTGCACATGTTCAGGCTGCTCACAGGAAAAAATTGCAAAGTCTTAATACATTTTGTGCAAGACAGGTGGTGTAATTTATAACAGGATGCAGAATGTAATTACGGGGGAACAACCGCTTATAAAAAGAGAGCAATGTTTTGTTTAGAATTAGAGAGATTGAGACTTTTTTTGTGAGACTCTCCAATGAAGGCCTACTGTTTGAACTGCCTGTGTAAAGAGCTATCCTGTCCAATTATTTTTTTATTTATTATTATTATTAATAATAAAATGCTACTTGTGAATTTTAGAACTTCTCCTCATTTGCCTGTGCTTCCTGACCTATGCCTCTACGACACTATCCAGTTGTGTAGGGTTAGTTAAAGCACCAAATTTGTGTTGCATCTGCAGAATGTGTAGGGCCCCTTCCAGTGGCACTGAGAAATCCAGAATTTATTTCACCCTCTTTGTAGCCATATATCAGAGCCAGAGATCCAGAAATGATATGGAAGATACAGGAAGTTGCCTTTTTGAAGTCTGAAGACTGTGCTGAATGCAGATTACAAAATATGGCTAAGAATAATCTGTGACCGAGTTGAAAACTGGAGAATAGGCTATCTGTCATACAAGTTTTATTTCTGTTTTTTGTTGTTGTTGTTATAAACTCAGCAACACATTTATTAACTTTTGCTAGTGGCATGGGAAGTTTGCTTCCTGGTTTCTAGAAAGTCTGTTGGTGCTGGCTAATAAGTGCAACTTAGGAACCAGGAACCCTATGCTGTGTTGCAGTGTCCCTTAAGTTGTCACTGCAACCCATTCCTGCACGGTTACAAAGATGTTTGCATAGTGGCCCCTGCCTGCTTCTCTGCATGGCTGCAAACAGACCATGAGCCAGCCTGTTCACAGATGGGTGGCAGGCAGCACATGCAGTCTCCTGCAATCGACCCCCTCCATCTGTAGGTCTAGTACAGATATGTGATAATGCTGCAGCAGGAAGAGGAGGGGAAGTAGGGGAAGCTTGGGGAGACATGGGGTTAAGGAGGTAGTACCAGGTGACAGGGAGGGCTACAGTGGGGGCAGCATGAGGGAGACTGGACCACAAGGACCGAAGCCCATTGGGGCAAGGAGAACCTCAGGTACAGGGGCTGGAGGTGGATGTCTGGGCAGAGAACCCGTTTACCACGTTATTTGTGTTACTCCTTGGCTGCTGTTGCTAACCAGCATATTTGCAGGTGCAAACTCTATTTGCATACTCTAATATCTGTCAGTTTGCATTGCATCACACTCTGGCTGCTTCTGCTATGACCTATGACAAGGTTTACTTGTAGTGCCAATAGGTGTCAACTCTGTCCTCTGTTTTGTCGAGTTATCTTTTCCAATTGAGAATAGTGCCCCATCCATTTGTTACATAACACTCTTGTGCTCCCCTTCAGTGTTCTGATTATCAGCACATAACATGGGTAAATGTCCGTTGCAGTAAAGGAAAATGGTAATTTGCAGGGGTTCCTGCCCCTGCAAATCTTGCTCTCTGGTTTAGCTTTTCGGAGAAAAGTGCCCTTTCTCTTGCGCCAAAAAGTATTTTAATTTAATTACGAAAAGTCCGCTCCCCAGTATGGGGCGGACACTAGAATGACTCCATTATGTGCTAAGGTGTGGCGCCGCACCATGTGCTTCAGTATTGAAGTGCACAGTGTGACGCCGCACCTTTACACATAATGGAGCCAACCCAGCGTCTGCCATACTTCCGGGTAGTGGATTTTTCGTAATTAAAATATTTTCCGGCGCCAGAAAAGTGCTTTTCTCAGAAAAATTAAACTGGAGGGTGAGGTTTGCAGGGCCGGGAGCCCCTGCAAATGACTGTTTTTCTTTAACATTTGTGTTACAACAGTAAGTGGTTTGTGGTGATACCCATATTGGCAAAGGTCCATCCTTTTTTCAAGTGACTCAGAACTCTCTGGCATGTTGCTTAATCAGCCAAACAAAATTTCATTTTTCAAGCCACAAAAAAAACAAAACTTCTGCCCTGCTATGTGATATGATGACAGTAAAAAGATGTAGTACATATGCATTCATACATCTTTCTTTGTGTAATTAACTGTCATTTTATTAAAACACATAAGGGAAGGATTTAGCTTGACTGATTGTGACTGCAGACCCTGAAGCAGAACATATCATAACCCACAGACACTGCATACTTTACCAACCTAATTTCATTGTATTTGTTTCATTCTGTGGAGAAGATGTCACACAAAGTTACACAAAGTCCCTCCTGCACCTTTCTAGTTACTGGTTCTACTGATTTTAAAGAGCTGCTGACACGTCATGGAAGACGTTGAAAAACATATTTGTTAGAATTTAGCTTATATTTAATATAGTATCCTGTAGATTTCTCCTTTCATTTATCTATCGAGAAAATCTGCAAGCAAACAGGATCCTAATCCATTACATTTCATCTATTTTGTTGTTTATCCCTTACTGGAATTTGTAATCCTCTGTTGTAACATCAGTCTTTTGCCATGGGAATAACTTTGATGTCACAAGAAGAGTATTATGACTTCACACGGGGAATAAGCGGGATCAGATGAACTCTAAGGAACAAAGATCCTGTTTTCATGGACATGGCCTCAGTCGATTACTCTTTAAGGCAACAGTATTTGAAAAAAATGTAAATGATCTCACCAGCAGTTAGGACATACGAAAGCATACCAACCAGTATTCTTTCCATTATATTTCATACCTTTTTTATAGCACACTGTTTATTGCCTGCGGACACCGGAACTCTCTCAGGCCTCGACTCCATCCCCCATTTGCTTCCCGCTGCCCGGCCTCCACCTACCTCAGAGTTGTTGCTCTCTCCCCCTGGCCAAAGCCCGCCAGGAGATCGGCGAGGAGGCAGAGGTCCAGCAGCATGGTGGTGGTGGACACTGGCGGGCAGTTGCTCATCCAGGCTGGAGGGTTTTCCCTTGTATTGATTCTTCACTCCCTTCCTCCCTCTCCCCTTGCATGGTGCACCCCTGATGCCATGGTGCATAGCAACGCTGCCGGCATCGGCCACGCTGCTAGACATACAGTCCGGGTTCTGCAGCGTCCTCGATCTGTACCAGGGGCCGCTGGAATGCCAGACAACTCCCAGCCCTCCCCCCCGGAGGAGGAGAGCAGCCCAGCGGGCACTCAATCCTCTCCTTCCCCTGCTGACCCCCGAGCTTGCTCGTGAACACAGGTCGCCGGCATGGCGCGAGGTGTGATGTCCAGTGTCTCAACCCTCAGTGCCACCAGGCCGGCCTGTATTTCATTCCTGAAGAGAGATTTTTTTTTTTTTAATTCCTTGCAACTAGGTCATTAGCCCTTAGAGAAATGTCTACGAAAGTGAGCCAGAAACATTTTCTTATTGAAATGACAGAAGTCTATATATTGTGTGTGTGGGGGGGGTTCATTGTCCATCTTTCTGCTTGCATTAATATTTTTGAGTACCCCAACTGAGTTCCCCAACTGTCCTTTTGACTGTGCCCACTGCACAGACTGGCTTTGAAATCTCAATCCTGCAGGGCTGTCTGGCTTGTGAGGAGACCCTACTGTGATCCTTATCAAACATAATTGTTCTGTGCCTCAGCCACCAGGACAGCTGTCTCACTTCGTAAAATCTGGCACCAGTGTCCCTTGCTTTCATTCAGTGGTGGGTTGTATTCTTCTCATCAGCTAATAGCATTTTTTGTCCAGTTTGATTGGCTGCAGAACATAAAGTCCCAGATGCACAGGAAATATGTAAAACTTTTTTTGGGGGTGTTTTCCTTGAGTTATAATTTTTTTCCTAATTGTGAAAGCTGACCAATCTAGAGCTTTAATTATTTTAGAATTTATACCAGCGTTAGGCTTTTAAACTTGCAGCCATTAAAAGTTACAAGAACTGTTGTATGGAACTGTAGTATTTACACAACTCAGCTGATTCTTTTGTATCTGCAGGGCTTAAAATTGGGTTTTGGAAACGGGAATGAAATCCCCATGTAGCATTTGGGGGCTAATTTTTTAAATAAGGGTTCTTAGGCTTAAAGCAGCAGTACTAGTTAAGTACTGTAAAAAGAACATTTTTATTATGTCAGACGAGCCCCACAACTGACAAAACTTGAATTGTTTTTTTGTTTTCTTTACTTTTCCGACAATTTAGCACAGACCCTTGCCACAAGCGCCATATTGGATTCAGAGGGAAATGGGGTGCTGCCATTCTCTCATTGGTTATTTTGTCTGATGTAATTAGAATGTACCCATCCCTTCCTTTGCTTGCTGAGTATTTTAAGCATTAAACCACTAAAGGGTGGGGGTTAATGCTGGGATTTACCACTGCCTGGTATGGTTCGGTCATGAGGCCGCAGGTTGAGTGACCAAATCTGCACCAGGTGTGGGTAAATCCCAGCATAACCCACACTCCGGAGTGGTTTATTGCGATTATACACTGTCCCTCTTCACTTTTTATAATAAAAAATAAAACAAAAATACTGTGTTTTACTATTTTAAATCATTTTTATTGAAATGATTGTTCTGCCAGGAAAACAAAATAGTTCCTAGTTGCTAGGTAGAATAGTTCCCCAGTCCCATATGGTTACAGGAAGAGTGTACAAGCCAAGGTTTGACTTGCTTTGATCTCCCCTCCCAACTGTCCTGCAGCTGAGTTACTTTTGGAGAGAATGTTGTATTTTAGTAGACTGATGTTTTTATTTTAATTCTGTAGTTAATGGAATCGTGGCATTAATTTATTGGGTTACGCAGCTGTGAGCTGCTGATGTTGTGGGTAAAGAGAAACCGAGCCTGTAGCGGCAAACTTGTGAAGAGAGGTGATGCAGGTGCTCTATTTCACTTCTTACGGAGGATACTTTTAAAAAAATTAATTTTATGGTGCACGAGGTGTATTTCTGACTGTTGGAGTCTGTGAGTTAAAAAAATAAAAAAAGCGGTCCATTTTCAGCTTGCGTTTTTGTGTCACTGCTTACTGGAGAGTGAGTGTGCAGCATCACGGAGGGGTCAGCGACTTGGCAACCGTTAAAATGAGTGATTTTGTTTTAAATAGGGATTTCTGGTGGATTTCACTTATTTAAAAATGCACTGAGAAGGATAGGGATCCGTCAAAAATGTCTTGGTTACTGGGTTCAGGCAAGGTGGAGGGTCACAGAGCAGCAGTCTCTAGCTGGCAGGGAGAAATTAGAAAGCCACGGTCGCGTAACACAAAGCCGTGGTTTTACTTTGGCCCAAACTCCATTTCTGAGGTGTGATTTATTTGCTACATTTCAAGGTGTGTACTATTTGAATTGTGTGATCATAGCTTAAAGTTGGTGTGAGCTATTCAGGGTTTATGAATTTGAAGCTGCAGTGTGAATTTAAAAGTTGCGTTTTGTTTTTGTCTGGGCTTCGTGGAGGGCCAATATGGTGGGTTTTCACTTTGTGTTTTTGGGGTCAAATTGATTTTAAAAGGGGGCGATTCCAGATTCGGCTGACTGGCACCTTTTGCATGGGTAATGTCAGGATTTACCATGGCGGAAAGGTGCTAGTCAGCCAATCAGAATCCTCCATTCTCGGACTCCATTGTATAACTATAGAATAAGCAGTGTAAACAAAGGGTGAAAAACAGGAAATGGTATGGGGGCTGCCAAATTTTCTGTGGAGCCACACAACATTATACATGTATTAAAAAGCAAGGGAACCAATTATCAGAAAGCAGTGATAAACAGCAAAAGTAAAATCTGAAGATTTAAACTACCAGGCAGTGCAAAACTCTGGGAAGTGATGAACACTTCCTGGTTAACTAATATTGTTGCTTTAAAGATATCCAAACATCTTTTTTGGTGTATGTATATTATTCAGTAAAAAATCATTTGACTTGCTTACTTGTTGTTTCTTGGTTTTTTTTCTTGGTCCCTTCACTGCAGTTTCCCTTCTCCAGTTCTTTTTTTAACCCACCCACTCTCAAGAAGACTGTCTCATTTGTCCGACCCTCACTAAAGGATTTGTCTTCCCCACCTGCCCCCCTCCTTGGCATTATTTTACGTTTGGCTGGTTAGGGGTGGCAGCATTCGAAGACAGTACAGCTCAGGAAGACTAATGCAGATAGAGTAACCTTCACTGACACCCGGACATCACCACAGTAGTTTGCCTCGTGGTTGGCCAGGCTTGCTCACTTTGTCTACTCCTGCAGCTGGTTCTTCTGCTACACTCAAGTCGTTGTACATTCAGTGACACAGGAGGCTGTTCTCAGTGCCGCCCATGTCACAGCTGTGCACCACCTCTTCTTCAGCATAGAAGCACCATTTCTGTTCAGTCTGCTCTGAGCATGTGAACCGGAAAACTGAAGACACTTAAGTCCTGCACTCTGTTGCTGTCTATGTATTTTTTTGCATCAAATGAAAAAAAAGTACATAGAAGCACTACCTGTGTTTGTGTAGGACTTGTCTGTCTGGGATCACAAAAACAGCAGGAGGGCAACAGACAGCTGAAAATGTGCTATCACCCTCCCCCAAATTTTAAGCCCTGTATATCTTGGACAGCTTTGTGAAAATGTACAATTCAAGCACCTTTCATATTCTTTTTCTTCAGTTTTCAGTACTTAATATTCCCTTATCCATTATGATGGAAGTCATTTGCCCAAACACGGCTAAGATCTTTGTCCCTCAGGCCTAATTTGCCCTTCCTTTCCCCCTACTGAAGTCACAGTTGTCTGTATGTGATATCACATTTTGTTACGTGGGAATGAGTGTGATCTTACTAACCAAAGATTATTGCATTAGCAGAGGAGAAAGGCAGAAATAAAGACATCATTTTGTCTAACTATTATGTTTTTGAAAGTTTCCCAAGAAACGGGAGAATCTTCCAACACCTGCTCCATTTTTCAAAGGGTCGTCACTTTTGTATGTTGTTTTGAACTGAATGTAGGTGTCAACATTTTCAAGCAGTAGCCCTCGGAATGTACAGTAACTGCCACCACCACAGTAGTAAGTGACATGTTACAGCTGTGAGGGTTTTTTAAAATATGGAATACACCAGTCTGGACTGCAAAGATACATTTTGTGTCTATAAAAATACAGTTTTTAATATAGTATAGAGATAGAGGTCTACTTTTAAAATAGCAGCAGACCGTCCTTGTACTGCAGCAGTAACACTACTGCTGGCTGTGCCAGCAACCCAGATTTGGGAATGGGCTCGGGTTGTTTGAGTTCTAGTCAAGGGAGGGAGGGAGGATTAGGCATCCCAAGGGAGGCTTTCCTCCATCAGGGAGCATGGTTCTGTGTCCTGCTCTTTGTCTGCCAACCAGCGAAGTCTGAATGGCAGAGCACTCTGCACACATTTGGGGAGGACCTGCCCTTGGTGCTGATTAGGGATGTCACGTTGTCAAATTCTGATATTTTAACTGTGACACGTTATACCACAGTTATCGCAAATACTGCAGTACTAAGGATGTAGTAATTTTTATACACAAACTGACTCTAAACTCTTGTGTCCAGAGAGTTGGTGCAGAAGGGACTGTTGTTCCTAAAAACACAAACCAGTGCATCAAGTGCAGTACTTGGTGTGATGCTGGCACTCACTTTACAAGCACTGTTTTAGGACAATTTTTTCATCTTGCTTGTTACTTTGGGGGGGATTTTAAGAGGTGGTCATAACTCCCACACCCTTTTTATTCAAGGATTATGGCACTTAAGATGAACGCTCTCCCCAGGCATTTGTAGCTTTTCCAGCATAGTTTCTATCCCCATATCAGCAACTAAGTTTAAGGAATGACAGGCTTTCTTTTTCCCATTTATTGAAGGGGAGGAAGTAGACCTATGGTTTGGGCCTCAGTATTGCATTTAAGGAAGAGCCAAGTGTGGGGGGTCTGGCTATTCCCAGCCTTGAGGACTACTGAAAATCAATTGGTGCAACTCCAAAATGCTTTTTTTTTGGGGGGGGGGGGAGACTGGGGATTATTCCTTCCATTTGAATGATAACGAGCTGGTCGAATTGGAGGAGATCCCGATGTCTGGATTTTGTTTTGATCAGAGGCTAAGGCAACAGTTGGGAACTCCTCTGCTAAGGGTGATGACTACAGTTTTTAGTGCATGGGACAGGAGTTTGAAGGTGACAGGGCTATTAAGTCAGTTTTGGAGATTTAAATGGTTGGCATGGGATCAGTCCTTTACCCCGCGTGCAGTAGACCCTTAGTACAGAAAGCGGGCGAAGGTAGGATTTTGGGTGCTGCAGCAGCTGTTGGATAGGGGATTGTAAAACCGTTTGATGACTGCCTTCTGGATTTCAGATACCATTTTCACTATTTCCCATTACATGATCTCATAAATACTAGACTGTGGGGTCAGGGTACCCTTACTGACCACCAGAAAGAGTTTAGAAATTCTGCAGTAGTTAGTAGCCATTCTCTAGATTGGGGGATTTCTGTGGACTTTGTTTGAGGCAAGTGGGAGTTGGCTATAACACTGACAAAAGGGGACTAGGAGAGAGATGAAAAGGCGTTCATAGCTCAGTCTCTTCTCCATGCGGGCTTAAATTCCCATGGAAGGTATGAATTTACTTTATTGCATCTACGATACAGAGTAAGTGGGATAAAAGGGCAGCGGCGTCTTGGTGGCACGGGGGGGGGGTGCAGCATCCCATTCCCATGTGTTTTGGCACAGAGTTTCGGATGTGATCAGGCAAGTACTTGATCTTACGCGACCACTCGCGTTGGACAATTTGTTATTGGGACTTAAACCCTGGACAGTGCAGGTGAAAGAGGGGGAATCTCTGGAAGATTTTTGTGGTGGCTGATACAAAAGTCATTACTTGTAAGTGGTTTCAGGTACCCCCCATATGTATTTTGGAGCGGGCAAGAATGGTGCAATAGATAATGGCAGTCGAGGCATTCCACTTTCATAAATCGCTGGGCCAGGTGGAAGGTCTTTCGACTGGACCAGGTGGACAGCGAGGTGTATTGCCCAGAGTATCGTACTAACGCTTGAAATGGAGACAGAACTTTATTAAGTGGGGGGGGGGGGTAGAGGCTTCATAGTAGGATTTCAAACAACATGAAGTCTTGCTGTATTCAAGTTCAAGTTTATTGCAGGAAAACTCCATTGAGCAAGCTCATTCACAAGGAGGTCCTGTGACATAAACACTTAAAGTACAAACACAGATAGGTAATAACAGTATATACATGAAATGCACGTTACATGATACAGGCTGGATATACATACAAGGGTACCACATAGGGTGTCCGCAGGTGGTAAACATTGATATGAGACAGGGAAGCGACTTACAGGTTGCATACTGATAAATGAAACATGATGACTGGTGTGTGCAATACATATACAGTATTTTGGCAGCTGTATTCTGACTATATGCAGTTAACTCTTTGCAAAGGCATAGAACGTTGAGCTTGAGCTCGGTTTTCAAACCTCTGTCTGTGGTACTCTGAAGTGTAACCGTCAGATTCTTTTCTCCGCCTTACTGTGAAGTCGCTCCGGAGATTCCTCCTGCCCTTCGGTTCTGTGTAGTTCGAATCGGTCGTTTTTTTTTCAAACTGTGATTTCCTGCATTTCAGTGTTCTTACATCTGTCTTGGTACAGTAAGTGGTAGCTATAAGTAGTGGTTATTTTTCTGTGTTGTTTGTTAAGAAATCGTTTTATTCGGTTCTGAGTTGGTCGGTCCGGTTCAGAACCGACGCTTATCTTTATTTTAATTATCTCTACTGATTGAGTGTTTTTTCCGGTACCTTTCGGTTCCTAAAAAAATCCAATATTTTAGGATTTTTTTAACCGACCCGTGACACAGTTGGAACCGTTGGGTTTGCAATCGCCTGGCTTAACCGCTGTTTAAGGTGATTTTTTTCTGGTTTTAGGCATGTCTGAGAAACCCAAGAAGAAAACCGGACCCACTGGATTTCAGCAGTGTACCGAGTATGAGGAGGCCTTTGCTAAGGCCGACCCTCACCTCGTCTGTGCGTATTGTCTGGGGTTTGACCACCTCAAGGAAGACTGCCAAATATGTAAGAACTTTCCCAAAGCCACTCTCAATAAATGTTTGAGTAGGTAGGCTAAGGGAGAGGGAGGCCGAGAAGTCCGCTGACCCGGATGGCCACCCCGGTTCGGTTGCGGCCGAACCTGAAGAGGTGCCCACTGACCTGGGTGATACCTCTTCGGGCAACCGGAGAGCCGATTCTGCAGAATCGGTTCCAAGCAAAAGAAAGAGGAAATCAGTTGGTTCAGATCCTGCTTCCCATGGTCCAACGCTGATGAGATGGCAAAAGTGATTTCAGTAGTTCAGTCGCTTTGCCTGTTTCCGACCGAACCGGTTTCGGTTCAGTCCCGATCGGTTCGGTCGGAAGTATTGGCTTCAGATATAGATCCTAAAGCATACTATGAGGGCGATTGGGAGGAGGATGAGGACTGTGAAGAAGATGAGGGCCTAGATGAGCCAGTAGAGCCTAACATCTCCCCAGACAGGCCTTCTCAGGCTTCTCCTCCCAGGCTTTCTGAGTCCCCTTCCAATTTCTTGTTTTACAAGAAAGTGGCAGAGATTCTTCAGCTTCCTATGGAAGAGGCTGAACAGGATCAGGAAGAACCCTTACTACCTGGAAATGATGGATGTCCCAGAGTCTAAGAGGATGTCTATCCCCTTACATAAATCCTTGAGGAAGCAGACACAAAAAATGTTTACAGTTTCCTACATCCATTCCTCCTGTGGAAAAAAGAATGGACAGGGGGTATGCTTTGTCAGGCCCAGGGATGGAATTCCTTTCAAATCATAGCAGCCATGTTGGGGTAGTACAAGCTGCAGCCTGTGACAAGGCTAATATTCCCCTGGCACCTCACCCCCCAGATAAGGATTCCAGGAAAGTGGATGCCATGGCAAAAAAACAGTACTTGGCATCCTCGCTGAGACTCAGGCAATCGAATTACATGGCATACACAGCCAGGTACCAGAAATCTATGTGGGATACGGATCTGGCACAGGCTAAGGATGCCCCTCCCCAGCTAGCGAGGAGCTGGAGCAGGTGGCTGCAAATGGTATAGAGGCATCTAAAGTGCAATTCCATGCTGCAGTTGATTTCAGTGATGTTCATTCCAGGGTCATGGCTACATCTATCTCCATGAGGAGATTTGCTTGGCTTAGGTGAACCAACCTCTCTAAGGATACCCAAGCTAAGGCCATGGATTTTCCTGTAACTGGTAATTCTCTCTTTGGGGAACAAACAGAGAATTACATGAAGAAGATGGATGAATACAGGACCACCTATAGGAGGGCTGCAGCCAAAGAAAAGCAGACCACTCCTCAGAGGCAGCAGTCTAGGGGCAGGCTTTTTTACCAAGCTCAGGCCCCCTCCTCTTCTTTTCAGCAGAGAGGGGTTCTTTAGGGGAATAGGTAGACATTGGGGTAACTAGGATCCCATCAGCTACTCAGTCCAAGCCTCCCGCCAAGCAGACACCCTGAGGTGTCAGTCAGGGTCACCTCCCCAATCCTGGTAGGGGGCAGGCTGGCTCACTAATCCCAGGAATGGGAGTCTGTTACTTCAGACAAATGGGTCCTGGAAGTAGTGAGCCAGGGACTTGCTCTCAGTTTCAAAAGGTTCCCAAGATTGAGAGCAAAGTCATTCAGTCCTCCCTGTCCCTTGGAGACAAAGGCCTTGGAGGCAGAAGTCTCCACTCTTCTTCTTCGCAAGCAGTAGAGAAGGTACCTCTTTGTCACAGGGGAAAAGGACTGTATTCAAGATACTTCCTTACCCCCAAAAAGACAGGGGATTGGCGACCCACATTGGATTTAAGGTACCAGAACAAACATTTGAAAAGTTCAAAATGGTGACTCTGGGAGTAATTCTTCCCTCTCTGAGACCAGGAGACTGGCTAGCTTCCCTGGATTTCAAGGATGCCTACTTCCACATACCTATCAGATATTCCCACAGAAAATACCTCAGGTTCGAGTTACCATCAGGCCATTACCAATTCAGGGCCATGCCCTTCGGCCTCACATCTGCCCCAAGGGTGTTCACCAAGTGTTTTGCAGTGGTGGTGGCATTCCTCAGGAGGCAGGGCATCCTTCTGTTCCCATACGTGGATGACTGGCTTCTAGTGGGCCAGTCCTCAGACCAAGTCAAGTCAGTCTTAGAGGTCACCCAAAGACTTCTAGAATCCTTGGGCTTTATTCTGAATTTAGAGAAGTCTGTTCTAGAACCAGCCCAGCTTCTCACTTTCATAGGGGTGGAAATAGATACAGTTCAGGCAAGAGCATTTCTTCTTCTCTCAAGGGTTCAGTCACTGGTCAATTTGGCCTCCTCTTTTCGTCCTCTAGTGTCTCAACCAGCCAGACACTTTCTGCAGCTGCTGGGCCACATGGCAGCTTCCACAGCAATAATTCAGGGAGCAAGATTTCAGATGAGGGATATTCAGTTTCATCTCAGATCTTTCTGGTCTCAGAAAAAGGACCCCCTCTCCAAACTGGTTCCAGTCTCCAACACCTTGGTCCAGGCCCTTCAGTGATGGTTGGAGGAAGACAATCTTTGACAAGGGGTCCCCTTCATCAGTCAGGCCCCTTCTGTGATTCTCACCACAGATGCCTCCCTGCTGTGGTGGGGGGGCCCACCTAGATCAGCTCACAGCTCAGGGAACTTGATCACAGCAAGAGTCCCTTCTGCACATAAACCTTCTCGAATTGAGAGCTGTCTTCCTGGCTCTCCAGGCATTCTCAGCAGTCATCCAAGGGAAAGTAGTGCAGATCAGAACAGACAATACCACAACCACATGGTATATCATCAAGCAGGGAGGCACTCGGTCCTCGGCCCTGTGCACAGAAGCCATGAAAATTTGGTCTCTGGCTTATTCCCTTAAGGCTTCTCTGGTGGCGGTGCATTTCCCAGGGAAGGACAGCATCCTAGCAGATGCTCTCAGCAGGATTTCCCAGGGTCACCATGAATGGACCCTGAACCCTGTCATTCTTCGTCATCTTCAGGAGATGGGGCACCCCAGAGATAGATCTCTTTGCAGCCCCGGACAATCATCAACTCCCCCTTTATTGTTGCAGATCATCCCTTCTGGGTCCTGTTCCCTAGGATGCTCTTCTACTAAATTGGACAAGCAGGTTTCTGTATGCATTTCCTCCTTTTCCTCTGATATTCAGGGTCCTGATAAAAATCAAGTCTCAGCCTTGCAAGGTGATTCTGGTGGCTCCAGACTGGGCCAGACAGCCTTGGTATCCTCTACTATTGTCACTGTCAGTAACACTGCCCTTGTGTGTTCCCAGGCAGTACAATCTTCTCACCTCCTCTCAAGGGAGGATTCTGTACCCCAGCCTTCAGACTCTCAAGCTCAAAGTCTGGCTCTTGAAGAGCTAGAACATGCAAGTTTGCATCTTTCCCAATCAGTTTTGGATATATTTTAAAAGTTAGCAGAAAGCCTGCTACTTGGCAGACTTACAATTCCAAATGGAAAAGGTTTGGGTTTTGGTGTTCCAGTAGACATATTAAGCCAGAACTGGCTGACATTGAAACTGTTTTGGACTATTTGGTACATCTTAACAGTTAAGGCCTTCGGCCTACTACCCTTAAAGTGCATTTGGCAGCTGTGACTGCTTTTCTTTTGGCTGGTAAGGACCCTTCCATAGCTTCTCATCCAGTTTTCAAAAAATTCTTCAAAGGCTTAGTTCATGTCAATCCTCCCTTTCGGGAGCCTACTCCTTCTTGGGATCTGAACATCTGTATTGCACAGCTTATGCAGCCCCCTTTTGAGCCTTTATCTTCAGCTGAGCTGAAATACTTGACTTGGAAAACTGTATTCCTGGTGGCCATTACCTCTGCTAGGAGGATTAGTGAATTACAGGCCTTATCAGTGGAACCTGATTTAATTTCTTTTCATAGGGATTAGGTGGTCCTTCGCACCAGTAGAAAATTCCTTCCCAAGGTAGTGTCACATTTTCATCTGAACCAGTCTACGTCTCTGCCTGTCTTTTTCACTGATCATTCTTCCCCTGGAGAGAGAAGGTTACACCGTCTGGACGTGAAAAGGGTTCTTAGTTACTGCATTGAGCATACTAAGGCCCATAGAAAGGGCTGTTCTCAGTTGTTTCTCACTTATGGTGAGGTGGGAAAGGGCAAGCCTGCCACCAAGAAGTCTATTGCCAGGTGGATTGTTTCTTGTATTCAGTTCTTGAATTCTGCTACTCTAAACTTGGGAAGGAGCCTCCCTCAGGCCTGAGGGCTCATTCTACCAGGGGTACAGCTGCTTCGGTTGCAGCAGCTAGATATATTTCTTTAGTGGATATATGTAAAGCAGCTACCCGGAAATCTGTTCACACCTTCACCAAGCATTACTCTTTGGACATTCAGTCACAACGTGATGCTAGGTTTGGCACAGCTTTGCTGCAGATCCTGTTTCCAAAATAGGTTCTGTAACTCCCTCCTCCAAGGGGGTACTGCTTGGTAGTCTGCATATAGTCAGAATACAGCAAGACTTCATGTTGTTTGAAGAAAAAATTATTCACCATAGTAATGTTTCTTCTAACGGAGTCTTGCTGTATTTTGACCTCCCTCCCTGCCTCCTCTCCTGGAACCTAGTCGTTTTTGGGATGTTGTGGAGCAGGCACAGTGCTGCACCCCAGAGGTGCTCTGGACATGCCTCCATCTTTTTTTTTTTTTTTTACTATTGGTGAATCACTACCTGTTGTGTTCTTTTTGGGTTTTTCGACTTGAGTCTTTGACCCTAAAATTCTGTTTTTACCATTTGGCACAAAAATTTTGAAACAATTTCTTACTTGAGTTAGTTAGGGCTCATAAGAATCTTGACGGTTACACTTCAGAGTACCACAGACAGAGGTTTGAAAACCGAACTCGAGCTCAACGTTCTATGCCTTTGCATACAGTTAACCCTTTACTCTCTGGAGCAGTTCAAGGGCTGGGGATAACTACATACAGTCAGACTACAGCAAGACTCCATTAGAAGAAACAACAATGCTATGGTGAGTAATTTTTTTCTTGTAGACTGGATGGGAGGCATAACTCCGCGTTTGGAGGGATTGTTTCACATACGGTGTTTGCCTTTGTTTTGTGTCAAGGTGGCCTTGCATGTGATATATCAGTTCTTCTGCCAGTTGCTCAGTTATTCAGTTACTATTTTTTTTTTTTTTTTGTGATTGGATTTTATATCAACTCCAGCAATGATCATGGTACATCTTTGTGCTGCTTTATGATAGTCTTGTACTGTTTGGATTGTAATCTGATAACTGACTTTGGTTTGTATGATGTTGACAACATGTATTGAATTTTGCAATAAAGGAGTATAACAAAAACAAACAAAAAAAAAAAAACAGACAAAGCCGGCCCAGTGGCGCAGAGGGTTGAGGGCGCTGGTGCCTTACTTCGACCCATGCCAGCGCACTCCAGGTTCGGGAACGGACTCGGGGTGCTGGGGGTCAGCAGGGGAAGGAGAGGATTTCACGTCCGGAAGATTGCTCTCCTCTCCTGGGGTGGGGGAGGTGGGATGCGTTGCTCGGCAGCGGCTCCCAGTGGAGACTAGGGGCACTGTACGAGCAGCGCAATGACGAGGGACACACAGAAAACCGGAAAATGGCTCTGGTGTTCGCTGGATGACGGCTTCCCACTCCACGACACCGCCAGGCCCTCCAGGAAGCCTTCTCCACCTCAGCGGTTAGTGTGCTGGATCTGCCCTTCCCCGGTGCCTTCCCCCTCAGAAGAGAGGGACCTGCCCGGCGAAGGGATACGCTGGGATACCCCAGGGGTTGGCTACAATGTGAGGCTGGAAGGAGGTTCAAGAAGAGGATGGCCGGTAAGTCAGGGAAGCATTGGGAGCCTGAAGGAGTTGGGGGACACCAGAGCAGGAGGCAAGAAGATAGATCAAGGGAAAAAAAAAAAAACAGCCAAAATTTAGTTGAAAGGCACCAAAATGACAGCATACTGTAAACCGCAATTCTCATGGTATCTGATACTGTGACCTTTTTTAAAGAAAAGTCGTCGTTATATTAACTCTCCCACCCCCGAAAGTTCTACCCCCGATTTAAGTTTTTCGCACGGGGAAAAACATTTTTATGCTGGTGTTTACTTACTTAATTTTGGCTTTTTAAAATTTGCGATCCCCAAACATGGCAGAAGGCAGTGGGTTCCATTTCATCTAACGGTGTGGTGTCGCCCCACTCGTTCCAGTACATTTTGTATTAGAGTGAGCGGTGCGGTGTCGCACCGGCAGATGTAATGGAACCCACCTGCGTCCACCCTGCTTGGGGATTGCGGACGTTAAAAAACTAAAATTACGTAAGCACCAGCAAAAAATTTTTTTTTTCCTGTACAAAAAATTTAATCGGAGAGGGGGTTAGAGCAATTGGGGTTGGGAGGGTTAATATAATGACAGCGTTCCTTTAATATTTTGTTCTTGTTAAAACTTTAACATTTCAAACAGAAGGTACAGTACAGATAAAACAGATTCAACAGTCAGAATATATTAGGTGGCTTTGTCTGGAATAGTACTTGGAAACTATTGCTTATTTGGAAAATAAAGTTTGAGAATGCACATTGCAATTGTGAGTCTCTGTCATCTTTGTGTAACAGCTGCTGGTGTCATATAGCAGTCACTAATGGGTAACTCCAGCATAAATTCCCAGAAAATGTGTGGGTGGCATTTACTAATGAAATCCATTATCAGCAAGGACCAAGGATTAACAGTAGAGTACCACTTTTTTGATGTCATTATGCCGAGCATGCAGCAGAACATTTTGGGAGAGTAGCACACTTGAGGTGTGCCTCTCCCCCAATGCACTGCTCCCTTGAGCAGGCGTGGGTCTCTGCACCACTGGCGCAGGAGTTTAGTATGACAGCGGTGTTTCTCTGCTTCAAAGGAAAACACGCTGCCATACTGAGCGCCGCGCCCCTCTGTCACGCTCTTCCCCGGAAGGCCGCCGCCCCCACCAAAGTTTTCAGCACGCTGAGCCCACCCAGCGTGGCAAATGTTGTTTGTTTTTGCCGACGGGTGCCTAACCTCGCCGGCTCCATGGCCCCCCAAGCCATCCTGCCTCTGCAAACTGTTTGTTTTGGCCGACGAGGTGCCCAACTCGTCGGCCCTCGCCCCCTCGTAGTTTGCCGGACGGTGTGCCCAATCCCCGTCGGCTCTCGGCCCACACATTTTCTGCCATGCTGGGAGCCCACCCCAGCGTGGCAAACGCCCTTGTCTTGTTTTTTTTCCCTGTAAAACAAAACGGTCTCTGCGCGCGCCTCCCAACCCTCCCACAACCCGCACTCCACCTACTGCGCACCCAGCCTCCCCACACCCCCCTACTTATCTTCGGACTCCGCGCGATGATCTTGGTGGCCCGGAACACGCCTGCACTCTTCAAAGCCGACCGCTTAACTGAGGAAATGCCGCTGAGCTGTATCATGGGCTACACAGGAGGGTTTCAACTTTATTAGATATCTCAGTCATTTTTGATTTGCACTACCTCGAATACAGTTTGGGACCCTCTGAGTGATACCGTCATGGCATTAGTTCGGGCCCGGCGTGATTTCGCAGGCACCGCGCAGTCACCGCGCCGAAATCACCTTCGGCCCCAATAATGCCATGACAGTGACATCATTCATGAGAAGGTCCCAAAAACCCCATGTTGAGAATTTGCAGAAATTCAAAAATGACTGTTTTACGAGAGATGCTATAGCAGTTCCTCACGCAGGCTCGTAAGTTCACGATTTTCAATATTTTCGCTTCCAGATTTTTCAACATTGCCATTTTATCACACCTTCTATGAGTTGTACCACTGTCATTTTTCACATCTCACCTAAAACGTAGCTCGCCATGTAGCGCGCAATGGCGCAGTCGGTGTGCTAAATCAATGTATGGAATACATTAAGAAAATCACAGTGACACTGTTCATGAGCAGAGGTCTTAAAATGGCTATGTTGAAAATTTGGTGAAAATTCCTAAAAATGACTGTTTCTGATGCGTTGCGCCAGTTCCTCATGCGCGCTATATGCTTTCATGAATTTTCAATATTTGCACTCCAGATTTTCAATATTGCCATTTTACCACACCTCCTCATGAGCAGTACAGCTGTCATTTTTCACATCCTGCCCAAAATGTGTTTCTGCCCATGTAGCGCACAATGGCGCAGTTCGTGTGCGAACTCAATGTATGGGACACATTAAGAAAATCACAGTGACACTGTTCATTACCACAGGTTTTAAAATGGCAATGTTGAAAATTTGGTGAAAAAATTCCTAAAAATGACTGTTTTTCGAGCGTGCGTTGCACAGTTCCCACGCACGCTCATAGGTTTGCGAATTTTCAATATTTCCACTCCAGATTTTCAACATTGCCATTTTACCACACCTCCTTATGAGCACTGCAGCTGTCATTTTTCACATCTTGCCCAAAACGTGTTTCCGCCTATGTAGCGCACAATGGGGGTAACAAACAGATCATGCTGACAATTTATTGTGCAAATACCAGCAATCGCACAGGGCATTAGGGTAAAGCACCATACATGCCAAACACCACTGCAAATACCTGCAACGAACGTTCGGCATTGACAAATGCTTCTTTTTTTTTTTTGTTTTGGTCTTTGGTAACTGGGTAAGGCCCACTAGGCGTAAGTGCCTGTTTTCAAGGGTGACCTGGGAGCACTGGGCAGTTAAGTGACTTTCTCAGAGTCGCACAGTATGCAAATGGAGGTTGTGAGAATCAAACTCTGGTCTCGTCTGCTGGAAGTACCAAGCTCGTTCACACCTCGTTCCTCTAACCTCTAGGCTATACTGCCAGCTACTTACTAGTGTGTTCCAGAGAGGCTGTCTCCTGCTGTAATAAATAGGAAAGGAAAACAGAAAGAAAGGTAGAAAGATGGTGGGGAAAAAAGATAGAGATGTGGGGGGGAGGAGTAGACCTCAAGGTATAAAATCTGGATGATGGTTAAGTTGATATAGCACCCATTGACACCATCTGGTGTCAAAGACATTCATTTTATTGGAGAGAGAATAAATCTCCAGTACAGTTTTACACCAGCCTCCCAGTGTAGGGGCCTGGAGGGTGTGCCACAGTCAGATGATTGATTTTTTTCACCACCAGGATCAAAATTAACAAAAGTTTTAAGGTCAGGCCCAGAAAAGAGCTCCCATCTGGAGGGATAGCCAGTAAAATTGAGAATGAAATCACCTCCCCAGGACAACTGAAGATCTCTTCTAGTTCCCCAATAACTGCTTGCCAGAAGAGCAGGAGACAAGGGTGGTCCCAACAAATATGCGTGTAGTTAACTAGGACTTGTCTACAGCCGCGCCAGCAAGTTCCCTTGATTGGTCCAGCTTATTTTGCTACTATTTCTAGGTAACGGAACAAGTAATATCTGCACTTCCATGAGAACTCATGCCAGTATGTAATGGAGGTCAGTCTGTATGCAGCTGCTGCGTACTTATGCCAGGTATCTAGTGTGTGGTTAGTTTCCAGCTCCTTATTCCAGCTCTATAAAATTGTGTCTCTGGAGTTTGGAGCTGTCTCCTGTAGTGCTCTGTATAGATGGCCAATAAGGTGGGTCCAGGTCTCACTGCTCTGGTGCGAGATTAGTATCCCGGGGAGTTTAGGGAGCTTATTGGGCAGCATGAAGTATCCCTCACCTTGCTCCACTAGGTAGGACCTGAACTGAAGGTACTGGAAGTGGTCTACTGCTGGAAGCTGGTGGGCTGCTTGCAGATAGGCATGTGGGAGAACACTGTGTGAGTCTAACATCTGGAAGATAAGCCAGAGGCATAACAAGCTCCAACTCCGCATGATGGTGTCAATCCCATTGGGGGATAGTCGAAAACATGAGAGATCACTCTAAAGTAAAAGAGGTGAGTCTGAGTCAGGAACGTGCTTCAGATTGCTATCCATTGCTGAAAGGTTTCAGCTGTGTACTGTGTAAATTTACTAAGAGGGTGGCATCCTAAAGAGAAGTATTAGTCTAAGTTGTAAATATTGTTTAGGGAAACTTATTTGTTTCCAGTAAAGTTGCTGGGAGGTGGATAACCATGTGCACTCTACCATCTGAGGTTTGGGAGGTTGACTCCTGACTCTCTAGGTAAATACATAATGGAGAACTGAATCCAAGGTGGGGATGGGGGAAAGGTGGGCACCCTGCCATACAAACCTGAGGATGACCTTATTCCAGGATTTAAAGTCAGATACTGTGACTTTTGATACTGTGGTATACCATGAACCCTTGATGCCCTGATTTCCCTAGTGCTGATACTTGTTTACCTCCATAAGCAAGCATGGCGAACCATTGCACTTTAGCAGCCCTCGTGGGGGATCCTAAGGCAGAAAAACCCCAACTGCAGCAGGGTGATACCTCAGTCCCAAGCAGGCCCTGCACCACCTGCTGTGGCACCTCTGTGTTTTCACTGTGCTTCAGAAGGGTTTGACCTTCTCTCTTGCCTTCCCGTGGTAGGAAATTCATTGGGTTGGGGGGGACCCTTCGGAGAGGTAAACCCTTGAGATGGTGTGTGACAGAACTGGATGGACTGGAGGCAGAAGGGGGTTGGTTGGAGACCTGGCGGCATTAACAAATATTTACCAAAAAAAAAAGGTAAAGTACAATTAAAAAAATCAGGTCCACCTTGCATGTTTTCATTGCACAAGCTGTTTCTGCAGAAAGCATTGGGGAAGCTGTAGCAGTGGATAGATTTTGACCCCACCAGACACAAACATTGATAATAAAAATGGATTTGAATTGTACTCCATTGAAAAGTTTTGGTTGCACCGGTCTTTTGTTATACTGTCCTTAAGAAGCTGCCATTTCCCACTTTTTTGAAGAAGTGTAGTATGTAATGAACCTGGACTATTTTATACGTCAGGTAGGTAGTCTAACAGAGACCCTTATCAGTGTCATAACAGAGGTGATCTAAAAGGGCCTGCACATTTTGTGGAGTCAAACTTCTTCTGTGCTATGACCTATAACACTATGCATCATTGCCCATAAGGTATAAAGTACTGTATATTTTACGCATGACATGAAATACCCTGCTGTTTCTGTGTACTGGTAGAGTGGGTGGGTATCCTGCTGGACTCTGGAAGAAATCTTTCTTGCATATATACTGTACAAGTACCATATTTTAAAAGATGACAGGCACTTTCACACTGCAGGGCTATCTTTAGAAAACGATTCAGTTCCTGTGATTGTCAGACATGAATTTATTGAAAACTCTGTGTATGCTTCTAATTGCAGTGTCTGAAAATGAGATGCTGCATCAAAGTAAAGTTATGGATGGTTTCTGATTTTATGATAATCTCTTTTTTTTGTACTTTCTTTTTTTTATTACTGCAGATAGTCATATTATGTTTGCCTGATCAGTAATTTAGCGAACAGTGGATCAGTAGCATAAACAGAATGCTTATTGAACGCCTCTTAGATGTTGTTTAAATAAAATAACGGTTTGGTTTATTGGGGGAGATATCACTGTATTCAACATATAAGCTCTTTTTCTCTGGGAGCGTTTTTTTTTGGGGGGGGGGTTGCCTGCTGTTCCCCATTCTGTTACAGTTTAGTCATTACAGTCCTTAATGAAGTGGGTGGGAGTCTCCAATTTACACGTTGATGAATGAGTAGAGGCCTGTGAAATTCTTTTTATTTATTTTTTTTTTATAATTTTTCTTTTTCATTTTCTGGAATTTCTTGTTATTTCTTTTTATTCATTAAAAATGTTGTTTTATTTCTTATCACATTTACATTCATAAACTACCTCAACATGACCTTACACACTAGAAATCACAGTCCTAGTATACTACACCGTGTTAAGCAGTATTATGCTGTGGTTTTGCAAGGTTTTGTGACTGAAACAATTCTGCTGTTGCTTCCTTGTGGATCATCTTTGTGGTGACAACGGAGCCTAAACAACTGCTGCAAGCATTTATTTAGATTTTTCCTGCCAAAAAGCATTTTTTTTTCACTTTATTCATGTGTGTTTTTCATTTTATTCCTTTTATATGCTGAATTTCTTGTTTGTTTCTTGTTTATACCTTGAATTTCTTATTTCATTTTATGCCTCAATTTCTTGTTATTTCTTGCTATTTCTTATTTAAGAAAAACATGGGTCTCTATGAATGAGTACCATTTTAGAACAGTATGATGTTGTTTATGTCCCTTTCTACAACAGAGGTCTGCAGTAGAACACTGATGCTTTGTAAAACAGTTTAGGAGCTTAGCAAGAAGATAGGTTAGTGTACATCATAAGTTCGGGAAAGATCCTTGCCCCTTGTGTGCAAGTGGGAAATGGCCATCAGTTTTGCAAAAGGACAACTAAGGATAGGACGGTAGCAGAACGTGAACTAGTATTTTGAAGACAGCTTCTGCGGAAAATGCAGGCTTGCAGACTGAATTTAGTTCTCTCTTAAGGACTATCATCTGATAGTTAAAAATCACTGACAGTTAAGATATGTGTTCATTCTTACTGGTAAAATATTTTGTTAATGAAACAGTTTAACAATAGTTGCATTTCATAATGTTTCTGATAGCTAATAAAAAGGAACTTATACAGTGGAAAAAAAAGTTCTCATTCGTTTTTTTCGCACCACTGGTCCTGGACCTCCCATCACTACTGGCCTTCTCCCATTCTTTCAGCCCCTGGTGTTCCTCTCTCAGTTTGATCTTCCCTCCACATTAACTCCTTCTACCTTTCATTTATAAGAATAGAAACATTGAGTCTGTTGGCAGAAGAAGGTCCATTGGCCCATCATTCAAACTCCAGGAATCACTCAGTATGCTTAAACTAATGTAGTCCGCCTTCAGTGTTGAACTGCCACGGAGAGAATGGAATGTATGTAAATGATGGCACATACCAATTTCAAACTGCTGCCCCCTAGTAACTGCTGCGTTTTGATCAATGCTCAGGTTCATTTCTCTGCCTGCCAGTTTAGACGCGTTGGAGAGCTCTCTCTTTAACTTTCCTGAAACAACTTTCTTTTCGTGAAGTTGTTTTTTCTTCATTTATTTATTTGCTGCCTCTTCACAGATTAGTTAGCTTAGTTTTAGTCATTTTGCAGTTTTTCAGTGGTTCCACAGAACCGAGGGGAACCATCCTTTCCAGTGTTTTTTTACCACTTAAATTGTTGTTTTTTTATTAGCGTTCTGGTTCCTGGCTTGGTTCCGTAACATTATTTGATTTTTTTTTTTTTTATATATATTTTTGTGAGTGACTGCGGTTCATTTTCCTGTCAGGAACCAAGCGTTTCTTTGGTTCCCTATGAACTGTATCCTGTGTGAGGAACCAATTGCTTTTTGGGTATATTGTCCCTATGTTTTTTGGTCCAGGAACCGACTGTTCTTCTTTGGGTTAGTGCTGTTGTGTCTGATATCCATGTCAGAGGCACCTAAACAAAAGAAAAAGACAGGACCTACTGGGTTTAAAAACTATATTAGCAGTGGGCAAATTGTAGCTAAAACTGACAGGCACGGTTTGTGCATTGTGTGTTTGGGACCCAGTCATATTTTTGCCAGCTGTGATATCTGTAAAACGTTTTGCCCTAAAACTTTAAAAAAAGAGGGCTAAAAAGTTGGAGGAAATTTCCTCTCCTGCCTCTCCCTCGAAATCTACAGATGAGGCTTCCTCCTCAAGAAAAGAAAACAGCAAAAGGGTCAGTAGTTCCAAAACCCATGGGTAAACCTGACTCTTCTAAGGCTAAGAGACCAGTGGAACCGGCTACTGAACCAGTTCAGCTAGAAGAAAGCATAAAAAAAACCATGTTGCTGCACCTCCTGCTGAAAAAGCAGAGGAGTTCTCAGCAGACAGGTAGACTATGCCCTCGACTAAGGATATTGCCAAGGCCTTGCAAATCCTGCAGGCCCTCCAGGCTGTTGATCCTTTGGCCCCTCCATCAATTCTGCCAGTTCCTGCTTTGGTTCTGTCCACCCAGGAACCAGCATACCTGTATGAGGATCCAGAAGAGGAGGAGGTTGAGGGGGAACCCATCGAGCCTGACAACTCACCAGAACAAGACTTCGGTTCCCCTCCCCAGTGACTGGAGGCTTACTCGTCTCACAATTCCTTTGTGTGACAGATGATGGATACCCTTAATCTCTCCATCCAAGAGATGGTGGAGGATGAGGAGGAAGATGATTTCCTGAACATGATGGGTCTTACCCCTACCAAGAGACTTTTATTATCCACACACAAGTCTCTAAGAAGGCTGTACTGAAAATTCTGCAAGGCCCCACCTCTGTGCCAGGGGTAGACAGAAAAGTTGACAAAAATTATCAGCTGAATAGATCTAATGCTGATTTCCTTTTTACCCATCCTGACCACAAGGGGTTGGTGCAGGCTGCCGCATGTGACAAAGCCAGAGTACCCTTGGCATCCACCCTCCTGACAAAGACTCCAGGAAGATTGATGCCATGAGAAAAAAAAAAGGGTACATGGCAGCCTTCCTCTTGGTGAGACAAGCCAGTTATATGGCTTATGCGGCCCATTACCAGAAAGCCTTGTGGTCTACAGTACTAGCCATGATGGATAAAATGTCTGAGGAAGTGGCAGTGGATCTGGCTAAGACAGCCAGAACAGCATTGGATGCCACCAGATAACAGTTTCATATGGCTGTGGATGCCAATGACACTGCAGCCAGGCTTATGGCCCTTACTGTCTCTGTGAGGCAGTTTGCATGGCTCAGAGCTACGAACCTGTCTTAGGACACCCAGACTAAGGCCATAGATTTCCCCTGTGAGAACAACTCACTTTTTGGGGACAAGACAGAGACCTGTATGAAAAAGTGGGCCAGTATAAAACCACTTAAAGAATGAGTTCTGGGGGTGCCAGAGAGCCAGCTTTGAAGCAGGCACTCTCTCACTTGGTCTGTCACTCCACTTCCACTCAACGAACAAAACTCGTTTTTCTATGCACAAGAGTCTTTTAAAACTATTCTAGAACTTACTGAGCTCACTAGCTACAGATCGATACAAAACTTGACTATGGGGCGTAATAAAGATACCGTCCCTCAGGCTTCAGGATCACAGCGGCCTGCCACACTGATCACTACTACAAGCAGGGAAGTGGCCATACCAAACCATGTGGTCCAGCTGGGTGTCAAAGAACCACCTTGGCAGGCAATTTTGGAATCAGTTCGTGCTGTGGACTCCAAAATAGAGAAAGCTCTTACCCAGCTGGAAACACAAGATGTTGCCATTACAACACTTTCTTCCTCTGTAACGGAGACCGACAAACGTTCTCTTACAACGCAAGCTACCGTGGCCCAACTTACAAAGGAAAACCAGCAACTCAGAGGAAGGATGGAAGCCATAGAAAACACAATCTGTGCTGGAAACATACGCATAGTGGGCCTGGCTGAAGGTACCGAAGGCTCAAGTTTATTATCTTCCCTGAAACAATGGCTAGCAGAAACATTGAGCCTCCCTGAGCACTTTGACTGGTCAGAAATGCGACAGGCCTTTCAAATCACGCCAAGGGTCCGGCCTTCAGATCCTGATACCCCTCGTACTGTGGTTCTGAAAACCACTGGCCCAGAAATCCAGGACATGTTAATTACGGCGGCAAGAGCAGTCTATCCCCTCGTGGTTCAGGTCAAAGATGTTAAATTATTCCCGATCTGTTATTTCAGACACGCGCTCGCTGCAAGCAATTTGATGCAGTGCGCCAAAAGCTACGCAATTTGGGGATAGTTAATTCCTTCCTATTACTGGCCCAATTAAGAGTGACCTACGGGGAAAGACATGGCAATTCGCAGATCCCGGAGATGCAGGCCGTTGGGCAGAGAAGACAGCACTTGAATTCCATGCGCACACGTCCAGGCATTCGGAGACTGAGAAATTGGACTCAGATGGGGACTGAAAACTGACTCTGTTCTCTCCTTGTCAGTATAAATAAGATCTATTGCAAATGTTTATCTTGATCATAAGTTGTTAACACAAGAGAAGGGTCTGATGGTTTTTTTTGGAGATGGGGATTGTTGGATACCAATTATGCATTTCTTTTTCGACTCAATTATTACAATTGGGCCCAATTAACCTAATTATCCTTCAGAGGTATATATTCTTCATAGTGGAACTTGACTAACATGTTAAATAGCTAGGGGGCTCTAAAGCTTCTAATGATAGTGCCTTATATAATTGAGCTAAATGTTCATAATTGTGTGGTGGTGTGTGTAGGGGAGGAGTGTTTGAGGAAGGGCAAATTTCTTTTTTGAAATGCCTACTCGTATTTGGGTAACACAGCACTATTGATTAGTGTGTATAAATACCTTTTTTCTCTCCCTTTGGACTACAACCTAAGCCATGAAGCAGCTTGCGTTTCCTATGGACTTTGGGTTATGTGGCTCACGATGCTTTCAAATTTCCCCCACCTCCTACTGTACAAGAATGTGAGAGCTTAATACTGTTAATTCAATATTATCTGTTGTTATATTCCTATTCTCTTGCACGAGAATACTGGCTGTATTGTTTTACATAAAAGCAATAAACAGAAAGTTAAAAAAAAAAAAGGCAGTTCTGCAAGGGATAGACCTTCCACTTTTTACAGGTCCCAGTACAGGGGAGGAAGGGGATCTTCCTTCTGGCCCTTTTTCCAGGCCCAAGCTACACCACACTACCAGCAGACCAGGGGGTCTTCAGAGGTAGAGGCAGAAGGACCATGACAAGGTCTGAACCAGCACCTCTGGCCAAGGCCCAGCCCAAGCAGAACCCGTGACGTGCTTGTACAGGTCACACCCCCACCAGTAGGAGGCAGGTTTGCTCACTTCTTCCAAGCATGGCATACCATCTTCACAGACAAGTGAGTCTTGGAGGTAGTAAGCCAAGGGCTGTCTATAAGTTTCAAATCACTCCTCATGCTGAGAAGCAGAAATTGTGTTCCTGCAACCTCAGCAGAAAGGATTCTTCTGGAGTCCAAAGAGGCCAAACTCCTGCTTATCAGAGCAGTGGGGCCTGTACCTCAGAGGGGCAAAGGCTTTTATTCCAGGTATTTCCTCAACTAGAAGAAAATGGGGACTGGTGACCCATTTTGGATCTCAGACTTCTGAATAAGCATTTGTCAAAACCAAAGTTTAGAATGGTCACTCTGGCCATGATAATCCCGATACTTCAGCAGAGGGACTGGCTGACATCCCTGGATCTCAGGAACACCTATTTTCACACACAGCAGCATCAGTAGCTGCTTACTGGAAATTTGCAGAGCAGCTACATGGAAAACTGTCCACACTTTCACCAAGCACTACTGCTTGGACATACAGTCCATAAATGATGCCAGATTTGGCACAGCAGTTCTGTGGAACCTTTTTCCAAAATAGGTTCTGTACCCAACCTGCAAAGGCACTGCTTGGTTGTCTGCATTAGTTCAAGCATACTGGGTGATTCCTGGGGTTTGAAGAAAAATTACTTACCATAGTAATCTTGTTTCTTCCAGGGGATCACACGGTATGAGGAGCTGAGTTTTTCTTCTCTTACCTGGCCGCATGGAGTGGGCCAGGGTGCTGGGCGACAGCGGCAGATCGGGGGAGCCATACCGGCCGCACGGAGTGGGCCCGGACACCAGAGGAGAGCGCCGGCAGCCAGAGGAATCTTTTGGCGGCCAGTCAAGCCTCAGGGAGCAAGGAACAAGTGCACCAGTCAGGCACAGAGGAAGGCAGCAAATCAGAGGCTGTGGCGGGGACTACATCTGCTGGGCTGCCTTTAAAAGCTGCCCAGCTCGTATCCTCCCACAGGAGCCGAGTTTTTCTTCTCTTACCCAGTCGCACGGAGTGGGCCAGGGTGCTGGGGGACAGCGGCAGATTGAGGGAGCCATCCCGGCTGCATGGAGCAGGCCAGGGCACTGGAGGAGCATGGCAGCAGCCAGAGGGATCTTTTGGCAGCCAATCCAGCCACAGGGAGCCAGGAGCAAGTGCACCAATCGGGCGCAGAGGAAGGCAGCAAATTGGAGGCTGCGGTGGGGAATACGTATGCTGGGCTGCCTTTAAAAGCTGCACAACTCGTATTCTCCCACGGGAGCTGAGTTTTGCTTCTCTTACCCGGCCGCACGGAGTGGGCCAGGGTGCTGAGGGACAGCGGCAGATCAAGGGAGCCATCCCGGCCGCACAGAGCAGGCCAGGGCACTGAATTTTTTGTCTCACACCACTCACTCTGGCCCGACCTCTATTAAGTGCCCGGGAGGGCGGAGGAAGGATCCCATTGGCAGATCACAAAAAAGCGGGAAGGAGCTGTGCACGTTTACAAAAAAAAGACTGGCTGGAGAAGGACTTGGAGGAAGGGAAAAAAGAGCATGTGATGTTGAGCTCATTGCTGGAAAGGGAGGGGGAAGGCACCCTCTAGTTTAGGCCCAAGCTAGGTAAACTGTTTACTGTGTAGTACTGCACCTAGAAACGGGGTACCTGTTTACTGTGGGACTGTATCTAGGATTAGTGGGTGACCTGATTAGTGGGTTGGGGTGTATCTTGGACTAATGGGGAACCTGGTGGTTCACCCAAGGAAACCTACTTGGAGGGGGGTGGGACCACACATCAGTAGGGCCAGCATCTTTGGGAGGGTGGTGGGGTGAACAGGGTGTGTGGTGGCCATGATACTGGACTGGGCTTGGAAGTTCGGTGGTTGCTCAGCGTACTACCAGCTGGCACAGCTCTGGCAGGAGGTTGTGGGGATTAAGAGACTGCTGGAGGGGGAGGTATGGTTGGAGAATAGGGCAGAGGCTGTCCCACAGGGATGCACCAAGCACTAGGGTTGGGGGCATAGGGAAAGGAGTGCAGTAGAGTACTCTGGGGTTGCATGGGGATCCTGAAAGAGGGGGCCCAAAAGGAGGACACTACCAAGAAAGCAGGCAGGTTTCTGGGGACCCTCACAGAGGGGAGCCAAAAGGAGGACATTCTCAAGGAAGTAGGCAGATGGCTGGGGCTGGACAGAAGGAAGCCAGGTGGGGAGGTGGATCGGTCCTTAAGCTCAGTAACCGTTTCAATTCTCTACTTCTGCCTGAGAAAGAGGGGGGTGATGTAGCCATAACAGGGGTGGTTAGAGATGGAAAGGAGTGGGAGGCAGGAGATGGAATGGAAAGGAAAAAATAGAGAACTTGGAATGCGTAAAATGGGGGAGCGGGGATTAGAGCAGGAGGAGGAGGGGGGAGGGAGGAAAACACAAGGAGAAGGGACCTGGGAGGAAAGGAGAAGGACCAGGATTACAAGGAGGATACAGTGAAGGCGTTGGAAGGTTTGGGCTGGGGGGGCACGACAGGCAAAGAAGGGCTGGGAAGGAGGACGCACAGGCTAGTTTTGTGGGGAGGACCATCACGAGCAGGATGAGGTGGGGGCAGGGCACAGAAGGATACTCTGGAAGAGGAGAGAAGGCATAGGATGGGAGGAGGGGTAGCCAGGGTAAATAAGGAGGGGTAGCAGGTGGCACCCAGGTAGGGGGAGGAGCAAGGAGTTGGTTGGGGGAAGGGGCCGATAGAAAGGTTGAGGGACATGGGGGGGGTAGAGGAAAAGGGGCGGTCAGAGTGCTCCTGTTGGGTGACTCCATGATCAGGGTATCAAATGATAGGAGGGGAAGCCTGCTCAGTTAGAACAAATTGCTTCCTGACCAACGGTGCACAGGCCAAACATGAGATATATCAGCTCAAGTGTATGATTGTGAGTTCCCCAGACATACTGGTCCACTTGGGTACCAACGACATTGAGGGAAATAGTGAGCTAGAGATGCAGGCAAGGTTCAGGGAGCTAGCCAGGGTTTGTCATGATATAGGATGCGTGATTTCCTTCTCGGAAATCCTGCTGGTGCCGAGGGCTATTGGGGAACACAAGAAGATGATTAGGGAGATAAACCAGTGACTCAGGGAGTGGTGTGGGGCCTGAGGGTATGGGTTGATGGGGGATTGGGGGGAGCTGGGAGGATAGAGAGGCTGTATGCTGAGATAGGCTCCATCTCAATTTGTGAGGGAGGGAAATCGTAAGTTGAAAATAAGTGGTTCAAGTTGGTGGTGGTGGGGTTAAACTTGGTGAAGGGGAGGGATGGGAGAAGAGGCTGTCAGGGGTCGATTAAGTAGGTCTGCCTCCACCCCCCCGGGGAGCTGGTGGAATGCGGGAAGAGGCCGACTGGTAAGGTGCAGACTGGAGGAAGACTGAATCCCCATGGGAACGTGAGCAGGGGAAATGGGAGTATAGGGAAGGGATGGAAGGTAGTCCTGCTAAATGCCAGTAGCTTGGGCAATAAAATGCCTGAGCTCCAGGTGATGCTAACTGAGGGAGAGGTGGATGTGGCAGCTGTCACTGAGACCTGGGCCCCGGCAGGGCATGACTGGGACCTGAACCTGGAGGGTTACACCATGTTCAGGAAGGAGAAGGGGGAGGGAAGGAAAGGAGGGATGGCAATAATAGTCAAAAACTGCATTGGCATAGGAGGAGTGGTGGAGGCGAAGGGAACTGTGGAGGCGATTTGGGTCACCTTGATAACAAGGGAGTGGGCAAGAAAGTAAAAACAGGAGTGGTGTACAGATACCCTGCGCTGGTGAAGGAGTTGGAGGAGAGTCTGGTGGTAGATGCTGGGAGACACTGCAGATTGAGTAGGGGAAGGGTGGTGGTGTTGGGGACTTAAACATGGCAGGAATGGACTGGGGGACTATGACATCCTCAGTGGCCAGGGAATGGAGGTTGCTGGATGTCGTTCAGGATGCGTTCCTAACCCAGCAGGTGAGGAAACCGACCAGGGAGGTGTGGATACTGGATGTGGTCCTGGCAGACAGTGACCAGATTGGGGGCCTGGAGGTAAGGGACCCGTTGGCAGGGAGCGACCAGGCCACGGTCTGGTTCTGCCTGGACCTAGGAGGGGTAGAAGGCTGCACAAAGACGAAGGTAACTTTGACTTCTGTATGCATGGATTTCAAAGAATGGAAAAGATCCATAAGGAGCATTTGGATGGGATTGGGCCAGACATGGACGCTGACAGTAGGTGGGAAATCATCAGGAAGGGGGTGCAGGATGCTACCAGCACCTGTGCAAGAGTGAGACGCAAATGCGGTAGGGCCCAAAAACCCTGCTGGAGGACCAGGGAGGTTCAGGAGGTGGTGAGGGGAAAGAAGTCGGCCTATAGGCATTTCAAGTGCTCAAGGAGTGAAAGAGAATGAGGGGAGTACGAGCTGATGGCCAGAAGGGCCACTAGGGTGGTGAGGGCAGCTAAGGCAAGGAAGGAGCAGAACCTGGCCAGGGAAATTAGGAGAGGGAACAAGGGGTTCTTTAGATAAATTGAAGAAAAACAAAGGGTGAAGGGGCAGATTAGCAGGATTAAAATGGGAAGGGTGGGCACAAGACTCGGGGGAGCAGGCTGAGGTATTAAATGAGTACTTCGCCTCAATTTTCAAGGAAAATGGGGCTGCATCATACATGGGAGAGATGGTGAAACTGGGGGACCCTTCTCAGCTCGGTGGGTCTGGGGAGGGGGCCATCACTGGCAGAAGAGGGGAAGGCAAAGCAGGGGGATGAGGTAGAGGAGATGGAAATCATGGCAGAGAGAGTGAGGGAAGCCTTCGGGTCCCTCAAGATGGAGAAAACACCGGGGCTGGATAAATTACATCCCAGAGTGCTGAAGGAACTGGCGGATGTCCTGGCAAAACCCCTGGCAGAGCTTGTCAGCATCTCTCTGAGGACAAGGTGGGTGCCCCAGGACTGGAAGGTGGTGCATATAGTGCCTGTCCACAAGGGTGGATCAAGGGAGGTGGCAGGGAACTACAGGCCCGTCAGTCTGACATCGGTGGTTGGGAAGGTGATTGAGGGCATTGTCAAGGAGAGGCTGGGGGGGACCTGGAAAAGTCGGGGTGCCTGGATGATAGACAGCATGGCTTCATCCCAGGGAAATCGTGTCAGGCATACCTTGTAGAGTTCTATGATTGGGTGACATGACGAGTGCCTTGGACCTGGGTAGACCTGTGGACATCCTCTTTCTTGACTTCAGCAAGACGTTTGACTCTGTTCCTCCTGGGGGCCTGTTGGATCAGCTGGGGGAAATGGGGGTGTGGAACAAGATGATCAGATGGAGAGAGAATTGGCTCTAGGACTGGACCCAGAGGGTCGTGGTTGGCAGGATAGTCTGATCCCCAAGGAGGGTCATTAATGGGGTCCTTCAGGGATCAGTCCTTGGGCCCCTCCTGTTCAACGCCTACGTCTCTGACATAAGGAAGGGTATCAGGAGTGAGATGAGTCTCTTTGCAGATGACTCAAAGCTGGGGGCGATGTTGGATGGGGAGGAGGGGAGGGTAGCCCTACAGGGGGACCTGGAGGCTCTGGAAAGGTGGTCTAGAAAGTGGAAGCTGAGGTTCAATGCAGGGAAATGCAAGGTACTGCACCTGGGAGCCAGAAAGCTGGGCCAAGTGTACACCCTGGGGGGAGTGGGGAATGCTACAAGTCTCAATGGCTGAGAGGGACCTGGGTGTGGTGGCGGATGTCAAGATGAACAACTCTGAGACTTGTAGGAGGGCAGCGGCCAAGGCCAACAGGATGCTGGGATGCATCGCTAGGGGGATCATCTCCAGCAGGAGGTAAGTGATACTACCTCTGTACAACTGCTTGGTGAGGTCGCACCTCGAGTACTGCTTGCAGTTTTTGAGGCCACACTTAAAGAGGGACATTGAACTCCTGCAGAGGGTCCAGAGGAGGGCAACCAAAATGATCTGGGGCTTGGGGTACAGGACCTATGGGGAGAGGCTCGAGGGGCTAAATATGTACACATTGGAAGAGAGAAGAGACCGGGGGGGACATAATAGAGATCTTCAGGTACATGAGTGGGGTAAATAGGGGAAGCGCAGTCTGGGTGCTGCGAAGGAAGGGGGGGACTAGAGGGCGTGGGTGGAAGCTGGAGGGGGGAGATTCAGGGCAGAAAGGAGGAGGTGCTACTTCATTGAGAGGGTGGTGGAGCCATGGAATGCGCTATCCGGGGAGCTGGTAAAGGTAGAGATGGTGGAGGGGTTCAAGAGGGGGTGGGACAGGTACAGAGGTAGGGTTCTGGAAGCAAAGTCCAGTGGGAATATCTGAGACTGGGAGGGGAGAAGCCCGAGAGGGCGAGGGGGGCAGCAAGGTCAGCTCCCAGGGTGGGGTCTGACCAAGCGAGTAGACACAAAAGACCGATAGGCCTATTCTGCTGGCATTTTAGTATGTTAGTATGATTAAAGCTCCCACCCTGCCTCCCCTGCCAGAACCAGAAAAAAGGGAGATTTTGTTTCTGCATCCCTGCTGGTCACTGGCTATTTATATTTGTTCGAATTAATGGTTGAGTTTTTAAACCAGTTGGTACGTGTTATCCCTTCTTTCAGGGGCTGTGTTTTTGTGGTATTATTAAGATGGGGTTAAGGCTAAATAGTGTAGCTAGTTAGAGGGTATACACCCTGTTAGGCTTCATAGTGAGTCTGAGTGTTGATCAGAATGCAGCAGTTAGTAAGGGCAAAAGTTTGAGATTGGCATGGGCCAATGAGAGTTCCATCATTTCCGTACATTCCTTTCTCTCCATGGCAGTTCAACACCGAAGGCTGACTGCATTAGTTTCAGCATACGGAGTGATCACTTGGAAGAAACAAGATTACTATGGTAAGTCATTTTTTCTGTCTGTTCATTACTGCCTAACTAATGTCAAATGAGAGTCCTTGAGTCTCTTCATTCTCCTTGTTCCCCTTCCTTTCTGGCGTGGTATTTGGTCTTGTGGCTACCCTGACATGGTAGGATCCCAAGTGGAAGGCAAACCTAGTGGAGCATTTGATTCTGGTGTCTGAGGAGAGCAGAAGAAACTTCCTACCCTAAACTGGCCCTTTCAGATGTAGGTGTGGATCGGAATGTGACCCAACCCACTTCTCAAATGGGATGTGCTCTGTGGCATACCTTCTGTTTGTCAGAGAGTCACTGGGACCCAACCAGTGGTGCCGGAACGGTTGGAAAAGTGGTAGGGCCAAGGACATAAGGGGTAAATTTTCCCCTATTAAATATATTACCATGATAGCAAAAAGTGTTAGGGCCACTTATGAAAGTGGTAGGGCCATGGCCGTAGTGGCCCCCCTGGTCCGGCACCTATGGACCCAGCCTACTTCCCAGAGAACCTGTAAACAATGCTGATAGAGGTTAAAGGGACACTGTCGGGTTCCGATGCTGATTTTGTCACATCTACCCTGCATGTGTCAGTAGAAAGCAGTGTTATCACAGAATACATCCATGGTCAGAGATTTTTAAATAACGTAACAGTGTTATTTTCGCCAAAAAGTACCTTATTGACGGTCCGCTTGAAATTTCTGTGGTGCGCGTCCACAGGTAGGAATGGTGCTGGATGCAGGTAAACTCATGCATGAATGAGTTGGTGATTTAGGGTCACATTACAGTAAATCATTGAATATCGTACTGTGAATGTCGGGGATCCCTTTATTGTGCTTGCCATTGTAAAATGAACACTCTATCCCGTTTTATTTTCTTTTTAAAGTTGAAGCCTTGTTTCTGGGCATGCGCATTAGAGTCAACTGTAATCCGCATGCTCGAAAACATGTCTTATTGTGCTTATAAAATGGGTCCTTATATTTTAAATTCATGTATCAGTTAGAAGTGTCAATATTTTTTATTTAATATTACAACTAAGAACATTTTCAAGGAGGATTTTGGTCAGTATATGGCAGCAACACTCAGATTTTGGAAATCCTTATTTCAAAATATGAAACTAGCATTCTCATTTTACTTTTTGAAAGTCCTGTCCACTACTCCAGACTTTTATCCATCTCGTATTGATATGACTTTTTTTAGATGGTAGCTGTCCGAACTAACCTACATATATCAATTCTTAGACAAAACGAGGTGTGGGTTGCCTTTGAATCATTACAGTCAAAATATGGGCTAGTGGGTTGAGAACACTTCAGGTACCTGCAGGTGACAGCCTACCTGTTACAGTCCAGAGATAAGACTAAAATGCCTGATTCCATTCCATTAATCCTGCAACTGTTGATGGATGCCCAGATGGGGAAAAAATGGGAGAAGCTTATCGGGCATTTTTATGCTGGGCTGATGGAATTCTTGTCGGATAACACAGATTCAGTGCTAGATAGGCGGAAAGCAGACTTGCCGGTAACCATCTCTGGGGAAAGCTGAAATAAACACATGGATAGTTTGCTAAGAATAACTTCATCTAATATATGGCACGAAATTGCCTGGAAGTGCCACATAACATTTTTCTATACACTAGCAAAATTGGCCAGTCTTTGTCAACAATACCCAGAGAATTGTCGGCAGGGATGTGGGGAGACTCAGGTGGATCAGGCACGTTTTTTCTGTATTGTTCTGGTTTACAGGACTATTGGTCTGATCTAGAGTCCCTGATGTTGCAAATAGGGGTAGGTCTGGAGTATTTAACTTCGACAATGGACAATGATTCTTCTTGGTGTTCCCCAGGGAGGTGCTGGGTTGACTCCCAGATCTGTGGCCCCGGTCCTACTCTTAGCTGCCAAAAAAGCAATAACAAAAAAAAAATGGAAACAAACTCAACCTCGTACCAGAAAGGAGTGGCAAACCATTGTCAATGATATAACCTGGAAAGAATTACAGCTTATTTGAATGACACATTGGAACAATTCAGACAGAAATGGCAAACATGGATAATGTATATTATGCAGCATGCTGCAGAGTTTGTTCCATGTTGAAGGTAGACCGGACGTGGAAAAGTAGTTGAGAAGACAATCAAACAGAGTGGGAGAGGGAACAAGGCTGGGGTGGAAACCTATAAAAAACTAAACAAATTAATAATAATGGAGGCAGAATTAATCTTAGACCAGTTAGCCCTAGAAAAAGTGGATGGAAATGTGATAAAGTGGTATAAAGGATGTCCGGTAAAGCACTTAGTGGAATGTATACAAATTGTAATGTATGATTTTCAGACCAACTGCACTATCAAATGAGTGATATGCTAGTCAATAAAAAAAAAAAAAAAAAAGTGTTAGGTTTACACAGAAAAAAAAATTAAATCTACTGTATTTTTTCTGCAAAATGGTACGCCTGCAGAAGATTGCTGTATTTTTTGGCAGTTAGGACATTTGTCCTTATTTGGCTACTGTAGTTGTAGTTGTTTTATTATCTTACTGCAATCTTGAGCATGACTTCCCACCACACACACACACACACACACACTCAGATACACAGTGTTTTTTGTTTTATATCTTTATTTTTTATTTTTTTTTTACTTTCTTTCTTTTTGCCCCTTCTCTGCTCTTGGAGCCCTCTCCTTCCTTCCTTCCTCTCAACTCCATTCCACCTCCGGCGGGATCTGCCCCTAGAGTGCCCCCTCCCTCCTTGCACATTGGGGTCTGTCCCTCCACTCGGTGGTCCGGATGATCCGAGAGGCTATCATCTTGGGCTGCCGAGAGGGTTTTCTCGTTTTCTCCCCTGGTTTCCCCCCCCTGAGACGCCCCCGCTGGGGCGTCACGTCCCGGTGGCGGTGTGCTGGCGACACCAAGCCCTCATCGCGCGCAGCTGATGTCCCCCCTCCCGGCACCGCAAGCGGCGCCGCTCGTCCCTCCGTGATCGGTGCTTCCACGGGTCGTGAAGGTGACTTGGAACACACAATGTGTTCGAGGTTCCCACCTGAGGGAGGAGAGCATCCGTTGGACGCTCAATCCTCCCTCCCCCACCGACCCCGGCAGCAGGTCCGTTCCGAACCGAATTACGCCGGCGTAGCGCGAGGTGTGGCGTCCAGCGCCTCAACCCTCAGCGCCACCGGGCCGGTTATATCTTTATTTTTTAACAGCCAAAGAATTTGAGTTTAAGCAGTGGTGTGGCACGGGGGTGGGGAAGGAGAGGGGAGAGAGAGAGAGAGAGGGAGAGAGGAAGGGAGAACGAGAGAGAGAACAGTAGTCACTCTTCCATTCTTGCCTTTTGGTTTCAGCAATGCTGGTGTCGAGTGTGGGTGGGGGAGAGACATCGGGAGTAAGCACAGAGGTTTAGTTTTGGCAGTGCTGAAAGCGAGAGTATTTTTTTTTTTATTACTTTTCAGTGCTGGCAGGGAGCATGTGTGGGTGAGAGAAGGTAAGAGGAAGAGCTGCTGTGGTTGCAGGGAAGGTCTGACTGTCAGTACTGGGAGCAAGAGCATAGGTGTGAACAATTTTGGCGAGGCTGGATTACTAAAAAAAAAATAGAGTTGAAAGTTTGAGGCTTTATTTTTAAATTTTGTTAATTTTTTTTTTAACTGCCTGGATCTGATTGCATTTGAGGTTTATGAAGGATGGGGAACCAGGAAAGCGAGCGGTAACATGTTTGGATAAGCGAGCGAGCAGTGGTTATGTGGTATGGCTGTGGAACTGGAGATCATGAAGAAAATACTGTTCATCTGTTTTTAAAAAATCAAAGAGAAAGTAAAACAATTCTAACGTATGCATTAATGTAATTGTGTTTATATTGTTCAACATTTGGGATTAATTAAAACTACGGAAATGTTCAGTGTTTAAAAAAAAAAATGGCAGCTGCTGAGAACCATAAAATTGTGAAAATTCTACAAGTGCACAATGATTTATCGTGGGAGCTGCATCCAGGTTGGTGGCGCTTGTTTTTATCTGTGCATTAGACAGATTGAATGTACAGGTAACAGGATGCACGATTTTCAGTACCCATTTTATAAAATCAAATACTCTCTGCCACTAACTATTTAAGAGTCCATCTCTTTCCATTCAATCCCTAGTAAATTCTGCTCAGTGCCCCTTCTCTGTCAGGACAAAAATAAATCATTGTGTTACATAATGGGTTATTGTCATGTTTACTGACATATTTACAGGTGAACACACATGAACATGGTCCCCCATCTGCTTTCCTTGTCAGCACTGCAAAACAGGCTGGATCCTGGCCACAGACACGTCAGAACCTTAGGATCCCTTAATATTGCTTGTACAGGATCCCCATGACTCCATTAATTTCTTACAGTTCACCAGTGGGTGTGGTTATACCTTAAGATGCAGCCTTCCCTTCTTCGCCTTCTGAATTTACCAGATCTCCCACCGTGCTGTACACTTTGGGTTTTACTCATTTCTCACATTATGTCATGACACCACAGCATCAGTTCAGAATGCAGAAGGCATTACCATTGTAGGGACTTGCAGTCACATACTCTGGGCACCTCACATCAACAACATCCTTGCTCTTACCAAATGGTGGTGTTTATTTGTGTGAACCAGGTAAGTCCACTGAGTGCACGTATCCATTTTCAGGGATGTCCTGGCTGCATAGCACAACAGATACCGCTAATGCAAAATACAAAAATACAGTATCCTGCTCAACTACAAAATAAACAAAGTAATGTTAATAACCCCGCCCTCACCTTAGAAAACAGAACCCTATCTTGACCATCGCCAACAACTGTCCTGCTTGAGCAGGTGCAGGTATTCAAATACCTGGGTATTCACATTGACGAATCACTCTCCTTCAACCATCACATTGATCACGTGGTAAAAACCATCAGTGCTAAGCTGGGAGTCCTGTATAGGCATGGGAAATACCTCACGCCCTCTGCTCTGCGATTATTGGTCTCAAGTTCAGTTCTCTCAGTGATTGATTATGGCCTGGTGGTATATAGCGCTGCATCTGACTCTGCTCTAAAGAGGTTCTCCACCGCATTAAATAAAGCCTGTAGGCTTTTCCTAGGGGCTGACAAACAAATACACACTTACCTGCTCTATAAACATATGAACTGGCTCAACCTGAGGGGACAGGATAAAATTTCAGACTGCATCCTAGGCAGAAAAGCACTGTTATCTCTGGTACCACCCTGCATCCAATAGATGTTCCAGTCTAGTAGCTCTCAGCACCATACTCGTGGGACCTCATGTTGCTCACTGAAGGTACCTTTCGGAAGAACTTCCCTTGGCCAACGCTGTTTCTCTTGTAAGGCACCGCAGTGGTTGACTGATCTCCCAGTTCATCTCACTGGTACAGAGAGCCTGAAAATCTTTTTTTTTGGTATTATTTATTTATTGATTTTGCAAACAGAACTTACAAAACCGTGACGTTAAGGTGATTCTACGAGAAGCAGGAGTTCCACATGATGTAATTTTTCCAGCTCGCCTGAGAATAGTACATTGCAACAAAATCTTCCTTTCTCAGAGCCTGCGGAGGCTCTAAGATGGTGCCAGAAAAATGCTCCATATCGGAGAAGAGAACAAGACGAAGAGGAGGAAAATTCGTCTGAAGAAGTAGTACCATGAAGGACTTGATTGTCATGCCAAGTCTTTACTTTTGGTATAGAGCTGAATTGAGTGGGGGAGGTTTCTTTTATTTTTACCATGCCCTTAGGAGGAAAAGTTTTAGGCTGTAATGTTTTCAGCTGATCTGGACATGTTGTTTTGGATATGGGCACTATAAGTTTATTTTTAACCTCATTTCAATGGGGCCCTATAGATCAACGTTATAATTCTTGAATGGTCTTCAAATTACATAAACGAATGTTGATCCTCTTTTGTTTACAAATAAAGCAGTAAGTGCCTAAGGGAGTCGTGTTGGGGTAGCAGATGGGGATAACTGCTGTTGTAAAAAGAGCTCAGGGGATTTTTACTTTTAACACCAAGGCAGTGTAATTACTTCGAATGAGCATGGTGCTGATTTCCCTATTGTAGGGTAATTTCTGAACTTTCTTTATAGGATGGACATCTGCTTTATTTCACCATGCGGTTCGTTGACTGTATTGCAGCAATTGAACTTTTTTTTTTTGGTTACTTATAATCGGAGACCCCTGTATAAGACGTATCTTATTACATTCAGTTAACTAATCGAGTGTAGTAAGAGGAGTGGCACCCTCATCATATAGTATATTTCTATATTGAATGAGGGTGATTTAACTGCATGTTTCTTTTTTCTTAATGAAAAAACAAAGTTTATAAAAAAATATATATATATATATCTATATATAGAGCAGCCCACCTCCCAACCGTGAGCATAAGTCCCTTTACCAGCAGTAAATAAAAACATTAGGGCTCAGGAGCTGGAGTATATAGCTCTTACAAGCAGTATAGAGTTGGCCAGACTACTGTCTCAAGATGGCTTGCCAAAAGCCAAGCAACGCTGTCAACTTTACCACAGTCTGATATACAGTCTAAACCATACAATTCCCAAACTTACTGTACAAACCAAAACAGAGCATCAGTCCTCGTCCGACAAATTTCCATTGTCCCCTGCTCCTGCCATCTCTTATTCGATGCAGCAGATCATTTTGTCAGTGTCTTTGGGCTCATTAAACTGGTACTGATGCCCCTGCCATGTTAGACAAAGTTTTGCGGGGAGCAGTAACTGGTGCCGGACCTTCAACTGCTGGAGATGACTCTTAATCCCATCAAACCCCTTGTGCTGTTGTCTGGTGATGTAGAAGAGGTCCGGGAATAGCATCACAATGCCCTCGCCGTATGTAAGAGACCACCCTCTCCTGGCCATAGCCAGTGCTTGATCCCGGTCATCGATACCAGTAAAGACCACCATCAGTGTTCTGAAAGCCATGGGACCCAGTGCAGCACATCATTGGGTAATGCAGTAAGCTTTTTTCACTTGATATGGGGGGATCATCTTCAGAAAGTCCCAAAAGAGTAGGAAGGAAAGTATGTACAAAATTGAGACAATCCTCTCCCTCCATTGCCTCAGCTAACCTCACCGCTCTCAGGTTCCTCTCCCTGGCTTGATTTTCAACAGTCTCCAGATGTTGTCGCTACAGCAGATTCTCCTTAATCAGCTTTCTCGTTGCATTGCAGGCTTTAAGCACCGAGACTTCAGAGCGCAGGACCGTTTGCTCACAATTGTCCATTCTCGATTCCAGAGCCAACACTCTGGGATTTAAATTATCAGGCTTTTTATCCAAATCTTGGATCGACTTGATCTGATTTTAAGGTGGCCCGTATCAAGGTTAGAGTCGCTTCCCCAGGTGGCAGAGCAGCAGGTTTTGTGGCTCCCCCAGAAGATGCAGGATGTGCCTCCCGTTGTTGCTGCTGCCTTTTAGAAGCGAAAAAGTCTGCTGAGGATGCATTAGCTCCACGAGTTTTGCCTACACTGCCAGTCTTAAACACATTAAGCATCCACTGTTGCACTTTTTACCATTAAAACTTAATTTTTACGGAAATTATTACAGAATATCTTGGGAGCTCAGGAGTTTTTCTGCTTTCTCGATAGCTACTCAGCTGTGCCCCCCCCCCCGAAAATCTCTAAAGCACAACTGTCACTGCACCTCACCGCCTTATCCAACTGCAGCTGCTTCACATAAAAAATGCACTAACACACTAAAAAGTCAGCAGAGTAGGCCTCATGGTCTATCGAGTCTGCTTGGGAGTCAGTACACTGAACATGTACCTTCACCATCCTCCTGGCCCCTTTTCCCTACCAGAGTTCCCCTTCCCCCAGACGAGGCATTCCTCAGCTTCTCCCCCCACCTGTACCGGTCCCAGCCTCCTTTGAACCCCTCCACCGTAGTTACTTCCACCAGCTCCTCAGACAGTGCATTCCATGGTTCCACCACTCTCTCAGTGAAATACCACCTCCTCCTCTCCCCCTGAGTCTCCCACCCTCTAGTCTCCCAACTGTGCCCCCTGGTGGCCCCTCCCACCTTCCTCTAAAAGACCCCATTTAGGCTTACCTCATTTACTCCTTTTAGATACTCGAAGACCTCAATCATATCCCCCCTTTCTCACCTCTCCTCCAGTGAGAACAAGCTGAGCTCCTCAAGTCTCTCCTCATATGTCCTATCCCCCAGATCTCAGATCATCCTGGTTGCCCTCCTCTGAACCCGCTCCAGGAGTGCAGTGTCTGTCTTAAGGTGCAGATGCCAAAACTGCACACAGTATTCGAGGTGTGATCTAACCAGGCAGTTGTACAGTGACAGAATCACCTCCCTGCTTCTTGAGGTAATCCCCCTGGTGATGCAGCCCAGCATTCTAATTTGCCCTGGCCACGGCCCTTCTACATTGCTCAGAATTATTCATGTTGGCATTCACCAGCACCCCCAGATCCCTTTTCCACTTGAAGCCTGCAGTGTTTCCCCTCCTAGGGTGTACACTTAGCCAGGGTTCCTATGCCTCAGGTGGAACACCTTGCATTTCTTGGTATTAAATTTCAATTTCCAGGTGCGTGACCATCTTTCCAGAGCATCCAGGCTCCCCTGCAGGGTTGTCCTACTCTCTTCCCTTTCCACCACCGCCCCCAGCTTAGAGTCATTCACAAAGAGGCTTATTTTACTCCTGATACCTTCCCTGATATTGGAGATGTAAACGTTAAATAGAAGCAGTCCCAGAACTTGATCCCTGTAGGACCCCACTTATGACCCCCTTGGAAGACAAGACTACCTCCCCCAACTACCACCTGCTAAGTACGTCCAGATAGCCAGATCTTACTTTGAGAGGGCTCTTGCAGTAGGTAATTACATATAGGACTGACGTCGGCAAGCGGCAGGACCCCACGGAAAAATTTCTAGCTAGCAGTCTGTGGCGAGGGACCACCCCCACGTCAGGTGACCAGCGTCAGGAGACCTCGGTATAAAGGGGTGGTCCCTCACACCCACCTTCCAGTTCTTTCCCGCTGTTAGCTTATGCCAGCACCTCGCGGAAAAGTTCCCTGCTCGTCAGGCTCCTTCGTCGGTATTTTAACCGAGTATTTTCTATTTTTTTCTTATCCTTCGGTGTATGTCGTCCCCTACACCCTCTGAGCACAAAATCAAGTACGACTTGTGCGGCGCCCAACTCCCACACAAGGACGGCCACTCCCTGTGCCTTTTTTGCCTAGGTCCCGACCATCCGGTGGAGAAGTGCAAGCACTGCCTCAGCTTTAACGCGTCCACTCGGAGAAGGCAGCAGCAGTCCCTGGAAGCCCACATTTTGAAAAAAAAAATGAGCTCCATGGAGAAAGAACTGAAAAAGCTTCGGCAGGCGTCGACTTCCCCTGAAGGCCATCACTACAAAAAGGATAAAGAATGGCACTGTGACGAGGGCTCCTCTCCCACCGCGACTTCATCGGGAGTCGCCGTGAAACCGGTAACGTCCCCTAAGGGGGACTGCTCCATGACGGCCTCTAAGGCGGCGTTAGCCCACCCATCTGGCACGTGCCTGGGCCCTTCAGGTGCCTCTGGGCTTGTGGAGGCCTCCGCTCCCAGTAAAGCCATGGTTTCGCGGCCTACTGGTGCGAGTGGCTCCGATAAGCCAGACGTCGGCTCCTCCGACGCCTGCACGGAAAAGGTTGGTAAGTCATCTGACCCTTGGGGGCGCGCGCGGCCCCCATTCCGCCCGACCATGCTGCCCCTCCATTGCGGCCTGCCTCCGGCGAAAGGTCCGTTAAGTCAGGCGCCCCGGCCCTCCGGCACCCGCCCAGATCCGCTGCTAAGCTGCCGTCCAGTCCGTCCGCGTCCGCTGGCCGAGATGAGCGTGTTGGACCCCCATCCGTCGTTCCGGGCTCCCGCAGCCTTTGCTGCCCTCCGGGACCCTGAGTCGCCTCAGCCCGACCCGAGGATTTCTCCCCCATCCCTGGGTGATGCTGGAGTTCTTGATCCACCTCGTCAGACCGCCCACCTTCTGGTCCGCCCGATCTGACATCGGTTCCCCAGGCACCAGCTCCGACACCGCTCTTCGCTGCCGGCTCTGGCGCCGGTATTGCTGACACCGGATGATAACCCCCGATGTCGCCTTGGCGCCCGGGCCTCCGCCCCGGGCCTTCTGCTGCAGAAGCGGGCGTGGGGCCTCTGGCGGAGCCATCTGCTCCGGCAGCTCCTCTGGCTCCTGGGTACTCGACTCCGTCGTATCCGATGCCGCCATACCCGGGACCACAGTATCTGGCCCCTGAGTACTCGGCGCCAACATATCTGACGCCGCAGTATCCGGCGCCTTAATACCTAACGCCGGGCTTCCTGCCATCTGCTTATGGGTACGCGCCTTTTGGGTATAGTCCATACCTGTATCCCCCTCCTCCTCCTCCACTGTCCCCTCAGCCGCTAGTGGACTTGCTGGAGACTCTGGCTTTCTGGTGGGCTGAGGCCAAGGCTCAGCTCACCAGAGAGGTGGAGAGTCATCTTCCAATGCTGGTTTCGGTTCCCATACGTCCACGATGACACACTCCTTCCCCACCTCCGTTCACCAGGGCTAAACCCTCTGGGTTAGAGAGGGGCAGGGCATGCTTCCCTGAGGAATTCCCAAGGGGTCCATTCCTCCCCCTCGTCAGGAGAGGGAGTCTACCTCTTCCTCATCTTCTTCTTCCTCAGACACCTCGGATCCTTCCGACGGTTGTTCTGAGCAAGATGATGAGCCACACTCTCCGTCCAAGCCCCAGCCAAGGACTCCTCCAAAGTCTGCTCCGAGGATCCTTCCTTCACGGAGTTGCTACAGAAGATCCAGGAAGTACATAAGTGGCAATCCTTGGAGCCAGACCCCCAGCGTAAAAAACTCGCTGAGCATCTGGATCTGCCCGTGACAGCTCCCACTTTGGTGCCACCCTGGATCGAGCCTCATGCCGACCTTATTAACACCATATGGAAACAACCGTCGGCCTTAGCCCCACTTCCCAGGAAGTTGAACAGGCTATACCAGGCTCCCGAGAGGTGTTGACTTTTTAGACTCCCACCCTCGAGCTGACTCAGTTGTGATTAGCGCCGCTCATGGCCGGTCAGCTCAACCTAAACATCTTAGCTCGTCTCCACCTGACAAGGAATCCCGCCTTCTGGACCAGTATGGCAAGAAGGTTTTTGCTTCTTCCACTCTGGGTATTAGGGCCCTGAACTATGTCTGCCACATGGGGGATTACCAGAAGGCTATTCTTAGTGAGGTGGAATCTAAATTAGACTCCCTTCCGGACTCTCAGGCCAAGCAGGAAGTGGCTGACCTTGTCCGCTCTGCACGTTTGGCCAGTCGGCACATTCTTTGTGCGACCTACGATGCAGTGGACACTGCTGGTAGGAGCTCAGCTTTCGCCGTAGGTCTACGGCGTCATGCTTGGCTTAGATTGTCAGGGTTGGTCCCAGAAGTGCAGTCCACCATCCAGGAAGCGCCCTTCCGGGGTTCGGTGCTGTTCGGGGGTGATGTCAAGGACATCATCACTGACCTGCAGGAGAAGGGGACTGCACTAAAGTCTGTGGACTCTATGTATCATCCCCATCAATCGCAGCGCCATCCCTTTCGCAGACGGAATCGGCCCAAAGCGAGACCACAGGAAAGAGGGCCACTAAACATCGGGCCCCCAGCTGCCAAGCCCCCAAAAAAAAAAAAGCTGGAACTTGCAGCGGCACTGCCCCACACCACCTGACTCCTTCCCTTTCCCACTACCTCCGGGCTTCCCAGAGGAACCGGTAGGAGGGAGGTTTTCCCTCCACCTTCTGGAATGGGAGAGGATAACATCAGATTCATGGGTGCTCCAGCTAATCGCAGAAGGACACTCAATAGAGTTTCTGCAGAAACCACCTCGTCACCCTCCCCCGAGGTCGTCGTACTCTCGGGAACATCATCTTCTGGTCCTGGAAGAAATTTCAGCACTTTTGCTGAAAGAGGTGATAGAACCTGTCCTTTCTCTGCAAGGAACGGGTTACTATTCCCACTTCTTCCTGGTCCCGAAAAAGACAGGAGATGTAAGACCTATTAAAGATCTCAGTTCCCTGAACATTTTTGTGGAGTACAAGAGGTTCAGGATGCTCTCACTGAAGAGTCTCCTTCCCCTCTCCTCTCGGGCCAGTGGCTGTGTGCTCTGGATATGCAGGACGCTTACCTGCACATATCTATCCGCCCGTCTCACCGCAAATATATTTTGTTTTCCAGGGGGACCACTACCAGTTCAAGGCACTTCCACTTGGCCTCTCCTCGGCCCGTCGAGTATTTACCAAATGCCTTGCGGTGGTGGCAGCCTACCTGCATACCCGGGGGGTACAGGTTTTCCCGTACCTGGACGATTGGCTTCTGGCAGCCTCATCCAGGGAGGAACTCCTGCACTGCCTCTCCCTCACCCAGCAGGTCTTTGCCTTTCTGAGTATTACCATCAACCATTCCAAGTCTCACTTGATCCCATCCCAGAGGCTTCAGTTTATTGGGGGGCGATACTGGACATGACCCTAGGCAGGGCCTTCCTGCCACCGGACAGGGCGGCCACACTGCAGACTCAGATAAGCCTGTTGTCCGGCCGCAGGCGGGTCAGTGCAAGGTCAGTTCTTCACCTCCTCAGGCTTATGGCGGCTGCTATCCCGACAGTCCCTCGCGCTCGGCTCCACATGAGGGTCTGTCAGTGGATGCTTCGCTCTCAATGGGATCAGTTGGTAGACGACTTGACCCAATTGGTCCTAGTCTCCTCTCCCATGATTCGAGACTTGCAGTGGTGGATGGTTCGAGAGAACCTTCTTCGGAGAGATCCATTCTTCCTTCCTCCTCCCAGACTCTGACCACAGACGCCTCAGGCGAAGGTTGTGGAGCCCATCTCGGTCCACATTGGACCCAGAGCCCTTGGTCCAAGCTCGAACAATCCCTGCACATCAATGTGCTTGAGCTTCGGGCGGTGCTCTACGCTCTCCAGGCTCTCCACCTGCATCTTCTTCCAGGCCACCTAGCCATCTAGATGGACAGTATGTGTGTGGTATGGTACATCAACAAACAGGGCAGGACTCGGTCCTACTCTCTTTGCAGGGAAGTGATGAGAGTCTAGGATTGGGCAGCACAACACGACCTTCACCTCATGGCAGTTCTTGTTCTGGGGGTCGAGAACTCCTTAGCAGACAAACTAAGTCTCTCGTCTGCTCAAGCTCACGAGTGGGAACTGGATCAGGGTGTCCTAGACGATATCTTCCTACATTGGGGAACACCTCAGATGGACCTGTTCGCTTCAACTCTAAACACAAAGCTTCCCGACTTCTGCTCACTCGTTCAAGAGCGAGGCATTTTCTGGAGAGACTCTCTGTCTCTAGATTGGAGGGACAGATTCGTCTATGCCTCCCGATTCCTCTGATCCCGTGTGTCTTGCAGAAACACTGCTCAGAAGAGGCACAAATGATTCTGATCGCTCCTTTCTGGCCCAGGCAAGTTTGGTTCTCTCTTCTGCAGTAATACTCAGAGGAATCTCCTCTTCCTCTTCCGCTGTCACAAATTTTATTGACCCAGGATCAGGGGACCCTGGTCCATCCAGGTCTCAAATCCTTCAACTGCATGCATGGCTCCTGCAGACATAGCTCAAGCCCGCTTTGGGGTTTCTCCCCAGGTGGAGGCTAGGAAACCCTCCACTAGGTCTACTTATGCCATGAAGTGGAAACGGTTCTCAATCTGGGCCGCTTCAGAAGGCTTGAACCTTTCTCCTGCTCAGTTGGACCGACTGCTGGAGTACCTGCGCCATCTCTCCGACCTGGGTCTTAGTCACTTGTCTCTGAAGGTACACATGGCGTGCATTCCGCATTCTGCGTTCCCTTACCATGAATGGGGGTTTTGCTCAACTGAAAGTGTCTAAGACTTTCCTCAGAGGGTTCTTCACCTGAGACCCCTATCAAGTTCCCGCCCCTCCTTGGGATTTGAACTTCGTTCTTGAGAAACTTACTTTGCCTCCTTTTGAACCGGCGGTCTCAGCAGACATAAAGTTCCTTTCATGGAAGACTCTCTTCCTAGTGGCCATTACCTCTGCTCGGAGGATTTCCGAGCTCCAGGCCCTGATGTGTAAAATCCCATACTTGATTTTTCACAAGGAACGTGTGGCTCTGCGTACCAATCCTGTTTCTCCCCAAGGTGGTAGCGGAATCTACATTGAACCAGTCCATAGAGTTACCAGCTTTTTTTACGCAGTACTCCAATCAAGGGGAGTATCTACTTCATACTATGGATGTCCACTGGATTCTGAGATACTACACTAACAGAATAAAGGATCTCAGAAAGACCGACCAACTGTTTGTCTCTTTTGCACCCAAAAGAGAAGGCAATGCTGTTTCCAAGCAATGCCAGTCTAAATGGTTGGCTCATTGCATCACTTTGTGTTACGACAAGTACAACAAGACTCTTCTGGTCAAGTAAAGGACACCACCAGAGGACTGCGCTCAGTGGCATGTTTCAAGAACGTGTCAGCGGCAGACATCTGTGCTGCCGCCACTTGGACTTCTGTCCACACATTCACTAAACACTACAGTTTGGATATTGCCTCTCGCCGTAGAGCAGGCTTCGGGCTTGCTGTTCTGCAAGGCCTCCTTTCTTAAGGCCTTACCAGCTAGAGGATCTACTTGAGTAGCTTTCCTCCTCCCGTGTGCTTCTTCTTGTTCCAGACTGCTTGTGACTCAGTTCTATATGTAATTACCTACTGCAAGAGCCCTCTCAAAGTAAGATAGTAAAGCTACGTAAGAACTTACTGTAACAGTAGATCTTCGAGAGAGGCTCTTGCAGTAGGTAATACCTTCCCACCCTCCATCCCCCTAAGCTTTTTCACCTCCTTTTCCAGTGAGGGAAATATTCGCTTCTCTCGTCAGCCTCTTGTGGCCTGTGGCGGGGAAATGGCATGGCGGGAGCATGAGGGACTGCACCGACTGCCTCCTGACGCCGGTCACCTGACATGGGGTGGTCCCTCGCCAGAGACTGCTAGCTAGAAATATTTCCGTCGGTCCTGCCACCTGCCAGCGTCAGTCCTATATGTAATTACCTTCTGCAAGAGCCTCTCTCGAAGATCTACTGTTACGGTAAGTTCCTACGTAACTGTACTTTTCCAATCCATCTGACCATCAGGGCCCCAACCCCCATCCTCCCTAGCTTATCCAGCAGACCTGTGTGGGGTACCAAATCAAACGCCTTGCTGAAGTATAGAAAGAGGATATTAACTGGCCTACCCTGGTCGAGAACCTTCATCACCCATTTGTAGAACTCCACAAGGTTAGTCTGACATGATCTGCCTGGGATGAAGGCATGCTGGCGATCATCCAGGTTTCCCTGTTCCGCCAAGAACACCGACAGCCTCTCCTTTAGGATGGCCTCCATCAACTTGCCCACCACCAATGTCAGGCTGACAGGCCTGTAGTTCCCCAGCTCCTCCCTTGAGACCCCTTTGTGGATGGGCACAATGTGTGCCACCCTCCAGTCCAGGGCACCCTCCCAATCTGTAGAGGAATCGTTAAAAAGGACTACCAGAGGTGCAGCCAGGACATCGGCCAACTCCCACAGTACCTTGGGATGGATTCCATCAGGGCCTGGGGCTTTTTCCTTTTTAAGAGCCTTGAGGGCTTCCCACACTCTGCCGACAGGGATTTCAACATCCATGGCCCCTGCCCCCTCAGCCAATCCAGCATGCCCCCTAGTCCTCTCAGCCCCCTGAGTAACAACATGTTCTTCCACACCCAAGTCACCCTCCCCTTCTGCCTCCTGCGTCCTCCTTCTCTACAGCTCCCCTGCATCTTCCCTAGTAAAGACCGATGCAAAGTACTTGTTGAGTGCCTCTGCTTGTTCTCCCGCCTCCTCTGCCTACCCCCTCCCTGTCCTTAACCTACTGAGCCGCCCCTTCACTCTCCAAAATTGGGCTGGCGGTATAGCCTAGAGGTTAGAGGAACGAGGTGTGAATGAGCTTGATGCATCCAGCAGACCAAACCTGAGTTTGATTCTCAGAACCTCCATTTGCATACTGTGTGACTCTGAGCAAGTCACTTAACCGCCCAGTGCTCGTAGGTCTACCCTTGAATGCCTAGTGGGCCTTATCTGGTTACCAAAGACTAAAATAAAATAAATATACCTGAAGAAGCCTTCCACCCCACCCCCCGATCCCTAGCAGCCTCTGCTCTGTCCTAGCCTTGGTCCCTCTCACCACCCTGGTGACCCTCTTGGCTGTTAGAAGATACTCATCCCTATCCAAGACCCCACGCGAATGCTTGAACCTACTGTATGCAGCCCTCTTCTCCCTTACTGCCTCCTGGACCTCCCTGGTCCACCAGCATGGCTTCCTAGACCTGCCAGACTTGCGTCTCACCCTTGCACAGGACCCAGTCGCCTCCTGTAAGCCTCTCTCTATGATTTCCCACCTACCTAATACTTACCATATAATGTGCATCTATTCCATCATACACAAGCATTACTTAGCCTCTCATCTCAAATAACCGTATGAAAGAAACAATCTCACTATAAGCACTTGTATTGGGAAATTCCATTCCCACACCACCCTTCCCTTCTCTTCTTGTATTGAGGACCCACCCTGCAGTCTTGGCAAGGGCCTCACTACATATATCTATTAAGATGCTCCTCCCTCTACTTTGTCTCTCCAAACCCCCCCAATTTCCTTCGATGTTCCCTCCCAATCACTCCTTCAACTCCCACCCCACTCCCCTTCCTGACAAGATATTAACTTAATACGTCTTTGACGAAGCCTTCTTCTGGCTCCATAGGGCTCTGTTTCCATCCTGGTATTCCTCTCAACTTCTGCTCTTTCAGCTGAGTAAAGCCCTAATCGTAGTCTACCCTCTCACTGCCTCTTGCTATATCCGCTCATATGCCTAAAACAATTTTACTTCATGTAACTGTGTGAAACTGTTGTATGCAATGTAACCTTGTTGTTGTGACCTTCCCAACTGATTTTTTGATTTGTTTGTGTCCTAGCTGTATGTAGTATTGTATGGTCTACTATGACGCGGAGCCTTTGTAAATGAGCTTCCTGCTCAAAGGTTGCTTCCTAATCAGTAAACTCAAACATTACAATAACAGTACATTGTCATTATAAAATCAAAATAATTACTGGTGAACACACTTATTGACTGGACTGACACCACTTTCAAATGCCATAACAACCAGCTGATCATTATGGAATGGAACCTGGTTATTACGGTGTGGGTGTCAGCCAGTCAGCTTTAAAGTGAAATCTGTTGCTGTTTTGTGCTTACAGAAATGAAATACCACAGAAAGGACACTGGTAATTTTTTTGTTGTTGTTACCAAACAGCATTAAACCAACTGGTTATTCTATAAAATACAGTATGGGGTGTTACATTATGAGTTTCACACACGTTGGATGTGTAATACCATCACAAGCCACTTTTGCTTCGCACTCATGGTTCTCAGGTGTGTTTATAAAAAAAAAAAAAAGTGTGCAACACCTCATTCATTACTCTCTATTTAGTGATCAATCATTAGACATCAGTCAGTCAAGTATTAAAACATGTACATTTACATACATTTATGGTGTGTTGTGCAGCAGTGTGGCTGTGCGTACCTTAGCCTGCCCTCTATCAGCAGCTAGCAATCTCCCTCTTTCCTCTGCCAGCGGCATCTTCTCTGATGTCCATTCCAACTTTGGATTTCCCATACAGATGGTAGGCACATCACCTACTTTTCTCAGTGGCTCAGTCTCTGTGGCCAGACCTCTCACCATGTTTAGCTCAGCTGGCAACTTCTCAGGCACAGGATCAGAATAGCCCCCCAAAGGTGAACACCCACTTTGTTGGCATCCTCTGTATGTCACGGGGCTGCCAGGAATTTCCCTTGATGGGCAGCCCCTTGAGATTCTCCTCCCTCCTGGTGTCTCCCTAACACTCCCACTAGAAATAATGGCAATGTATACTAAATGGCATTCAGATTCCAAATCCCATGAGTCATCACTGTTGTTTGCCCCTGTAGGATGCCAGGTGACTTGACCATGAGTTCTCAGCTGCTGCAGGTGAGGGGTCTCTTGCCTCCACAGGTGGCCTGGCAAGTGACCTCGGCCATCTTAACACACTCTGCCAACACCAAACAACTGTCATTCTAAACTGCACCCACTGGTTGTCAGAGGCTCTTCCAGTCCGTAGGCTTTGTGGTCTAGCACTCTAGTAAACAAGCCCTCTCTCCCTGCTGGCAGGAGACCATCATTACACAAGTATTCATAGGCTTCTACTTTAAAGAGCTGCTGACACTTATTTCCTACCTTTTTTCCTTTCAGCTGCAGTATCCCAGTTCCCCCAAGTAGAAGAATCGCAGCTTACACCACATTTTTGATGTCAGGGTTATATTTTATTTGGCAAAAATTAGACTGCACGTGAACGGGTGTTCCTGTTTCCTCCAGAAGCCGCATGTTTTGATGTGGTGTGTCTGTGATGTGAAGTGTGGAATTCCTGAGCGCGACCGCCTGTATTGCATAACTAGGAGTGATAGTTGCCCATTTGTTTTTCCGAAAATGGATCTCAGTTACAATAGCTCAGAGGGTGCTGTGCTCAGCTCAAATCTTGTGTAACAGACAGTTCCAGTAAGTTACTGCACATAATGTACATTGAATTTGTGAAACATTGTGGCTCCATATGTCGTTTCCTGAGAGTTGGAGGGTGCGCTGCATCTTGCCAACACTTTTTATTATTTGTGCTGTTTTGGTGGAGAAAAGAGAAATTGGGGCTTTTAGCAGATGTGAGACTGTGTTTATGAGTGAGGGAGTGAGGTTGTGGTCAGCATGGCGGGCAGCGTTTTGAAAGTGGTGCAGACTGAAGGGAGTGTGGCTCAGGCGGTTGCTGGAAGCGTTCGGCACTTGACAAGGTTAGTAGTTTGTGGTTGCTCAAGAGATTGTAGTGTGGTTGTTTTCTCATTGGTTTGTGGGCGTCAGAAGTACCACCAGGATATTAAGGGTGAGAGCTTGAGAGAGGTGTCAGTATGCAGTTGTGAGATAGGCTGGTGGAGCACGGAAGATTATAGTGTGTAAGAAGTGCCTGTTGGGGCCGGCCCACCAGCGCAGTGGTTTGATTTGCAGTTGCGACACCGACTACCTGGGTTCAGGAACAGACCCGGGTGTCAGAGGGCCAGCCAGGGGAGAAGGATAGAGTGCCCTAGGGACTGCTCTTCTTCTCCTGGGGGAGGGAGGGGAAGAGTGTCCGATGCTTTACAGATCCCTGGCAGAGGCTAGGGTTACCACTGTGACCGGCACAGTCTTGTTAGGGGGCGGGGCAGATGCTAGACGTTTTTGCATGTCCCCACCCCCAAGGGAGCAAGCATCCAAAAAAAAAAAAAAGCTGGCCCTACAGCATGACAACCCACTGTCCCCCTGCCGTCCACTGCCTTCGATGTCCACCGGTTGGGTCCCGCTCCTGTGGTCCCGACACTGAGGGTAAGCCTGGGCTTGCCAGAAGTGTGCGTTGGGAGGTGAAGCCCCCCCCCAGCAGCCCCGCCCAGGGGAGTAAGCCTGGGCATGGTGACGGCGGGCAGGCAGGTCCAAGGACAGGGGGACTGGAACAAAACAAAAAGTGCCTGACAGTGATGACGAGTCTACTATGTGGAGAAACAGCGATGACCTGTCTGCTACGTGGATAAATGTTATTTATCCACGTAGCAGATATGTCATTGTTAGTTTATGCCACGGGAGTGAGGATACAGCATTTTATGTGTTGCTTTCTCTGGTCATCCCTGTTGTATAAATGTAATTTTTATTAATGTGATCAGCATGATGCTGTATATCACGTGCTCTCCTAATAGTCTCAAGGTGTGTTTCATTACTGGTTCATTACTGATTCCATTGTTTGTTTTTATTATTTTTTTGCCATTCTTATTTTAATTACTTTGGCGATTCATATTCTGCCAAAGCTTTCATAATGCACCAAGTGCCCCCCCCTCCAACTCAGGAAGTGTTTTTCAGATGACGTATTACATGAGGATTCTTTCTTTTGCCTGCCCATAAAATTCTGTGCTTCATACTGTTTCGTAGTTGCTCCCCATTAAGTTTTCCATGTATTTACTTTTTTAAATAGTAGATTCTGACCAAGACATGGCCTACTGTATTTTTTCAGTGTGACTGAGAATTGTGCTGGGTGACAGATGGGCAGAGTCCCAAAATGTACCCTGTTAGTAGCTCTTTAACAATTTGTAGGGTCTGTGGTTGTAAGAAATAGGATATAGAGCTCAGTAGTTTTACTTTATCATTCATAACTTTGCTTAAACACCATGAAATGACATATGTGGACAGGTAAACTCCCGTGTGACAGATAGTGAAAGTCACATCACGTGTGCTGCTAGTTGTCCTTTAGACACTTATGTGAGCTCAACATTCATCAAGCCAAACAAAAAGATGTATATAAATCCGTGGCAGCTCTTTGCTACTCATAAAGCACAAATACAGTTCGATTTTGAAATTTAAATGGAGCTTGATTGCACTTTAGATATTTATAACAAGGGAGAAGCAGTAGCACTGTGCACGCACGCACACACACACAGAGCCAGGGAAAGAAATGACAGCTCACTCCCTTTTGCCAGCATTCATTCCTTAGTTTACATCATGATATGTGGCTGATAAGAGCATGCACACAGCAGCTGCAGAGCAAGTGTGGGAGCACTGAAGAAAGAGAAAATGTTTAAAAAGAACGAAAATGGCACAAAGGTTAGCAAATTCTTTATTACTATAATTGAATATGTCTCGCACGTGATCGAATGTGGCAATAGCTGTACATAATTTTATCTGCATTTGTTCTGTCTTATCTATAACTTGTGTACCTGTATCTGTTGTACATAACTGACTCCGGGTCACCCCTGAAAAAGGGACCTCTGGTCCCAGTGGGCCCACCTGGTTACCAAACTGCCATGAATAAATAAATAAGGTGTCTTTAAAGAGCGCTACACCTGGATAGTACTTTGAGAATGCTCTTTCCATGACTGGGGATTAGCATAATTTTTCTTGGTATAATGTTTTCAGGTGCTCCTGTATGGAATGACTGCTGTCGCTCTTGCATATCGTTGTCATTCAGCTGAATTGGAGCTTAAGTGTCAGTAGGTACCATGCTCACCTCTGGGGCAGGAAGATGGTGGATTCTAGCTTTACCCCAGGTCCTTGAGTAATGTCCATAACTGACCCTGCAGTGCAGTAAGAGCGAGATGCTGTACTGCTGAGGTTCCATCCTTCGGATGTGTCTTTAAAGAGCAGGTGTTTACTTTTGGTAAACTGACAAATTACTTTTTTATTTATTGTATTTTGGTTTGTTAGTAATTACTTTCTACTTTCATAACAAAATATTGGTGCACTGAAACAAGTGGGTTTTCACATTAGCTTTTCATACTGCGAGTGAAAAAGAATTCAGTAGAATTCTAGTATCGTGATGTCGGAAACTGCCAGCTATTTAGGAGCCCAGTGGATTTCAGTGAGAAACTAAATATATTTTGTTATCTTTTTCAAAAGAAATGGGTACTTCTTTCAGCAACGAACTTTGTCTTTTACATGTTCGTACTATTGTGGTCCATCTGTATGATTTTACAGTTTGTAAAGCAATGATCACTTTCTCTTTTCTTCTTTCCAAGTAAAATCAGGATTTGAAGAAAATGTCACCTGGTAAATTATAATAAAAGAACACAGATTATCAAATGTTTCATTAAATATGTAATATTTTGGTGGTAGAAAGTGTTGTTTCTCTATAAAAACCTGAAAACAGGTTTGTAGTTTCCCATTGAAGTACACTGCCAACCTTGGCTAGTAAAACTTTTCTGACATCGTAATACAAGAATTCCATTGGATTCTTGGTTAACTAGTACAAATAAAATGATGAAAATGTAATTACAGAAACAAATGAAAGAAAACCAAAATGAATACAAAGGCATCTAAAGGCCCCAAACCTTCAGTCTTTAAGATATACACCCTTACTAAGCACTTGCTCTTTAAACTGAATTCCTGTCTGTGAGTTGCTGATCACTGTCAGGTGGAGGTTTGGTCTAATGGCACTGATAAGGGAGTTTTTATTTTTTATTTTCAACTTTCTTTATGCACCTCTCTGCGGCGGGGGACATGGCCTTGTCCCCCTATTAGTCCTGATATATGGATCTCCAGTGCTCCTCTGCCCTGGCTGCAAGACGTGGAGGGCTGTGGCTTGCCCCCCACAGAGCCTCCCCCTTTGGGTGGGAATGGGAGAGAAGACCGAGATTACCCTTGAACCCCTGCCCCAGCTTAGGCTGGGCTTTTTCCAGGCTGGGGAGAGCGAAAGCCCATCAGGGGCATCCCAGTTACACACTCAGAGGGGTTTTCCTGCTTTAACCCCTGGAGGCACAGAGGAGCAGTGACCTCCAGTGCGCAATGAGCATGCTCCTGTGCCGCCCACAGGACGTCCACTATCACCTCCACCTTGTTCCATGGTGTCCTCCAGCTTCAACACCCCCAGTCTCCACTAGGAGTCGCCTGATGCTGGGGATCCACATCCCACCCCTCCTCTGGAGAGGAGAGCAGTCCTTCAGACGCTCGATCCTTCCTGGCCAACCCCCTGACGACCCAAGCTGGCTCCTGAACCTGGGTTGCTGGCGTGGTGCGAGGTAAGACATCCAGCGCCTCAGCCCTCGGTGCCACCGGGCTGGCAAGGGAGTTTTTACTAAAAGAAAAAGCAAACAATCATATCATCAAAATAAATGAGGAAACCTCATAATATACATTTCAATGAAAAAGGATACAAATAAACCAAACCTCAAACTTAGGGTCATAATCATCAAAGTTAAAAGGAAAGAGAATACAGAGAGATCAGGAAATGAGGAAAGAAAAGATGTGGATGTTAGAGAAAAGAATCTGTCAGAAACCAGTAAGCAACAGAATGCAGTTAAGTACAAACAGGTTGCATTTTTCCATCTATCTTTGACTGCTGGACCTGCAGAATGTTTGCATTCATACAGATCTTGTTTAGCAAGTTCAGTGAGAGTCTTTAGTGACAGTCCTTTTCGCTGAAATAATGATTCGCGTCAAACTTGGCACATTTGGAATTTAATAACAGCAAACATCACTCGCACAGTACTGTCATGGTACCCATGTAGCATTTGCAGGAATGAACCTGCGATGATATGCACATAGGGCACTATTCTCCATGTCTACTCAGCCGCCTATCTGGAGCGTATAGACACTCCGTGGCTGCCGCGCCCCCTGCACGAGATTTTTCAAGGGGGTGCGGGGCTGGTACGTACCCAATCCCCCGCCTGATCAATGAGATCTGTGAGGGGGCGGTCTGGAGTGTGGTGCAGGGGTGTGTGCCCATGCTCCACACTAGTCTTGAAAGCATGGAACGCCAGGCAAGGAGGGGCGCAGACAACACCAATTGGCACCAGACGTAGCCAGTATACCCCCCCCGGAACGCTGCCGCCATCCATGGTGGTGCAGTAGGGGCATGGGAACATCCCCCAACACACCGCCCCAGCCCTTCGGATCCACATGGAGGGCCAGGGGTGGCCGCCTGGCAACTTGCCTTACCCAGCTGTGACACTCTGCAGGTGCAGGTGATCCACTGGCGGACCGGGTCCAGGCATCCCATTGGATGCCCGCCCGTGTCCTCGGAACTGCCCCCACACATCTGTGCTCCAGGGATGGGGATGCAGCAGGGGGCCACGTGGCAGCCAGTGGCTGTGAATATGGCTACCATGCATCATTCCGCGGATGCGGGGGTTCACGGCCCTATCCCGCCCTGGAGAATCCCCCGCCATAGTGATTTTAGCCCATACTGCAGCTTTCCAGCACACAGCAAGATGTTTCCAGAGGCCCTTCATGTACTGACTCTGTTAACACAAGTGCTCCAGGGTTTCAAAATAAGAAATACAACCTCTCCTTGGGCAGAAATGTTCATCCGTGCTTTTATGTTTAAGGTTTCCTTAAAGAGCTAGTGTACTGCCTGTAATTAATGTTTGTTTTTCGATTTATATTTTGTACCCGATTTTTCCGGTTTTTTTGTCTTATCCCGTGTCTCAGTTGTCGCATGGATGAATTGTCATGCACTCCATGATATAAGGCACCCTCCTCTGCTGTGTCGCCCACCCTCCTGCAATGCCCTCAGACCTCCATCTAGGGCAGTGGAACTATGATGGGTGACAGGGATCCTTCACAGGAGAGGAAAGCTGCCTTTCAGCTGCTTGATCCTGCTGTATCTCTCCCTCCCCCCGGCCGTCTTCCTGCGAACCTGGCTTATTCCCAAACCCGGGTCGCCGATGTGACGCGAGGTAAGACGTCCAGCACTTCAGCCCTCAGTGCCACTGCGCCGGCCAGTATGGATTTTTAAAAGCAGTCAGCTATTGCCTTAAATATCTGAGGTTCTTTTCCTTTTCTGTTTGGGTAATTGGAATATTTTTTTTTACCTGGTATTAGTTGGTATGATCTGTGGAATAGCACTCTGCCTGGCAACTGACATATCTCATTCTGTTTCCCTACTATGTCATCAGCACTGTGATCTCACAGACCATGACATCACAACTACTCGGGAAGAGCCACTCTGTAGCTTCCAGGTCAGTCACCTGTGATGTCACTGTTAGTGAGGCCACAGTGCTGATGATGATGTAGTGGGGAGAATAGGACTAGATATGTCCACTGTCAGGCAGGGTGCTAATCCATTCATCCAGCATAATACTGTCACACGGTAAGCTTTCTAATGAGCAAACAGAAAAAAAAAAAGTACTTCAGAAACAAAATGTTGACTGACTACTACTTAAAATTTGTAACATTTCCTGTTTGCTGTTTTCGGTTCTACTAGCTCTTTAACTCCAAGTTTCCCATGGCGGGAGAGTCAAGTTACATCTCATACTTCAGGTGATACTCTGGGATCAGTGAGTTGTTAAAAGGATTTTAGGGTTATGCTGTACTGGTATCCCCCCCCCCCCCCAAAATCAACTTGTGCCTCGAAGCGTTGACTTTGAATTGTGTTACATAATGACAAGAATGTTCATTTCTTTATTTTCTCAATCAGTACATTCCTATAAGGAGGAAACAGTGTAGATTTTCTTACAGTAGAAACCCCAGTTTCCCAGTTTAGGGAAGGTTAGGAGGTTCATTGGTGACCTGGGATTAATTATACACACACACACACACATAGATATATATATATAGATATATATATATATATAAATATATGAACATAACATAGTATGCACTCAGAAGACAATGGGAGATACATAAGGAATGATGCAAGGTCTAATTACAACCAGTTAGTAAACATCTGATTACAAAGTTAACACAGACAGACTTACTAGGTATCATAAACTGTTATGTATATGTAGTTATGTAGATCTGATACACTTTGTACCAGTTTTATGTGTTGTTTTAAGTGACCTTGTATTTTATTATTGTATAGGCAACAACTATTATCGTAACATAGGACCTCCTTGGAAATGAGCCCCCACTCAGTGGCATATTATAACATCTATCCTTTTTTCATAAATCTTATAAATAAAAATCAGTACTACTACTACATGAAATTAAGTAAATAAGACAGTAGGAAGTACATGGTAAAGCAGGTTCAAGTAGCTTCAAGGTTGTAAAACAACTTAAAGGTAAGAGGTTTTGCCTAGCGGTACCAAGGTGTAGAGAACCGAAAGTGACAGATTTTTTTTTTGACAAATTTATCTACGAACCATTTTTCTAGTTCATGAAAGTCACTATCGAGTTGGGTGCCAATCAGACCAGTATCACGTGAGTATCTCTACAGAATGGTATCATCTATATAGAGCGGAACACATTAGCACCACCACAGTCTGTGGTAGGTCATTAACAAGTAGGGAAAAAGGCAGTGGGCTCAAAATGGAGCCCTGAGGAACACTGTCAGTTATTGGCATTTTGCAGGCTGAACATCTTTCCACTTCACCTGTTGGTGTCTGTTTCATTAAGTAGTGAGAGAACCAAACTAGGCTATCTAGACCGAGCACCTTTAGTAGAGCTAACAGCAGGTTATGGTTCACTAGGTCAAAGGCCTTGGTGAGGTCTATAAATATAGCACCTGTTGCAAGCCTTTGTCGATGGCCTCAAGTATATCCATTTATGACAAAGCTTATTACTATGCTGCTAAGGACGACATAACTCTCGTATTGTTTGCATCCATCCTACCTGTACCAGCTTGTTTGTATCTATGTCTTAATTTTACTGTTATACTTATGTGTTGTACTGCTATACTGTGTATTTTGGTTTGTCTTACTGTGACAAGGTACCTTTGTAAATGAGCCTATGGCTCAAAGGTTTTCCAAACTGCTGTTTAAATAAAATAAATAAAAAATATCCTTTGACAGCCTGACCATGGTAGTATTAATACTGTGCCTTTCCTGGTGTCAGCTGCTCAAGTAAACCAGCAAACCCAACTTTCCTAAATGTTAACCTGTCGCAGTATGACCTTGGGTAGCATATTTATGTTCTGTCATGTATCAGTGACTGCATTTCAGCATTTATATGATATACAAGAATGAGAGTAGGGGAGGTTACCCAGTTTTCTGGCCAACATTCCTCCTGTCAATAAAACAAGTCCATGTAACCCATTTCCACAGTGCACCTGGGAATGACATATTACAGCTCAAAATTACTTTACTTGTCAGAAATTACAAGGGAATTTAATCTTTAGAATATTAAGAATCGGAGAGTACAGTCTTCCAATTAACTGCTGACAGTTAAGTTTACATTGTTCATAAGGAATACAGTGATGAATCCTAGCAGCAACCATTGTTGGATGCTAATCAACAGATGTTGTTAAGTGCTACTTTGTTCTTGCTGAAAGCAGCATTAGATATATAACATGACATCCTTATTCTAAAATAGGTATTTGTACTTGTTTTGCCAGAGGTTTTCTATTGTCTTCGGTCAGACAGTCCTTATTTTAGTACCAACATCCATTTTTGTTTAATAAAAGTCATCCTTGTTGGACCACCAGTGGGAATACTAGCTGGAGGGATTGCTGTCATTTGTCAAGTTGGGTATGAAGGGTTTTGAATCTACTATAATAATGTAACTCCTGTCATTTGCCTCCTAAACATACCTGTAATGCCTGTCAGTTGCCCCATTAAACATGATCCCTTGGATCAGTGTTCCCATTTATTCATAAATGTATGTGCATCATGTATAAATTACGAAATTCACTTACATTTATATGTGGAGAGTACACACGCAAAGAGTACTAGCGCATTCCATCATTCCAAGCCACAATTGATGCATTGAGTTCCTTTTCTTGGCAGTCCTCTTCTCCTGCAAGCCATGCCTCAACTCCTGCATGCCTGCTGCACTGCTGGCCATCAGTTGGACAGTGCACAACACTTTGTTCTTCTGCTGGCACTCACTCTAAATGTAAAGCGCATACAAGGTTCCTTCTTGTGTCGGTCAGAGCGGGAACGAGCAAGAAGTGCGTGAAGGCAGGCTAAATTAGATGCAAGATGCAGCTGTGTGGACTCTTAGTGCATGGTTGTGGTCATGGTACCTGTGTTGGTGCTAGTGAGTCAAAAGCAGTGCGGTGCAGTGGCAGGCCACGAGAACGGAGTGCAGACATGGAGAGGAGCGAAGGTAAGTCAGGCCATGTTAGGCGAGAAAAAACTCACTCTCTCATGGTGAATGTGCCAGGTGGTATTCAGATGTTTCTTACTAGTGAAATGAGGGCCAAAACTAAAGACACAGGAATGTGTAAGTGATGGTTCTGGGAGGGGAAAGTGACAGATTTTTTTTTTGACAAATTTATCTATGAACCATTTTTCTAGTTCATGAAAGTCACTATCGAGTTGGGTGCCAATCAGACCAGTATCACATGAGTATCTCTACAGAATGGTATCATCTATATAGAGCGGAACACATTAGCACCACCACAGTCTGTGGTAGGTCATTAACAAGTAGGGAAAAAGGCAGTGGGCTCAAAATGGAGCCCTGAGGAACACTGTCAGTTATTGGCATTTTTGCAGGCTGAACATCTTTCCACTTCACCTGTTGGTGTCTGTTTCATTAAGTAGTGAGAGAACCAAACTAGGCTATCTAGACCGAGCACCTTTAGTAGAGCTAACAGCAGGTTATGGTTCACTAGGTCAAAGGCCTTGGTGAGGTCTATAAATATAGCACCTGTTGCAAGCCTTTGTCGATGGCCTCAAGTATATCCATTTATGACAAAGCTTATTACTAAGCTGCTAAGGACGACATAACTCTGGTATTGTTTGCATCCATCCTACCTGTACCAGCTTGTTTGTATCTATGTCTTAATTTTACTGTTATACTTATGTGTTGTACTGCTATACTGTGTATTTTGGTTTGTCTTACTGTGACAAGGTACCTTTGTAAATGAGCCTATGGCTCAAAGGTTTTCCAAACTGCTGTTTAAATAAAATAAATAAAAAATATCCTTTGACAGCCTGACCATGGTAGTATTAATACTGTGCCCTTTCCTGGTGTCAGCTGCTCAAGTAAACCAGCAAACACAACTTTCTTAAATGTTAACCTGTCGCAGTATGACCTTGGGTAGCATATTTATGTTCTGTCATGTATCAGTGACTGCATTTCAGCATTTATATGATATACAAGAATGAGAATAGGGGAGGTTACCCAGTTTTCTGGCCAACATTCCTCCTGTCAATAAAACAAGTCCATGTAACCCATTTCCACAGTGCACCTGGGAATGACATATTACAGCTCAAAATTACTTTACGTGTCAGAAATTACAAGGGAATTTAATCTTTAGAATATTAAGAATCGGAGAGTACAGTCTTCCAATTAACTGCTGACAGTTAAGTTTACATTGTTCATAAGGAATACAGTGATGAATCCTAGCAGCAACCTTTGTTGGATGCTAATCAACAGATGTTGTTAAGTGCTACTTTGTTCTTGCTGAAAGCAGCATTAGATATATAACATGACATCCTTATTCTAAAATAGGTATTTGTACTTGTTTTGCCAGAGGTTTTCTATTGTCTTCAGTCAGACAGTCCTTATTTTAGTACCAACATCCATTTTTGTTTAATAAAAGTCATCCTTGTTGGACCACCAGTGGGAATACTAGCTGGAGGGATTGCTGTCATTTGTCAAGTTGGGTATGAAGGGTTTTGAATCTACTATAATAATGTAACTCCTGTCATTTGCCTCCTAAACATACCTGTAATGCCTGTCAGTTGCCCCATTAAACATGATCCCTTGGATCAGTGTTCCCATTTATTCATAAATGTATGTGCATCATGTATAAATTACGAAATTCACGTACATTTATATGTGGAGGGGGTACACCGCACGCAAAGGTACTAGCGCATTCCTCCATTCCAAGCCACAATTGATGTATTGAGTTCCTTTTTCTTGGCAGTCCTCTTCTCCTGCAAGCCATGCCCCAACTCCTGCATGCCTGCTGCACTGCTGGCCATCAATTGGACAGTGCACAACACTTTGTTCTTCTGCTGGCACTCACTCTAAATGTAAAGCGCATACAAGGTTCCTTCTTGTGTCGGTCAGAGCGGGAACGAGCAAGAAGTGCGTGAAGGCAGGCTAAATTAGATGCAAGATGCAGCTGTGTGGACTCTTAGTGCATGGTTGTGGTCACGGTACCTGTGTTGGTGCTAGTGAGTCAAAAGCAGTGCGGTGCAGTGGCAGGCCACGAGAACGGAGTGCAGACATGGAGAGGAGCGAAGGTAAGTCAGGCCATGTTAGGCGAGAAAAAACTCACTCTCTCATGGTGAATGTGCCAGGTGGTATTCAGATGTTTCTTACTAGTGAAATGAGGGCCAAAACTAAAGACACAGGAATGTGTAAGTGATGGTTCTGGGAGGGAAGCGAAAAAGTAGACACAAAAAAAAAAGGACAAGAGTATCACATTTTTGGAAATTCATTTTTATTTGGACTCTGGAACTGCAGTTTGTTTGGAGAAATGTCACAGGTCTTGGCCCACTGATCATTGAGAAGTTGCTCAGTGCAGAGAAAGAGTCTGTTGGAGAAGTTTAAGCTTACCACTGGGTAAATGAGAAAGCAAGGAACCCACCTGGCCCCAAGTTTGTTTTTAAACAGGGCATGTTTTAGCCCCAAGTAATATTTTTTAATAAATAACTATTTCTGCAGAAGTAGAGGTGGTAGCCTGTTATAACACTGACAAAAGTGAATGAAGTGGTCTCTCAAAGGGAAAGGTTTGTGATGTGGTCTTAACATTGTCTTTTAAACAGGTTTTTATGGGTTTTTGGGGGTAGTACTGCATACTTTAACATCCAGACTACAACTTCAGGGATATCTGAACCTTGCTAATAAGCTGTGGTTTTTTTTTTTTTTTTTAATAGCCAGTTGCATTGTCTAGTCCCTCACCGAAAAACAGATTATAAATTGTGTGTGTTGCTCCAAATGTCCTCATAGGTACACTTGTACCCCCAAAATGTATTTTGTACCCCCTAAAATTCAGGAGTTGGTACAGTGTACCCCCAGGGCTGAGGTGTCAGTGGGGACACTGCCTTGGATACCTTGTGTCAGAGATTGTTTAATGTTTTTTTGGCCATGTACTCACTTCATCACATATCAGCCCTGGGCTATTATTTATGTCATTTTCGTTAACCAGATAGATACTCCAGAAAAATAGATGCCTGTTTTCATGTATGAGCTCGTAGAGTACAATGAGAAACATTACACTAGAGTGAAGATCAAAAGACACTTAACACATGAGCTGCAGTATGCAAAAATAAGATATTCAAATTATACATGATCAGCCATGTAAATTTATATATTTAGCTTTTGTTAACAGGGTAAGTGCACTAGTCATAAAATGACTATTTTCAGGCACAACCCGGGAGAGTACAGACATGCAGAAACTAAACAGGATAACAATTTATAAATGCTTTACATACAGTGAGTTAAAGAGGATACAATATATCAGAACATACAAAGTAAAGTGCTTTACATACAATGAGTGAAAGTGGAAATGAAGAACATTGAATGTCGAACAGGACCTGCACATCAATAAACCTTCATGAAGGGCGGGCCCGCCGGCGCAGCAGTTGGATTTCCGCTTGCGGCGCCAGTGACCGGGTTGAGGCGGACTCGGGTAGCTGGAGGTCGGCTGGGAGAGGAGGATCGGCCAACGGCTGCTCTCCTCCTCTGGGGAGGAGGGATGCTTGTCCGCAGTTCTACCGCCACCTGGGTGACCCACGGGTGGAGGTGCAGCGGGACTGCGTGGGGAGGGAGGGCGTGGGCCGAGAGCGAAGCGGCGCACATTGTGCGGCGCCCAGTCTCCCAGAGTGCTCACGTCCTGTGGGAGGGACAGAAAAGCGGAAAAAGGTGCCTGGCGTGGAGGGCGTGAAGCGGGACCCGACTGCCCAGATAACCCATAACCGGGCTACCGATGGATGCCGCAGATGGACCACCTGACACACACTAATGGATTGGAGGGGGTTAATGGGGATACCCCCCTCCTCCCCGCCCGGTGGGGGTTAGGCCGAGGCAGCATGGAGGTAGGTCCAAGCGACACCACGGTAGATACCTGGGGAGGGACTAGGGGAGTACAGTCTAGGGATTCCCAGAAGAAGTTCCACCACGGCAGAGAAGGGGGATAAATAAATAAATAAATAAACCTTCATGAAGTTAGGCAACCAAGTGCAGTTGCAAACAGAGGAGGGCTGTAGATAATTTTTCAGAGCACCTCTGAAAAGAGAGTGCGAGGAAGTACTTTGATTGGACAAAGGTAAGATATTCCAAAACCTAGGGACAAAAGGGAAGAGCCGGCCATCCATCTTTATTATTACCTGGCGATGCTTCTTGAAGTGCGAGCTCTCCGTTGCTTAACCTTGATACAAAATGGCTGCCCACCATTAGATACGACAAGTAAGAATTTATCATTAGGTCTTAAGGGAATAGTTCTTATGGGAATACTGGACAGTGGTGAAAATAAGGGCAAGGGTGGCGAATCTGAGAAGCCTGTCAGTGAAGCACCCAAGTGCAAATGAACACCTGGCAGATGGGGATAGAGTCTAAAGTCAAAAAAAGATCACAGTGGTGTATGAGAAAGTTTGAGGAAAGGTAAAGCAGCATGTATTATTGTAGGTCACATCCCATTAGGCTAAGACACATTTTGGTGAGTTGGCAAAAGTAAAGCTGTCATAGTTGAGACCAGGGAAGATGGCCCCCTTTTTAATGGCAATACAAGCTTTCGGTGTATGTGTACATATAACTCACAGGTGCAGCTTAGAATTTAATACCTTGCAAATAGTGAAACTCATTCAGAGCTCAAGAGTGGGCCCTGGGTATTTAAAGGAATTAACCACATCTAATGGGGAACCATCATTGCATGTTGCTGATAGGGAGTCAGTACAAGATCTAAGTTTTACGATGGACCTAAATAGAAACATAGAATTTGTTGTCAAAATAGGACTACAAAGTCCATCCATTCTTCCCAAGGGTTACCTGCGTATTGCACCTCTGCATATCCTAACTGGTTTCTGGGAACCTTCCCCATTTCTGTGCTAATATGCTGCTGTATCTATCTCATGGGAGCTTGAAAACCTCCACTGTACTGGCCTCCACAATTTTGTGTGACAGTCTATTCCGTGCTTCTACCACCCTTTCTGTGAAGAAGCATTTCCTCACATCCTACCCGAAACTTCTCTCCCCAATTTTATTGCATGTCCCTTACTGTTGGAGCTCATCTTCATATGCAAGAGGCTCCCTCCCTGCACTCTATTCACCACTGTCCTGTCACCTTTCGCTCTCCTGTCCTTCAGAGTGCACATATTGAGATCCCTCAGTTTCTCCTCATATGGCTTCCCTTGCAATCCTTGCATTATCTTGGTTGCCCTTTCTGGACTGCCTCTGCCGTGTTTATCTCTTTACTGAGGTGCAGTCTCAAGGACTGGACACAGTATTTCAGATAGGGATTTACCAGAGAGCGGTCGGTGACAGCACCCCTTCTCTATTTCTGGTAGTGATGACCCTCCCCATGCACCCCAGTATTCCACTAGCCCTGCCCACAGCCTTGTTACTCTACGCTGCCGCCTTGAGGTCTTCTGAAATAATAACCCTGAGGTCCCTTTTCCTGCCTAGTGATTGCCAGCATCTCCCCCTCCTCAATCCTATAGTCAGCACCGGGATTCCTGTGTCCTAGTTGCATGATTGTGCACTTTTTGACATTGAACCTCAACAGCCATGCCTTCGGCCACTCCTCTAGTTGCCCTTGATCCCTGCGCTTTGTCTCCACTCCCGCTTGGGTATCTACCCTATTATAGATCTTGTTGTCATCTGCAAAACTACGGTTCTTCCCCTCTAATTATTTTACAATGTCTCCAGTGAAGATATTGAAGAGGACTGGTCCCAGCACGGAACCCTGCAGTATCCCACTGGTTACCCCTCCCTCATATCCTTATAATGTGTGCCGTTTACCTCTTGCCTCAGACCCCTATCCATTAGCCTGTTGCAAACCCACTTAACCATTTTGGCCGCCACCCCCAAATTGATCAGCTTCCTAATCAGCCTTCTGTGTAGCACAGTTTTGAAGGCCTTGTCGAAGTCTGGACAGGCTACATTTACTACCCTGTCTGTTTCCCATGGCTTGAGGTTGAAGATAAGTGCAAGGTCATTTGCATGCGTTAATGCGAAACAAAGCTTGGTTACTTGTAGGAGGTTGTTTACAAAAAGAGAAAAAAGCAGACCCAGGATGTAATCTTGTGGAACACCAACCCTTGTGGGAGCCATATCAGGTAGGGTCTGACTAAACTTACTTTTCTGCTTGTTACGGAGATAATATGCTAGCCAACAGACAGCGCAGGGAGAAAAGCAACTCATGATCCACTGGTTCAAAAAGTCTTAGAGAGATCAACAAAAACTCTCCAGTCTAAAATGTCCCTTGGTCCCTGGCAATTTTAACATCATTTATGAACTTATTGCGTTCAGTGGACGTGCTATGACTTTTTCTGAAACCATATTGTTCTGGAGCCAAATGGATCTTTTAACAAGTATTCAGACAGTTAATCTGCAATTGCCTTTTCCAGTAATTTGCTAAGCATAGAAAGACTAGCCATGGGGTGGTAATTTCCAGTCTGCTAAGGATCCCCTTTTTAAAAAGGTAAGACCACCATGATAACTGTACAGATGTCAGGTGTAGTACCAGGGATTTGTGATAGGTTAGAAACATGATTAGTTGGGGGGGGGGGGGGCTAGATAAGGAGCATAATGTTTTAAATACAGTATACTTGGTTTCGGTTCATTCTACCCAGCGTAAGTGCAAGAGGTGAGACCGTTCTAGCGATTTGTGTATATCCTTTGCTGTCACAACTGTTAGAGAAACCTAAAGATGGCTAGAGTGATAAGGGGAGCAAGGAAGGTTGGAGAATGTCTCAGATTGGCTAGGAATAGTGATATGACTAGTGCTAGTCCCACGTGATCTGTAACAATTAAGGAAACAAAAAAGTGACGTAAACTCCCAATTAGAAAGTCTCATTTATTTATTTAGCTTTTGTTGACCGGGTAAGTGCACTAGACAAATCCTGCCTATTTTCAGGCACGACCCGGGGGAGGGGCAATACAGATGAATGCCAACTGACCTTGAACCGGATTAAGCTGTTGGTGGTATTTTTACTGAATGAGGGAAATTTAGCCAGGACACCGGGGAAATTCCCCTACTCTTTTCGATAAGTGCCATGGGATCTTTAACATCCACCTGAACTACCACCAATCCAGGCAGATGGGACCTCGGTTTTAACGTCTCATCCGAAGGCGGCACCTCGAAGTGCAGCACCCTCTCATGCTGCACTACAGTGTCAGTACTGGGATATTAACCCAAGTGCCAGATGTGGGAACTGAACCCACAGCCCTCTGATCTCCCGGCCTCAGAGGCGAGTGTGCTACCTACTGAGCCACTGACACTTTAACTTTGTCTCTTAGATTTTGCCTAACTCATATTTCCCAGTGCTATTCCTATACAGGATAGTTTCTAATGGGTATTGTTCCTGTGACCATGGGAACCACTGTGATTTAAGAGGAAGGGAAGCATCATGTAGTATTCTAAATTTATATTTGCTTACCCCCTGTTTACTTTCTGAATCTCTGTCTCTCTCTCTCTCTGACCTCTATCTCCCAAATCTTTTTTCTTTTTTTCATTGTTTTTATGCCCTCTTGTCACATTGGCACCCCCATTGTCACTTACGGCCAGACATCTTTGGGGGGGGTACTGTAGCCATGAATACCCCCCAGATGGAGTCGGAGGGGGAGACATGCACCCCCCAACAGGATTTGTAACTTGACCCCTGCTTGAAGACATCCCAGTTGATAGTAAGGGGCCAGATATACCGAATCTACTCCCCTGGTGACAGGGCCCAGTTTTCCACTCTTTTCTCCCCACCCCGATCCTGAGGCAGTGTGGGTTGGGATGTCCTGGCGTGCACATGCTGGAGCATGCTGTATGTTGGCGTCCACAGTCCCCTTTTCCATTCATGTTCTCCCGCCACACTACCACATGTAATCACCCAGGTGGCAGTGTAGTGGCATGGGAAGCAGCTTACCATCCCTGGAGGAGGAGAGTATCACGTGGGATGCACGATTCTCCTGCCCCTGCCCAGACCCCAGTGACTAGGGCTTGCTTTTGAACTCTGGTCACTGGCATCTGGAGCAGTATTGCTACTTTTACACTGACGGGCTGCTCTGTCTCCCAGTTCTTTAAAACCAGCTTTGTATGTAGTCCCTGACAGCACCTTTTTTCTGGCTAGTGATGTCATTAGTTGCATTTAGCCAGTGGTTCCTTATGCTGTTATGGCTACTTAATTGAGCTGTATAGAGGATGGTTTCTCCAACCACACACATCATAAGTGTGTCATGCATCTGCTACAGACCTGCATGCATTGTGGAGTGTCCTAACTCACCCAGGACATCCTAGGTGGTGTAATCCAGGACTGGCTCACTTGCTCTGCCCTGCTATCAACCAGGTTACAGCTCTCTTGGGGCTTTTCTTCTTGAGTCTTACCACAGAATCCTGCTAACACAGAACAAGGCCAAGCTCTTGCTGTCACAGAACAAGGCTTCTAGGACTTAGGAACTCCCTTAGTTGTTCCAGGTAATCTTGCCTCCTGTTCTGTATCAGATGCAGGTTTTTGTTGTATTCTCTCCAGAAGCAGAATATGGTATTACCCAGTAAAAATGGATTACCTCTACTTATTAAAACGCAGCAGTCACATATTTATATTAAATATAAAATATTTATTATTTACACTGAATGTAGAAGATGAACCGAAAGCTAAAGGAAATACACCAGTACTAGGACATTCAGAAAAAAGAAAGGGGTTCTGATGGAAAGAATTGCTGCAGATGGAGGAACCTGACTAACTCTTCATTAGGTCAATATTTCTGCCCTACAAGTGTTCTTAGGAAACAAGTGATTTTGGCCATACAGGCCTAAGATATGGCTCAGGCAATTGGGCAGCACCCAGACATTCAGGGATATGTGGCGGAGGATGCTACAAAACAGAACAGCCTTATCTGTGGATGATGTTTTGTTGTATCATTCTGCCCCTGATACAGAGCAGACCTCCCTGTGGTTTGGTCTCTTCTTAGGTTATTTGGTAGACTTTCTGGATATAAACTCAATGAGAGTAAAATTGAAGTCTTGATGACTAATTATGCTCCCTCCTCAGAAGTTAGGTGGATGTATCCCTTTCGTTGGGATCTATCACATATGAAATATCTTGGGATCAGGTTAACGGGTTGGTTTCCTAATTACGCGATGTTAACGTCTCCCCACTTCTTACTCAGCTACAGACTGGCTTAGCCTATTGGTCAGTCCTCTCGATAACTCAGAAACACTGTGTTGCATTCATTAAAATGATGGTACTCCTGACATTTCTGTATTTCTTTCAGTCACTTGTAGCTGCTATGACCTGGGTGAATCAGACTACGATGCTCTCCAGGTTCCTCTGGCAGGGAAAACCCCTTGTGTTTGAGACACTGCACTGTGACACCCAAAAATACAGGGTGGTTTGGCGTTACCAGACTTATGGCTGTATTATGAGGTAGCACAACACAAACCTATCATATACTGATTACAACATGCACCCTTGCAGCAGATGGTGCTGTTGGAGAGGGCTGTCCTTCCTCCTAGCTCACTGGAATCAGCACTACTTGACCCTACAAGTTTCTCGTCACATTCTCTGTGTACCTCTCCATATATCACTATGTTCCTTCATATATGGAGGTTAGTTACATACCACTTGCACAAACAATAACTCTGGCTGCTCCCCCTGCACTTACGCTCTGACTTCATGCCAGCTCAGTTAGACACTGGTTATAAGAAATGGTACCACAGGGGTCTCTTACAGTTGTTTCAGGGTTCAGAAATAAAATTATTCCAGATATTATGCGATAGCCTAACCTTACCTCATTCTGATAGGTTTTGCTATTTCCAAGCCAGGGTGTAGCTAACTAGCTGGATTTGGGAAGGGGGTATCCAATCCCCTAATCCAGTTGATTATATCTGCATGTACACCCCCTTTTAATGACTTTTGAGTTATAGAATCAAGAGTTTGAACACCCCATTGCATTAGAGAACTGGCCCATTATTTGCTTTACCATGCACAAGGCCACCTCTTTTGTGATTTGACATGAGTTTAATTGGAAGTGTTTAATCCAATACTTCCTCACACTAGTACAGCAGGTTCATAGGAAAACTGCCTCCACCCCACAGTGCTGGAGACAATGTGGCGACAGCAAAGCTGCCTGTTGCCATATTACGTGGGCTTGCCCAGTGCTTTTTTTTTTTTTTTTTTTTGAACAGAGAAGAAGCTCCAAGGGAAGTCTTTTCCTCCACAGTAACAGTGATGGCCCAGTTTTTTCTTTTTACTTTGTTCCCTCAGGGATAGAAAAACCCATCCAACTAATCCTGGGAATACTCCTGGTGGTGCCTAGGAAATGCCTTACTAAACGGTGGATGACTCCAGAAGCTCCTACTCTGGGGGATTGGATGTCCCTAGTGAATAGTATCTACAGGATGGCGGTTCTAACTTTCTCCCTTCGCCAACAAGATGAGAAATGTTGAAACCAGTGGACTAGGTGGATCCTATATGTAATGTATAAGGACTCATTTGGTGATACTGAAGCACTCTGACCACAACACTGGATTGAGCAATGCATACCAGAATTACGGTACTTACTGCCTATTGTGCACAACTGCAACACTTTAAAAAATGTCAGGGTTTTATTTAAAAGATTTCAGGGAAAGAGTAAACTACAGTATACTGCACTAAAAACAGTATCCACGGATTGGGGAGTCAGAGCACCCCAAAAAACAATAAAATTGTGCCCGGTGTTGGAAATACTGAAACTGCAACACTTTATATAAAAGATTTAAAATGTTATTTAAAAGATGTCAAGGTAAAGAGTAAACTATGATACATTGCATTTGAAAAACAGTATCTACAGATGGGGGGATGGGGGCAGAGCCCCGTAAAAGTGATAAAGAGAAAACACTTTATTTAAAAGATTTCAACATGGGGATACGGTCAAAGTTTATGGCAGCTCATAATGTTGCAACACTTGGTTTTTGCACACAGTGGTGGTGGCGGCTCAGAGTGAATGTTACATTCGCTGTACTCGGTTCTTCAGATACTTAAAAGCACATGCATGACAGTTAACCGTAATTCTTGTAGAACAACAGATCGCGCAACTGTGTGCCCGAGTGCTTCAGTGTCACCCTCAATTTTGTACTTTTACTTGCTGGGGAGGGAGGATTTTGTCAGTGTTTGGGGAGAAAGGAGGTCTGAGACTACTTCTGACAATGGAGCAATTCTGTACTGTGTTATACTGCAGCATGTCTACATTGAATTAAGTCCTTTGTCTGTATCACCTGAGATGTTATTGTCACTGACTGTACCAGTTTGTTGTTTTGTCTGTCTGTCCTAAAGTGTGTTGAAAATTTTGTAAACTTTAAATATAGAAAACAAAGACTAGTAACTCCTCTTTTTGATCAGTGGACATCTGGTACTGTATTATGTCTGGCTCCAAAATGTCCCTGCTGGAAATAAGACCTACATGGCTGTATCCCGTAAGACCAGCTGATCAAGCCACATCACTGGCTTTTGCCCATCCCTTTGCCATGTCACTCAAAAAGTTCAGCTCAGTTTCTTCTTAAAACTTCTACACGATACCAACAAGTTTGGACCAGCTTGACTGTGCAGCAGTCCACGTTAATTAATGACCCTGTTCTTAATGAACCGCCCATTACCTTAACTGTCTGCTGTTGTGAAGGGCTGGCTACAGTCACATTGGTGGTGGGAGGGTGTCTGTTGTGGACTGGCCTTCTCTCTGGCAGATTGGCGTTGTTCTATTCATATTTTTGTGCCTACTCGCAGAGCAGTTAATCAGCACTGAACAGTTCTTGTTTTCTTACCCCAGGTGATGTTTGGATGAAGCATATGTAAGAGAAGTGCAGGAAAAAAACGAATAAAAAAAAAAAACGGTTTTCTTGTACAGTCTGTATAATAACCAGTACATCTGTTACATGGCCAAAAAGCATCAGAGATCCTCGTAAACTGGCAAACAGTACTACTTGTGGTGCCAGCTTGGTGGCACACTGCACACCTTCCTACCTCATGTTCCCAAACTCCACCAGACCAGGGTTAGAATCTGAGTAGAAACCCACACAGCTTTGAAAAGCTCCAGCCATCACTTACACTTGTCACTTCAGTGGTCATCCGTGGCGTCATGGAGTTAGAATTGTAAATAAAATGGAGGACAGAATCAGTTTACAGATGCTGTGATGAAGCTTTTTTTTTTAATTTTGGGGAAACCAGCCTCAAGCCTTGAGCTGCTGAGTTGATGAAAATGAAGCAGGTCTTTAATGTCCTCAGTTTTCATTGAAGTAACAATTAATCCAGTTGCAGTGGCATTAGTAGCAGTAGTAGTCCCCTTGTAAGGATTTGCTGATGGATTCATTTAGAAATATACAAGTGAGAACTGTCTGCTTAGGCAGTCTGCTGGGGCTGCCACTTTACCTTTTTTGCATAGCCCAAAATTGCCTTCTTCTTTAGTTCTGTTCATTCCCCATTTTCCCTCAGTGGTTTCCTGTCTCCCACCCCATCATTGGGGCTGTTGCCAGGGTTGCATCTTTCCTCCAGCTGAGAAAGCAAACGAGCTGTTGCCTTCACAGCTGACACTGTGCCACTCCTTTTTCTTCCTGACGGGAAGGGGGTGAGTGAATGCCAAGACAGCTTGCTCTTTCCCAGGGAGCTGAGTGCCTCACCTTCTGGACACTTGGCCACCAGTCCACTCCAGCACGGGATACTCTTGCTCATGGAACCTGGTCTCCCAGGTGCAGTGACACTGGGCTGGCCTCTTATTTCCCTACTGATAAATGGGAATTATTTTCTCAGTGCTGAGGCTGTTTTTACTGATGGCATACATACCTGAACTGCAAGGAAAGCAGGAGCCACAGGTGGAGATGGCACACCTAAATAAAAGAGTGGTCAAAGCAGTATCCCAGAAAGCAGTGGGGAAAAAAACTTTATTGGCAGTCATCCTTGTTCATTGTAAATAAATGCAATGCGCTTGATGTTTACAGATCAACTCCAGATCAGTATGTATAAAAGGAGTCTCCTTGGCAATAACTGGCAAATATATGGCAGTTGTGAGCATGAATCATTTTCTGTTTTAGTCAAAAGCAAAGTTCAAACATAGAAACATAGAAACATAGATACATAGATACATAGACAGTGTCGGCAGATAAGGGCCTATGGCCCAACCAGTCTGCCCATTTGAGCTTGTAAGTTCAGTTTGTTTTCCTAGAAGTCTGTTGCCCCTTACCCATGACCTCTAGAATTCCTTTATGTCTATCCCATGCATTCTTAAATCCCGTGATTGTTTCAGCCCCCACCACTTCCTCTGGCAGGGTGTTCCACTTGTCCACCACCGCTCTGTGCAGAAATTCTTTCTCATGTTTCCTCTGAATTGTCCTCCCTCCAACTTCATCCCATGCCTCTAGTCCTGGAACATCTTTTTCGCTTAAAAATAGTGTTTTCCTGCACCCTGTTCCTCCCTGTAAGATACTTGTATGTCTCTATCATATCCCCTCTCTCCCTCCTCTCCTCCAGGGAGTACATGTTCAGTTCCTTCAACCTGTCTTCATAGGACTTGTGATGCAATCCATGCACCATCTTTGTTGCCCTCCTCTGAACCTTCTCTACCCTGTCTATGTCCTTATGTAGGTATGGTCTCCAGAACTGTACACTGTACTCCAGGTGGGGCCTCACTAGTGTCTTGTATAGTGGAATTATGACCTCCCTTTTCCTGCTGGTGATGCCCCTGCCTCTACATCCCAGCATCCTATTTGCTTTACCTGCTGCCTTGTCACACTGTTTCCCTACCTTGAGGTCATCAGAGATGAAAACCCCAAGATCCCTTTCCTGCTTGGTGCATGCTATATCCTCACCCCCAACTGATATATTGTGCCAGGGTTTTTGTGCCCCATATGCATTATCTTGCACTTCTTTGCATTGAATTTCAACTGCCAAACCCTGACCATTCTTCAAGTTTCTGCAGGTCGCTTCTCATTCTGTCTACACCCTCTGGTGTGTCTACTCTGTTACAGAGCTTTGTGTCATCAGCGAACAGTGAAATTCTGCCTTCTAGATCCTGCGCAGTGTCACTGATGAAGATGTTGAATAGGACCGGTCTCAGCACTGATCCCTGTGGTACCCCACTGGTCACTCTTCCCTCTGTGGCGTGACAGCCATTTACCACCACCCTCTGTGTCCTGCCACCCAGCCAGTTACCTACCCACCACACTACTGTCCTGCCCACACCCATATTCCCCAGAATAGAAATTTGTCGGCAGAAAAAGACCCCGTGGTCCCTCTAGTCTGCCTGAGTTCCCCCTCTAGGAAGACCTCCACCCTTCATTTACTGTCTGCATCCTGTTTGTTAGGCCCATGTATGTATCCCAGGCATTTCTAAATTTGTCCACCGAGTCAACCCCCCACCCATTCTGGCAGTCTGTTCCATGACCCCACCACCCTCTCAGTAAAGAATTTCCCCCTGATGTCACCTTTAAATCTGCCCCACTCCAGCTTTAATGCATGACCCCTAGTGGATTTGTTCTCACTCAGTCTGAAGATGTCGTCAACCCTCACCCTGTTTATGCCTTTCAAGTATTTGAAAGTTTCGACCATATCCCTCCTCTCCTCCAGTGTGTACAATCCCAGCTCACCCAGTCTCTTCTCATAGGTCTCCCCCTGCAGCCCTTTCACAATTTTGGTAGCCCTTCTCTGGACCCTGTCCAGCCTGTCCTTTTCTCCCTGTAAGTACGGCCTCCAGAACTGTACCCCATACCCCAGCTGTGGTCTGACCATGGTCTGGTATAGTGGCATGATCACCTCCCTTGTCCTGCTTGTAAAGGCCCTCCTTATGCATGCCAACATTCTGAGTGCCTTCCCCACTAACTTGTCACACTAACTCTGAACCTTCAGACTGTCTGAAATAGTGATCCCCAGGTCCCTTTCCTGATCTGTTACCTCCCAGTTCGTCCCCTCCAAGCCAGTATTTTGCCCTTGGGTTGTTACACCCTATATGCATAATTCTTCATTTTTTTGCATTAAATTGTAGCTGCCGCCTTTCTGACCACTCCTCCAACCTATCCAGATCCTCTCTCATACTTTCCACCCCCCTCCGTCGTATCCACCCTATTAAAGATCTTCATGTCATCTGCAAACAGGCGCACCTTCCCATGTAGACCTTCCGTAATGTCCCCAAACCCCACAGTGAACCCTTTAAGAGTGAGAGAATGGGAAAAAAACAAAAACATTGCTGACAACTGCTGCCTGGCAAATAACAGAGCAGGGTTTGCACAGATAGTATAAACATTACACACAATCACATGGAGTTTTAAAAATCAGCAAATACCATGCTTCCCACCTGGGAATTCGTACCATCTGAATACAGTAATCCGATTTATAAAAGCAGTACCTGTTTGTCCAGAGAGCAATATAACTGCTGTAGGGAAAGCATTTGACAGTGGCAAACGGCTTAAATATAGCCTTTTCGGTCACATCAATTGAGACTTTTTTTTTAACAAAAGAGGTGCACTTTGGTGAAGCTAGAGAACCTCAGAAAGAAGGATATATGACTCCATACACACACTCTCCCTGTCACAATATTGGAGAAAGTTTAGAAAATCCCAGCGGTCTTAGATTACAGAAGGCCCCATGCAAACCGTGTATTGTCCTTTGTCAGGCAGCAGTTGTCAGAATGTTATTTCCATTCTCCCTTAAGGGAATCACTGTGAGGTGTGAACTTTGCCTCATTGAGATCAAATATATGAGAAGAGAGGGAAATTCCCATGATCCCTCCAATCATTCCCTAGCACCAGCAATCTGCTATATTAAAGTGTTCAGAAACGGTGAGCACAGTTAAATGTCCCCACTCTTAATGCATTCGTTCTTTCTTTTTTTTTCTTTACATAATTACTTTTTTTTGTTTTACAGAATTGTTTTTTTGAATAGTTGATGCAGATATTTTCTTATCACCTACAAGAAAACAGCTAAGTGTGCGAAAGTTACAGGACTTTTATTCATGAGAGTACTCCTTCCTTGGTGGCTGCACTCTCTTCCATATTGCAGCTTTTTTTTTTCATTTATGCTTCCTACTCTAGGATGGGCCCCCATTGGTGGCATCTACTCAGCCCAGTACCTCAGCTACTCTAGTGCTGACATCCCCTTTGATCTTTTCCCTGGCTTACCCCCAAGGTGTTGTTTTCTTTCCTCCTCCAGCATTTTCTCCCCTGGCGGTGCGCAGTGATGTCTGTGCACATTACATGCATCTTTGGCCCTATCCACACTGCACTGAAAATCTGTAACATTTTCAAAGCGTTGGACTGAAAATGTTACAGTGCATCCACACTACCACTGAAAACGTTTTGAAAACGTTACAGGATTTTACTGGTGTGGACAGGGCCAAACAGAGTTTTGAAATCGTTACAGAAACCATTGTTGAAAACACCTAATATCAGTTTTCAACAAGTTTTGAAAACGCTTTCTGTATTGTTACCAGTGTAAACGCCAACCGTTACGGTAACGGTTTGGACCCTCTGTAATGTTAGAGGAATTTTTCTGGTGTAGTGTGGACAGGGCCTATGTCAGTTCCCTCTGAGTGTGGTGCCCTCTGCTGTACTCCCTAGCAGGGGTCGATTTTAACATAGTTTTATTTGTCCGGGCCCTGGTGCAAATTGACCAGGATTAGTACAGCTAACCCTCTACTTGTCCGTCTTGACTAGCGCAGGTTTTCCATGTCTGTCAGTGAAGTTAAAAAAAGTCCCTACTATAGAAGGCTTTAGTCCTCATACTAATCTCCCTCAGTGTTCCAGATGGCCTGGTATGATTAACAGCTCTTTAAGAGGCAGAGTTATCTGACAGTACAAGATGGGAATCCCACAGAAGGCTCGTGAGTTATTATCACGAAATTGTTAGGGCTTTTAACTAGATTTGAGACTGTGATCGAAGGCAGAGTGTTGTAAAGTCACTAGCTTCCAGTGTTCTGAACTTGTCTTTATGTGCCTGATGATTTGCCCTACACTATTAAGACCAGTGCTTCTCATTTTGTCTACATTTTTGAGTGTCCATATTCAATGTTTCGGTGACAAAATGCTAAGAGGTATCCGGGGTCTGCCCTGCAGGTGGTGGAATTTATCCCAGCCTCACCATAGCTGCTCCCTCTCCCTTCCCAGTCTCCTGTAGAAACATAGAATTTGTTGACAGAAAAGGACCAGTAGGCCATCCAGTCTGCCCTGTTTTTCCCCGCCTATTTCGACTCCTTGGACCCTGTTTGGTCCCTGGCATTCCTCTTGCCTCCCTTTGCTCTGCTTAATATGCCATATCTTAAGAGTTCAGAAGATAATTTCTCCATAGTGATTAATTTAAAAAACACAAACCTTTCTTTATTCTGAAAGCATATACAAGTGGCAATATATTTATCTAACAATTTACAATATGAGTACATGCTGCAGCAAACAAAAAAACATAGAAACAGAGACCACGATGACGGAAAAAGATAGTGGTCCATCAAGTCTTCCCATACTCCCTATATTCCTTGGAACCTTCCCTTGTACCTATTGTTCCTCCAGGGTATTAACCATCCCCGTCCTGTCCCCATTCTCCTTCTTGTTCTTGTCACCCCAGGCAACAACTATTCCCTTTGTTCTATCCCATGCCTGCTTGACTCCTCTGACTTGTTTGCACTCACCACCTCGGCCAACAGACTCTTCAGGTTCACCACCCTTTTCATAAAGAAGTACTTCCTCACATCCCTCCTGAACCTCCCTCCTGTTGATTCCACTCGTAACCATGTGACCTTGAGTTAGTATTCAGGGTAAATAATTCCCCGCAATTTACCTAATCAGTTCCTTTAAGTAACTTGAAGGTCTCTATCATATCGCCACTCTCCCTTCTGGTTTCCAGAGAGTACATATTTAGTGCCTTGAGGAGCTCCTCATAGGATCTGCCCTGCCAGCCTTGAATCATTCCTGTTACTTTGTGCAAAAAGATTTATTAGGGAGCAGTGAGAATGTATAGTGAACCCTGCAATTTCTACAAAAAGTGTCTGCAGCTTTTGGGTAACATTTTCAGAAGATTTCCATTGACCCTGCTTATCAGACATGAAAAGATTAATAATACTGATTGCCAGAAATGTCAACGTATATTATAAAACATCTCAATGGGATAAAAACCTAGATTAGCATAGCAGTTTGCCTTTCAAAAGTAAAGCCTTTCTAGTTTAGTCTTTTTTTTTTATGTAGCCAGCCTGTGCATGTAAAAAATATAAAAGACATCAAGTTGGAAGAAGCAGAAGGAGATGATGAACCCTCAAGGAACAACTGTTCTGTTTTCAAGCATCTGAACTCAGTAATAAATAATGGGGACACGAAATAAAGAGCTAATGAGAAATACAAGCTGCTTTGGGCCCAAACATTGTTTTTTAAAGTTCTTCTCAAGGAGTTGGTGGCTGTTTAACATACAACAAGACTGCTGTCTGATTTCATCTGCTGTGGCTACTTTTCTACATTTGACATCATAATCCTCTGCTTGTGACATAATAAAGGTTTTACACACACACACACACACACACACACACCGCACAAATTGAGATGTCACTCACAAATACAGGGCTGTGATATCAGGTGTGGACATGCAGCCAGAGCAGATGAAGTCTACGGGACAGTGATCTTGTTTTCATGTTATTGTGCAGCATTTTGAAGAATGAGGAAAATAAATGCAGAAAATCCATGAACTAGAGAAACTTTGAATTTGTCGGCAGATAAGGACTGCTTTGTCTACCCAGTCTGTTCAGTTTGTTCCTGCCTATACTGTCATGGCAGAACTTACCTGATCTCTGGCTACTCCCAACCCCCACTTTCCTACCAAGATTCTTTATGCCTATCCAATGCATGCTTGAAACCCATCACAGTTTTTGCTCCCACCACCTCTACCGGTAGACTGTTCCAGGTGTTTCACCACTCTTTCAGTGAAGAAATACTTCCTCACATCCCCCCTAAATTTCCCCCTTTCCAGCGTCATTGCATGCCCCCTTGTCCTCATGTACCTTCTCTTCTGAAAAACACTGCCTTCTAGGGACATGGATATGTTGTTCATCCACACTGTCTGGCAAGTTCCTTGCCGCTTTAAATCTTGCCGGAAGGTCTTCAAGCTGGCTCCTCCCACTTACCCGGGTGGTAAAACTCTCGCTCCGCCCCCATGGCACAGATCTTCCCTTACCACTTGGAAGCTCAGGTTCCTCCTTAGCGCTCTGCGTTTTAGACTGGATCCTAACTCTTGGTTCATCTGAAACTAGTTTGAAGTTTTCTAAACTTGGTCTTCATCATCCTCGCGGCTGCGATGGACAAATCGATTCCGGCTTCGGAGGTGCCCTTGCGGGTGTGAAAATGTCCAGGATGGATCCGCTCCACGATGCGTCTGCCCTAGGCCTAAATCACGACCCGCGGGCCTGCGAGTTGTCGCTCTTTTGCCACCATCCTGGAGGATCGCGCTGCCCGATTGATGCTCTGGCGCCCGGAGAAGCGTTACCCGCTGGTAAAATCCAAAGAGGCTCATTGGGCGGTGTCTGCGGCGGCTGGCTCGGCTGAACAGCTCGAGCATATGATTGCCCTCGAGGAGGAGGTGGCCCAGGCCGCATCCTCCTCTTCGGCCGCGGCATTTATCCCGCTCTCTCTGAGTTCCTCTTACTCGGCTTCGTTCAAGGAGCTTTGTCAGTCCCTTTCCACGAAGGGAGAGGGGCCATCGGGACTTTCCTCTCGGCCCAAGAAGAAGGAGTCAAAGGGTAAGTTCCACCATCGGTGTTCGTGGGAGCGGGAGAGATCTCCTTCCCCGGACAGCTGACCGTCGAAGTTGCGGCTCAGGCCGCTGGCTTCATGGTGTCCCCGTCAGGCCAGCCTGCCGAGACTCCCGTCGACGCAGTCGAGATTTTCCTCGACCCGTCGGACGGGTTGTCGACTGGTGAAGCCAACAACCCACCTTCGCCGGTTCCCCCGGTGGAGACCGAGGATCTGCCTGCGCCTTCGGGGCGGCAGTCCCCGGCTAAAGTGCCCGAGCTGAGAGAAGAGCGGGTGTCCCCCGCCCCTTCCCAGACCCGCCCTCGGTCAGCCCGAGGGTCTCGGTCTCGGACTTCATCTCGGTCAAGCTGTTCCTGCCATCGGCGGTCTCTGTCTCAGTACCAAAGTAAGCGGCGACACCGTTCCTCCTCCTCATCCTCCTCCTGGGATGAGGAGAGGCTTCGATGTAAATTGCATCGACGTTACGAGGAGCTTATGTGGCAGCAGTTACTGTTATCTGGGACTAAATCGACTCCGATTCAGCCCCCAGCCATCAAGTGGCTGTCGCCCAAACGACCGAAGCAACCGCTTGCCCCAGTCGAGATGCCCATTCCTGGGCCGGTTGTTCGTCCGAAACCAGCTGCTCCACTGATTGTGGTGGAACCTCCGCCTCCACAACCGAAGTCTGGGGCACCGACCAAGGATTCTCGGTCGGGTCACGGCCTGCCCCACAGGTTGTCGGTCACCCTCACTCCCAACCGTCCTCGGCAGGTGGAGGTGGCTCAGGGCGAGCAGCCCTTTGCAGACTCTTGAGTCCGATGGCGACTCCTCTCTGTTCTCAGGCAGGTCGACCTGGAGTCCTCCGGGGGCCAGTCATTGGATGATAGCCCATCGTCCTTCTTGGGTCTGCTTCAACTCATCTCGGAGTCCACCGGGATGCAGCTCGAGCCCATGTCCAAATGGGGCAAGTGTCCCCTGAAGGAGATACTGGACCGAGGGGATTCCCCCACGGAGGCCTTTCCGGTGGCTGAGGCCATTGTCGGCCCAGCCTTGGAGCTTTGCCAGCAGCCTGATTCCTGTCCTGCACCTTCAGCCAGGATGGCCAGGAAGTATGCGGTCCCTACCGGCTGTTTGCCCGGTTTCTCGGAGCACCCCTCTGCCGAGGGGTTATTCACCGACAGCGTCTTCCGGCATTCCGGAAACACTCAGGATGTGGATAAGCCCCCCGACAAAGAGTCCAAAAAGCTGGACTTTGCCGGGCGCAAGGTGTACGCTGCATCCTCCCTCGGCCTCCAACAGGCCAGCTCGGCCGTGCTGATGGCACACTTCTTCCACGCCCCCATGGGCTCCCTGGATGAGGTTGTCCCTCATCTCCCGGCCGACCTGCAGACCACGGTCCATCAGGTGCGGGTCCAGGGTAGGGCGGTGGCGAAGCCGCAGCTTCAGACTGCTCTGGACATAGGTGCTTCCTGTGCCAGGTCAGTAGCGGCCGCGGTGGCCATGCGCCACGGGGCGTGGCTGAGGATGTCCACCTTCACGGCGGATACCCAGCACAAGTTGGCGGATGTCCCCTTTTTGGGGACTGACCTCTTCAGCCCTGGAGTGGAGGGACACCTCCAGCAGATCGAAAAGTCCAGTGCCACTCTGGACTCAGTCACCTCCGCCCAGAGGGACAAAGGCCGCCGTCAACACAGGATAAGTCCTTTCGTCCTTCGGCCCCTGCAGCACGACCGGTCCAACAGCACCAGCAACAGGGCCAGCAGGCTCGCGCTTGGTGTCCCAAACCCAAGCCGGCGGCTTCCTCCAACAGGAAGCAAGGAGGTGAGCCCAGGAGGTCCCTTGGCGGTTCCTCCCCAAGCCTGCCCAGTGACGGGTTGAGGGTGCCGCCCCCAGCCTCATCACTCCCCCCTGGGATTCCCCCGTGGGGGGACGGCTCCGCCACTTCCCTTCCGCCTGGTCCGCTATCACCACAGACCACTGGGTGTTGGAGGTGGTAGGAAAGGGCCTGCCTCTGGAGTTCGAGCAGACCCCACCCTTTTGAGCTGTCACCCCTCGGGGGGCCACGGGGTCCGCAGCCTCACTGTCGGCCCACCGAGCCTATATTGCCATGTTCCTCATAAAAGAGGTGATCAGGAAGGTGGCGGATCCTTCTCCAGACCCGGGGTTTGTGTCCAGGTATTTCCTGGTCCCAAAACAGATGGGGGGCTGGCGCCCCATCCTCGACCTGCACGACCTGAACAGGTTTCTAAGGTCTCGGACCTTCAGAATGGTCACTCTGGCTCAGATAATCCCATCCTTGGAACGAGGCGTGTGGTTTGTTCCCTGGACCTCCAGGACGCGTTCTTTCATGTCCCGATCCGTCCGTCTCATCAGAGATTCCTCCGCTTCAGAGCAGAGGGATCCCTTTACGAGTTCCGGGCCATGCCCTTCAGCCTCTCTCTAGCTCCCAGGGTCGTCACCAAATGCATGGCAGTGGTGACAGCATTCCTGCGGTGCCGAAGGGTCCGGGTGTACCCCTACCTGGATGACTGGCTGATTGCAGCCCCCTCCAGAGCGGAGGTGGAGTGGTCCAGAGATCTAGCCCTCCAGGTTTGCTCTCAGATTGGCCTCCTCATCAACGAGGCCAAGTTGGAACTCATGCCGAAGCAGGTGATACTCTTCATCGGGGCAGAGCTTGACTCTCTTCGAGCCAGAGCTCAGCTCCTGGTGGACAGGGCCAAGGTTCTTTCCTCCTTTGCCCAATCATTTCTGGTTAGGCAATCGTGCCCTGCCCGGGACTTCCTGTGCCTCCTGGGCCTCATGGCGGCCTGCACCAGCGTGGTCTGTTGGGCCCGTTGGTACATGCGTCCCCTTCAGTGGGGACTGGCCAGCCAGTGGTCACAACGCTGCGATCCATTGGACCAGCCCGTGGCAGTGACCCAGGAGATGTGGAACACTCTCCAGTGGTGGACCATTCTGGCACATCTGCAGGAGCGCATCCGATTCATCCGCCCCGAGCCAACGGTCTCCCTATCGACCGATGCATCTCTCTGAGGGGTTGGGGTGCCCATCTGGGGGAGCACAGAGCGCACGGCCTCTGGTCCCCTCGGGAGTCCCGATGCCATATCAACCTGCTGGAGCTCTGAGCAGTCCACCTAGCTCTCACCGCCTTCACTCCGTGTCTACGGGGTCAAGTGGTTCAGGTCCAGACGGACAATACCACAACCATGTACTACCTAAACCGCCAGGGCGGGACACGCTCCATGCTGTTATGCAAGGAAGCTCTCCGCATATGGTCCCTCGTGCACAGCCTGGAGGCGGATCTCCTAGCCATTCACGTGGCAGGAGCCTCCAACACCCTGGCCGATGCCCTAAGCCGGATAGGGGCTGCGTCTCACGAGTGGTCTCTCTTGCCGGAGGTAGTACAAGATCTGTTCTCCCACTGGGGCACGCCTCAGGTGGACCTGTTTGCCTCCAGGGAGAATGCGAAGCTGAGACTGTTCCATGCCCGCCCCCTCAGCAGGGCTCGCTGCAGGGGGATGCTTTCGCGAGGCCGTGGACCCCGGGCCTCTTCTACGCCTTTCCCCCATTTCCCTTGATCCACAAGGTGCTTCTCAAGGTGAGGAGGGACAAGGCGCAGGTGATTCCGGTAGCCCCAGACTGGCCCCGCCAGTTCTGGTATCCAGATCTCCTCAGTCTCAGCTCCAGGCTCCCGAGGTGGCTTCCAGCCCATCCAGACCTGATCTCAGTCAACCAGGGGAAGGTATTCCATCTGGACCTTCAATCCCTGCACCTGACGGCCTGGTTCCTGAGCGGCTAGAGTTCCAGGCCTTGGGTCTTTCCGACGAGGTCCTCAGCGTCGTTAAGGCATCCCGTAAGGAGTCGACCAGAAAATGCTATGCCTTCCAATGGAAGAGATTCTCCATTTGGTGTCAGGGAAAGGGCCTGGACCCTTCCTCCTGTTCCTTGGCAAGCATTCTGGACTACCTGTGGTCCCTTTCTCAGCAAGGGCTTCAGTCGATGACCCTTAAGGTGCACCTGGCAGCCATCTCTGCTTACCGGGCGCGGGCCAGGAAGCAGTTGGTGGCGCAGGAGAAGGTGGTCTGGTGCTTTTTCAAAGGCCTTGATCACATTTCCCCTCCGGTGCGAGAACCTCCACCTCCGTGGGATCTACTGCTGGTATTGGCCAAGCTCATGAGCAAGCCATTCGAATCAATGCACAGGTGCGATATCTCCCACCTGTCGTGGAAGACCGCCTTCTTGGGGGCTATCACGTCAGCCAGAAGGATGGGAGAGCTCCAGGCACTTTCCATTGAGTCTCCTTATCTGGTCTTCCACAGGGACAAGGCTGTCCTGCGCCCCCACCCGAAGTTCCTTCTGAAGGTGGTGTCGGAGTTTCACCTTAACCAGGTGTTGACTCTGCCGGTGTTCTACCCCAGTCACACTTCGGAGGCCAAATATAGGCTCCATACTTTGGACCCTAGAAGAGCGCTCGCTTACTATAGGAGCGGATGGCTGAAGTTCAGGGAGAGGTTCGCCAGCTGTTTGTCACCTACGCTGAAGCCGCACCTGGCAGACCTGCAGCCAAGCGGACGATAGGCAGGTGGGTCACCTCCTGCATAGATCTCTGCTATAGGTTGGCGGGCATGGAGCCTCCCAGAGGGATAAGAGCTCATTCTACCAGCCATACCGCTGCATCGGTAGCTGCTTCCAGGGATGTCCCTATCCAGGAAATCTGCAGGGCTGCTACCTGGAAGTCAGCACATACCTTCATCACCCACTACCACATCGACCTTGAGTCACGCCGGGATGCTGGTTTTGGGGCCTCGGTTCTCAGTCCTTATTTCCCAAGTAAGTATCGGGTGTGCGCCTTGCCTCCCTCCTCCAGAGAACTGCTAGGAGTCTGCCAGACAGTGTGGATGAACAACATATCCATGTCCTAGAAATACAGGTTACTCACCTGTAACGGGAGTTCTAGGAATGGTATATGTTGTTCATCCTACGACTCCACCGACCTCCCGGCTTGACGCTGGCCTGGCTGGCGAGCTAGATCTGGCGTCATGGTGCGGGCTGAGAGTTTTACCACCCGGGTGGGTGGGAGGAGCCAGCTTGAAGACCTTTTGGCAAGATTTAAAGCGACAAGGAACCTGCCAGACAGTGTGGATTGTGCATTGTGGTGTGATAACCGCACTCTTAGGGATGACCGGCACTCGCCTTGGCCTTTTGCCTAACTACGCCCCTAGGAGTGCAGTTATCACACCGTAATGCACATCCCGTCGTGTCTTATTGCTTACTTAATACACACCCTGTGATGTCTTATTGCTTACATAGATTTTCAGGTAATGCATAACTATCTATCTGAGAGCATTGCCTGTCAGATAATGCATACCCATTTATCTGAGAGTGTTGCCTGTTTTTATAACCAGGATGAGTCTACACCTACTATGTTGTACAAACAACTCCTTTTTCTGAAGGCTGACTGATAAATGTAAACTATGAAAGCATGTTATTGAATCTCTTCAGTGCATTACTACAGACTTGGCTATTAAACCCATTTTCACTTGTGTGGGTGGGCAGCTAAATCAGATAACACAGTGGAGCAATAATATCAGTGTGGGAACTGGCTGATAAAAGTTAGATTTTTCTACTAACTTACAACTGATGTATTTTGTTTATAAAAAGATAGAAGGTATGTTTTTCTTAGCTTATTATCTCTCTGATCACTGTTGTATGAGGCTTCAGACATGCAGTACTCTGTTCATACTCATGTCCTCACAGTTATGATTGCAAGAAAAACCAAAAATTGAGTTGGGCATGTAAAAACTTTTTTTTTTTTTTTTTTTTACATAGGCTTGATTCCTAAAAATGAGGTAGAGCAATTAGACTGTATCAGTTGCTAGCCAATCCATGGTTAATGACTAAAAAAATGCTTAAAGGCATGAAAATGTACATTATACTTGTCTTAAAATATATTGTATTTTTGGCCCAATTAACTGCAATTGAAAGGGTGCTTTTTGACAGATGTCAAGGATGTACTTTACTGTACATGCAGAGAAGCCGTTTAGAAGCAAGGGATTAAGACCCAGCAGAGTGTGTGCTGGTACTGAGATATACACTTGCCTCATGTGCATTGGTGTGATGCCAAAGGCCGAGTGCTATCAATGCTCAAACAGTGCAGCAACCACACATCCTGGAGTGTCCTGTTAAGTAAATAAATTTCCTCTTATGTAATTAAATCAGTAAAAACACACATTAATAACAGTATAAACATAGTTTGTACTGCTTGTTTAACTGTTTCAACTTTTGAGTGCAGCAGAGCTGGACTGTGATGGTATTAAAGGGAATGTGTACCATGCAGGCTCACATTGTAAATATGTGAGCCTTACATGGTCGTCTGTTAATACATGTTGAAAACTAGAGGTGCCAGAGCCCCTAAATATAGGTTTGACAACCATGAACAGCCCCAATGCACAGCACCACACAGCGTGGCTGCAGTGATGACGTCCTCTATTAGCCCCTATGGAAAATGAGTGAGAAAACATCCTGCTGTGCTTATAAATTCATTTTATGTTCAGAGCCCCGCTGCTCCAATGATGTACAAAGATTTCTCCCATGACGCGACGGCCCCAGCACGCTCGGCAGTGAGCGTGCACGTCTAAGCTTGCTGTAGGCTTTATAATGGAGCAGATCAGAACAAAATGTAAACACTATGTTATTAATGTGGTTCTTGCTACATGACAGCTATATGAGCCTCTATAATTATGTTTTCTGTTAAACCAAGCATTGGAATTTGCAATATAACAATTGTTTATCTCAGCACTGTGAGCGCTCATCACGGATGTCTCCATTATTCTCACTCATTTTCCATAGGGGCTAATAGAGGACCAGGGGCGCTACTCTCGGGTATGTACACTGTTACTGGGGACTACTGTATACAGCTCAATGTGCGCTTCAGTGTCAGGGGACTGCCACACAGACATCCGTGCTTTCACTAGGTGGTGAGGCATGGACGTCCTCACTGGAGCCACATTTGTTGCACAGAATGCCTGATCCGAGTGAAAATGGCGCTGTGCTTCGGAGGGTGTTAATTGTTTTAAAACCTATTTTGGGGGGCACTAACAGAGCTGCTCTTCACCATGTTTTAACAGATGAACATGCAAGGCTCAAATATTTATAGTGTGAGGCTGTATGGTACGCATTCCCTTTAAGTATTGTGTGCAGTCACAGGGGATTGCAGTATGTCTGCTGGCATCTCATCAGCCAATCACATCACTGAAATTCCTACATTCTCCAGGACCCATTTTATAATTAAGCAATAGTATACAACAGAGTATGGTATATCATGGGATATCGTCACGACTCCAGAACATTGTGAGTCACAACGCTGCAGGCAACCGAGGAGTGATGATATCCCATGATATGACACACACCCTGTAGTGTATTACTGCTTTTATATTATGAAAAAAGAGGATTTGAATCCGTCATAATTTGTAATCCAATAGAATTTATTTTTGGGGGGCGGATTCCCAACTTTAGGTTAATAGGTTAAAAAACCTTGAGATCTTCTTCGGGGGTATCTCAGTTATCAGGTTACACCGTAGGAACCTTCAGCGTCAGTGAAGGGGAATCCACACGGAACATTTTCAGCAGTACAACTGGTGCCACCCATGCCGTCAACGTCTGCTGACGTCACCAGCCCTATATAGGTGTGAGCAGCGCCGCTCCCTCCTCAGTTCTTTCCCGCCATTGACTTGCAAGCACAGTCTCCGCAGAAGAGCCATCACATTGTTCTCCGTGTTTTTCGCCTAAGTGCTTTAAATTCTTCACAAAATCGCTTTCAGATATTTTCTTTTTGTTCATGTTGAGAGTTAACAAGGCATAAATTAGTGCTGGAGACTTGATTAGCGGTCTTCGCTAATCAGAGTAAAAAAAATATTAGCAGTTGGCCAAAGTTGATTAGCAGTTACCAAAAACTGATATTTTTGCTCAAAACACCATAAAAATGTACTTATCTTGCTCTGTGTTGATAAAATACACATTTACACACGTTTCTGATACTGTTTTATTTAGTCATTTCCAGGGAAATACAGCAAAATGTGCAACAGCACATACATTTTAAGAGCCGAGATAGGATGTCTGCCAAAGCAGGCCGTGAATTTGTGAGCATGATCGTGATCGTGATAGTGAGTCATGATAAATTAAATATAAACCCCTGCCCCAGCATAACTGGGACCGTGATCGACCACACATAGTTACCAACAAGGATTGGGTGCAATCTATTTTGCTGCTGTTCTCCACCAGGCATGTAGCCGGTAATTCTGGCCTGTTTTTGGGGGGGGACCTGGGGGTGGTCCACTATCCTCAGCTGCCAAATCACCAGGACATCTTGGTTTAGCACTAAAAAATATGTCTACAGCCCTGTCTGGGTTGAATTCAGCTGGAGGGGGCCCCTGCTTTTTAATGCAAATTAATGTTTCTACAGTATCCTCTGCCAGACTTGCTCTCCAGTCAGTTTTTACCTTGTTCATAGTTGAAAAAACACTGTCTACAATTGCATTAGACACAGGAAATACTCTCAGCACATTGACAGTCTTCAGCACATTTGGATAAGAATTTTGGAAATCACATGCCAGATTTGACCAGGTAGCAGAGACAGAAAGATTGATGAAATTGGTTTGAGCAAAAATCTTAAACTCTTGCCATTCTGCAAGTAGCAGAGTGCTGTCGCACTCAGGCTAAAAAAGTGCTGAAAAGTGGTCAACCACTGCAGTAATGTCACTGTTATACAGCTCCAGTTCCTTTCTGTCTGCAACTCCTGGCCAAAGTCTGGTATCTTAACACTTTTGCATGGTTATAAATATTACTTTCATCAGTCAAACTGAACCTTTGTTCACAACAGTTCTCAATGTTTGTCATGTATTTCTTAGTTTGCTGTTTAAAAGTTTTAACAACTTGGCCACTAAAATGTGTTAATTTCACACCCTTGTAAGTGACTTCAGCACATGTTCCTGAAAGAACATCAGACCCATTTTGTAAGAGAACGTCGGGTTCACTGCCACCTATAGGATCACTCTGCTTGGTATGGTCAAGAGTGTTTCTCAAAGTTTTAACAGAGCTAAGTAGCTCTGGCATTTCAACTACTTCTATTTGAAGTGCTAAAGAGAACCTGGCAAGTGGCTGAAGCAGCTGTTCAAAATACAAAAGGTGTGCCACCATTTGGAATTTAGTCATAATTTGCAACACTCCTTTGGCTTTGACCTGGTCATGAGTTGGGTCTGTGGCCATGGATTCTAAATGGGCACAAATAACGGGGAATGATTTGGTAACAGCACAGGTGGCAAGACGTTTATGCTGCACGCAGCATGTGCCATGGGCCTTCTTGGGCTTTTCAGCTGACATTTCCATGGCCTGGGCAAGGGACCGTAACTCTCTGAGGACTTTTCTGATGGAGATAAAACAGTTGGGTCAGAAAGTTTGAAACATTGTTGAAATAGGTGTTATCCAAAGTGCCTTTTATGGCCAGTTCTAATCTGTGTGAGAAAAAATGACCACCAACTAACCACTGTATGTCTTCCTTTACAAGAGCAGCAAGACCCCGCCTTACACCCATGTTGACAGATGCCCCATCGGCCCCAAACCCAACCATGTTTTTTAAATTAAGACCACACTCTGTAAAAATGTGTAAAAGGAGATTTTTCAGTCCCTGACTTGTGCCATCTGATACAGCTTTCATTCATAAAAACTTAGTCTCTACTTGACCATTGATGGGATTTACATAAATTACGTAAACTAGTTCCTTTCAGTTACACCACTGCCAGTACTATCGTCCATAAGCACTGAAAAATAATTTGCATTTTTGACAGTTGCCAGCAGGTTTTCTTCTAGTTGCTTGCCAATACCCACTGTGAGTTCAATCCTACTAACAGTGTTAATGTATTTATTGCCCAAATGAACTCCATGGTGCTTCTCTTGTTCTGCTATCACTTCATACTTTTTAATAGGAATGTCCTCTTTGGCCATCGTATACAGGATCTCCATCAGCCTGCCTAGAATCGTTCTATGCTGTTCCTCTGCATTACTGAAAGCGCTCCTACAAATAAATTAAATAAGTTTTAAGTCTCGCCCAAACCCCTACCCCCACCCATTTTAAATTTACCAATTGTGGTATGGTGATATGCATCAAGTGGTGACCTTGTTCTACCAAATTTAAAAATGTTAACAGCTTTCTTGTGCTGCTCTGTCAGAAGATGTTTCCGGATGGCATCAACTTTTAGCTGGGGGGCCTGTAATCCCTGCAATTAATGCCTCATTGAAGTTCTTTCGACCCACTTAGTCCATCTCTGTACTCACAGCACAATTTGCAACTAACATGCACTGCGCAGTCTCCCTCGCTGCTGATCTGTAGCCAGTTTTTTTCTGGGTCATATTTTTGGCGTCATCCCTCTGCACTTGCTAATTTAACTCCAGTCATGTCGGACTGCAGTTAAAAAGTTTGAAGTTGGCAAAACAAGAGTCTGTCAAGCTGTGAATTTAACACATCAAGTTACTGTAGTCTGGCTACTTTCTCTGTATTAAAAAAAAAAAAAAAAAAAAGATAAATGGCAGCTGCAGATTTGCTGTGACCCCCGAGCCCCACTTCCCCAAAATGTCCTCATCTCTGCAGGCAGGGCACACGCTTAAAGTTTCAGAGCTGTGAACAGAACAGTTCCCCAAAGTTCACTGCTGCAGGAAAGCTGGCAGCAGGGCATTATGTTTAACTTGTCCCTGACATCTGCCATAGGCAGGGCACACACTTAAAGTTTCAGAGCTGTGAGCAGAACACTTCCCCTTAGTTCACTGCTGCAGCAATTAGCTCGTAGCTGGCAGCAGGGCAAATGTCTTTGTAATGTCCCCTCCGGTCTGATGGGCAGGGCAGCACACAAGAGTACAACTTCCCCAGTGCAGAACAGAAACAGACTTGACTTCCCCAAAAGTTTGCTGCTGCAGGAAAGCTAGCAGCAGGACTGTTTTACTCTTTTCCCCGATCTCTGCCAGATAGGCAGGGCACACACTTAAACTGTTTCAGAGCCAGCTGTGAGCAGAACACTTCCCCTTAGTTCACTGCTGCAGGAAAGTTGGCAGCAGGGCATAGTCTTGCCTCTTGTGTGTACCCAATATCTGCCATAGGCAGGGCACACACTTAAAGTTTCAGAGCTGTGAACTGAACACTTCCCCCAAAGTTCACTGCTGCAGCAATTAGTTCTTAGCTGGCAACAGGGCAAGTGTCTTTGTAATGTCCCCTCAGGTCTGATGGGCAGGGCAGCATACGAGAGTACAGCTTCCCCAGTGCAGAACAGAGCAGGTGTATTTTTGTTGTTGCCCCTTATCAAGTCTAAAAGCTGCAGGGCAGGCACGGATACAATTTTTTTACTGCTTTGTTTCCGTCTCCCTGAGAACTCTGGAAACACCAGGGCACAATTCTTAATCACTGCTGCAAAAGAGGGCTGGCTAGGCACAAAAAAAACGGGCAGATGACCAATCATTGTCCCCTTCATCTTTGCCAAAAGCAGGGTACATTTTACTAAAATGTCAGAAGTTTTTCTTTTGTTTCTTCCCCTTCATAAATGTCTCTGGAGTAAACCAGGACACACTTCTTCTTGTTCTGTTTCCATAAATGTTCTGCTACTTGCAAGTCAATAGTTTGTTTGCTTATCCCCCATCATTGCTGCAATAAGAGCTGGGTGCATTTTATAGCTGGACATGACAGTAAGGTTTAACCACTAATTGCCACTTCATCTCAGCCAAAAGCAGGGCAGGCACAATACAATATAGTCGTCAGAACTCTCTGGAAAATTGAAACCAGGGCACAATATTTGTTTTCTGTTCCCAAAGTTTGCAAGAGCGCAGTTTTATTTTCCCTCATCAGATCAGTCACTGGCATTCGATTGGGCTGGGCACAAAAATAAGACTGTTTACACACTGTTCACTGAGTGTCTGCCAAGCAGTAGTTCACATTTATTTTGTTGTTTCCTCTCCCGTTCCTCTCCTTTAATTTTTGCCCACAACGGTGCATGCCCTGCTGACTGCGCCCCCCCCCCCCAGTCATGTCACTGCCCTGCCGCATGCCCTCCCATTCAGTTCACTCCTCCAGGCTCCTTGGACAAAAATAGAAAAGTTGTATTTTTTTTTTTTTTGCAGAGGCACCCCCGATTGTCTGCTCAGCTCTGCGTGCTGCTCCTGCTGTTTGGCCGGGTATCTGCATCACTCCTGCTCGCCCACCATGATGCTTCGCATGGCTCTCTGGTGTCCCGGTACCCTCTCGCGCCGTCTCTGCCTCCTCAGCTCCCCTGCTCCAGTGTGTCTCCTCCCTGCAAGACAATAACAAAAATGATTACCGGACACCGCCAATGAGCAAAAAAATTATATAATTAAAAAAAAAAAAAGGAAACTGGAACTTACCTTAAGTTTTGCTCTGGCTGGAGCTTTTGGAACTGCTTGCACTTCCCCTGGGGTCATGCTGCAAGAGGACATGTTTCTCATGTACAGAGACTGGTTGGGGGGGGTTCACTGGCCAATCAGGAGGGGGAGGATGACAGAAAAAAAAAAAAGGGAAAATTTTTTTTTTCAAAGAAATCTTGCCCAAAATGCCAACAAGGGCATTTTCAAAGGACCCAGGGCCAAATTCAGAATGATTAGCAATGACTGCTAATCATTCCAGAAGTTGACTTGCTTTTTCCCGATCTTGGGTTGCAAATTGCGATGCAAACTCACTTATTTTATGCCTTAGTTAATCTGCCATCTTCTTCTCTTTTCCGACGCTGTCATTTTTGGAAGAAAATTGCCTCTACAGACAAACATTCCATTTGTGCCTGCTGTTTTGGGCTCTGCCAGAAGTTCAAGCAAACCACCCTCAGGCGACGCAAGAAGGCTCTCAAAAAATTCCTGATTGAGCAGCAGGCAGCCAACCCCGGGTAGGGCTCCGGGGTCCCAGCCGCTTCGTCGCCCTCCAGGTCCACAAGCTCCCAGGCCTCCAAGGCGCAAGACAAGTCCTCGGGAGTCACAAGAAAGGCCAGTATTGCGACTGCTCCCCGGCCATCCCATTCCCCGTCAGCTTCTCCTGCTTTGGGGGAGGGGGTTCTTCGTCAAAGGTGGCTGACCCGGTGAAGAGACCGGTTGTCTAGGTCTCTATCTCTACCAGACCCATATTGACAGCTTCTCCACCTGATACTCAGGGCGCCTGGCCGGCGGCCGCTGACCTCCATGTCGTCGGCCACTCCTACATCGATGACGGGCTTATCATCGATGGTCACCCCATCGCTGCCTGCCCCTTCATCTCCGAGGGCTACAGGCTCATCTGGCATTTAGGTTGGCTGGTTGCCAGCTTCTGTGCCATCAAAATCCCTTCTATCAATGACAAACATGGACCTGAATGAGGTACTGGTTAAGTTCATCAATGTACTGGTTCAGCAGTCCAGTGCTTTCAATAGGACATTGTTGCCAGCACCATCAATGGCAGCTTTGTCGTTGACGCCCATTCGTTGTCCACTGGAACCTTCCCATGGGCTGCCGCCAACTGTCCCGATGCCAGACCCAGATGAGGAGGTCGACGTCAAGGAAGAGTACCATCCTGACCTCATCCCCCCCTGATGACATAGAGGATGAAGAGAAGGAGGAGGAAATCCTCCTTTCTGACATGTCCTTTGCCTCTTCAGTCAATGAGGACTCGGGTAAGCATACTCCCAGGCCTCCCCCTGAGGATGCTACCTTCTACAGTGCCATGAAACAGCTGTCTGTCACTATGGGCTTTCAGACAGAGGAGGAAGATGTTACCAGTAAGGACCTGGTTGATTACTTGGAGATCCCTGATTCTCCACCTAAAACTATACCTTCTATGCTGCCAGCATTGAAAAATGCCACTACAGCAGCCTGGCACATGCCAGACATGGTGCTAGCTATAACACACAGGGCGGACAGGCTGAATAATGCCCCCCAGGGCCTTCCTTACTTTGTGGCCCAGGCTGAAACTGAGTCAGCTGTCATCTAGGCAGCCCATGACAGATCTAAGGTGCCTAAGCACCTTAGCTCCCTCCCCCCAGACAAGGAATCCCACAGGATTGACCTCTGGGATAAGAGGGTTTACGCCTCCTCTACTTTAGGTCTGAGGGTTGTAAACTATCTGTCACATATGGTCAAGTTCCAGAATGCCAACTGGAGGGAAGGGAAGGTGGCTGCCCAAGCCCTCCATGATGGCACCCAGAAGTGGGAACTGCTGCAGTGCCTACAAACTGCAGAGGATGTCAGCAAACATCTCTTTAGGACAGTCTATGATTTGGCCGACACAGTAGCCAGGGTGGCTGCCACAGGCATTTGTCTTCGTAGGCATTCATGGCTGAGGGTCTCTGGCTTTGCAGCTGATGTACAAAATAAGGTGCTCAACACTCCATTCAGTGGCACCAAGCTCTTTGGCCCTGATATCCAGGACCTCATCAATGATTTACAGGCCTTTGGCACAGCCCTTAAATTGGTCCACTCTCTCTATTACGCTCAACCCCATGGTAGAGGGCATTCTGCTTTTCGTAAACAGGTCAATAGACCAGGCTCGGGCCCCCACACCCAGGGTAAGTGCAGAGTCCAGTCTTCCTTGCCCTCGCTCTCTAATGCTGGAGCAGCGGCCAAATGTCCCAGAAATGATGGTCCAGCTTCCACAGCTGGCCCCACCTCCACTTGACTCCTTACTGGACTCCCCTTCTCTGGTCCAGACCCAGGAGGCAGTGGTCGGAAGGCGGTTCTTCCTCCATCTGAATCAATGGAGAACCATCACTTCGGATGTTTGGATCCTGCAAATCATAGAGCGCGATCATACCTTGGAGCTCATTTAACATACTCCAGATACTTCTCCACCGCCCTTATCCTAACCCCCTCCCCCCGGCCCACCTATCTGTTCTCCGGGAAGAGCTGCAGACTCTCCTGCACAAGCTAGCAGTCAAGCCAGTGCCATAGTGTCGGAGAAACCAAGAGTTTTATTCCAGGTTCTTCCTGGTCCCCAAGAAGAACAGAAATCTGAGACCCATCTTAGAGCTCAAGGATCTCAACCTCTTTGTCCAGTACAAAAAGTTCCGCATGGTAACTTTGCCAGGCCTCTGCCCCTCCTCAAGACCAGGGACTGTTTCTGCTCACTGGACATGCAGGATGGCTACCTTCATATTTCGGTCTTTCCTCCTCACTGGAGGTTTCTTCATTTTGCCTTTCAGGGAGAACACTACCAGTTCAGAGTGTTAGAAACATGGAATTTGACGGCAGACAAGGACCACTTGGCCCACCCAGTCTGCCCATTTCCCTACTTGATGTATAAGCTGCAGATTCTAGTTAATCAACAGCTTACTTCCTCCTGCCCCCCACTAGAATTGCCTTATGCCTGTCCCATGCATTCTTGAATTCTACCACTGTTCCTGACTCCACAACCTCCTCAGGAAGGCTGTTCGTTGCATCCACAACTCTCTCTGTGAAAAAATATTTTCTAACACTACCTTTGAGCTATCCCCCCTCTATCTTAAAATTGTACCCCCTTGTTCTTGCACATCTCTTCTTCTGAAAGATACTACCCTCTTGTACCTTGTTAATTCCCTTGAGATACTTGAAAGTTTCTATTATGTCCCCCCCCCCCCTTTTCTCAAGGGTATACATATTAAGCTGCTTTAGTTTCTCCTCGTATGTCTTCTGGTGTAGACCTTGCACCATTTTGGTTGCCCTCCTCTGAACAGCCTTCACTCTGTCTATGTCTTTGCGGAGATGGGGTCTCCAGAATTGCACGCAGTACTCTAGATAGGGTCTCACTAACTGTCTGTAGAGAGGGATAACAACTTCCTGTTTTCTACTGTTGATGCCTCTCCCTATGCATCCCAGTATCCCCCTAGCCCTCCTTACTGCCTTCTCACATTGCTTGCCCACCTTTAGGTCATCTGATATTACTCCTAGGTCACTTTCAATTTTTGTCGTTGTTATTAACTCACCCCCCCCATTGTGTACTCTTCTTCTGGGTTTTTGTTTCCCAGATGCATTACCTTGCACTTCTTTGCATTGAATCTGAGCTGCCACATGTTTGACCATTCCTCCAACCTTGCCAAGTCCCTTTTCATTCTTTCCACCCCACCTTGTGCATCAACCCTGTTGCAGATCTTTGTGTCATCTGCAAAGAGGCATACCTTTCCTTCCAGGTGCTCTCCAATGTCACTTATAAAGATATTAAAGAGGACCGATCCCAGTACTGAACCCTGCGGTACCCCGCTAGTTACCCTCCTTTCTTCACTGTGGACTCTGTTTACTATTACCCTTTGCGTCCTGTTGTCCAGCCAGGTTTTCATCCAGGCTACCACCTTGGGACCCACTCCAAGGCTGGCTAACTTCTATATTAATCTTTTGAGTGAGACTGTGTTGAATGCCTTGCTAAAATCTAGGTAGGCCATATCCACAGCCCCTCCCTGGTCTACTACTTTGGTAACCCAGTCAAAGAAATCTACTAGGTTCGTCTGACATGACCTTCCTGCTGTGAAACCATGCTGCCTTGGGTCCTGTGCCCCACTGGCCTCTAGGTACTCAACAATTCTTTCCTTCAGAAGTGATTCCATCATTTTCCCTACCACTGAAGTCAAACTAACTGGTCTGTAGTTTTCTGCCTCTCCCCTGCTCCCACTTTTGTGAAGTGGAATCACATTTGTCCACCTCCAGTCCTCAGGTACCATGCCATCATCCCATGATTTGTTAGAGTAGTCAGTGGTGTTACTAGTTCTACCCTTAGTTCTTTTAGTTTTCTTGGCTGAATCCAATCAGGCCCCATTGCTTTGTTCACCCTCAGTTTCAAGAGTTCTTTCAAAACCCTTTCTTCTGTGAATGGACTGGTATCAAACCCCCCCCCCCCCCACATTCAGAGTTTCTCCCTTGTTTGATTTAGGCACCCCCCTCCTCATCTGTTGTGAATACTGAGCAGAAATATTCGTTCAGTATCCTGCTTTTTACTGTCACCCTCTGCCCACATTCCTTCCCCTTTATTAAGTCTCTGTATCCCTCCCTTGGTCTTTCTTCACTCCCTAATATACCTATAAAAGGTTTTATCCCCCTTCTTAACAGAGTTGGTTATCTTTTCCTCAGTTTGTGCCTTTGCTATTCTGACTGCCTTCCCTGCCTCCTTCTGCTTTAACTGATAAAGTTCTCTGTCCTGCTCCTTCTGTGTTTCCTTATTTTTCCTGAATGCTATCCTCTTCTCCTTAACCATCCCTGCAACCTCTTTTGAGAGCCATGATGGTTTTACCTTTGTTTTTGTTTTATTGATTTGCTTCACACAAAGGCTTGTTGCCTCTGCAATGGCTGTTTTGATTATTGCCCATTGTTCCTCCACCCCTCCTTCTTGCCCATTTGCTAGTGCTCTATGTTTATCCTCTGTGCCACGTGTCTTTACCAAATGCTTGGCAGTGGTCGCAGCAGCCCTCAGAAGGGAGGACTGTATGTCTTCCCTTACCTGGGTGATTGGCTTCTCAAGTCCCTGTCCAGGGAACAGTTGTTGCTGACTCTTGAGTTGTACTCTTCAGCTATTCCAGTCTCTGGGCATAACAATCAACCTGCCCAAATCTGTTCTAGTACCATCCCAAAGACTGCAATACATTGGAGCGGTTCTGGACTCTGAGCAGGGAAAGGCCTTCTTACCCCAAAGCAGAGCAGAATGCCTTATAGCTCAGGCTCAGGAAGTCGCTCGGAGTCTGTACATCCCAGCCAGGCTGTACCTCAGGCTACTGGGGTTAATGGCTGCAGCCATTCCCATCATTCCACTGTCTAGGCTTCACATGCGCACCCTTCAGTGGACCCTCGAGTAAAATGGGACCAGTGCATGGACGAGTTGAACCAACTAGTCCTGGTCTCCTACCCAGTCCGCAGAGTTTTGCAGTGGTGGATGGACCCCTTATATCTTCTGCAGGGAGTCCCCTTTCAGATTTCTTCCCACATCAGATCCTAACCACAGATGCTTCAGGTCTAGGCTGGGGAGTTCACCTGGGTCCCTTTCAAAGCCAGGGTTCATGGTCCCAGTGGGAAGCCGCCCTGCATATCAATGTCGTGGAGATGAGAGCGGTGCTCTATACCATGCAAGCCTTTCAGGAGCACCTTGCTCCGGGCCAACTGCTGGTGTAGTCAGACAATCTGAGTGTAGTCTACTACTTCAACAAGCAGGGTAGGACTCACTCATACCCCTTTTGCAGGGAGGCCATGCGAGTGTGGTACTGGGCCCTGGAGCATAGTCTGACACTCTTTGCAGTCCATGTGTCAGGTGTTATAAACCCCCTGGTGGACAGTCTCAGCAGGACTCAGTCCAGCATGCCTGAATGGGAACTTCTGTCACCCACAGCAGACGATCTGTTCTACAGATCGGGTCATCCAGAGTTGGACCTTTTTGTATCCCCACTCAGTGCAAAACTGCCCAATTTTTGCTTGCTAGAACCAGGGCCTGGAGTTTTCTGACCAGACGCATTGTCCTTCTCTTGGAGCAGGAGATTTCTGTACGCATTCCCTCCATTTCCACTAATACAGAGGGTGCTGATCAAGCTGCAGATGGAAGGGGCCAGCATGATCCTGGTAGCCCCATTCTGGCCTTGCCAGATATAGTTCCCTCTGCTTCAGCAGCTGGTGGTGGAACGTCTGGTCCCTCTGCCCCTTTGCAGGAATCTACTAAGCCAGGATCGGGGGACCCTGGTCCATCCCAACCTAAGGTCCTGCCATCTGCATGCGTGGCTTTTGAGGATGTAGCCATCGGCAGGTTCGGGGGTCTCTAACAGGGTAGTGGACATCGTGGTGGCCGCTCACAAGCCCTACACCCATGCCACTTATGCCATGAAGTGCAAGTGGTTTGCCATGTGGGCTGCCAAGCATTCCCTGGACTCGTACACCTGTCTGGTGAAGCATGTCCTGGATTACCTGATCTTTGTCCGACTCAGGCCTCCAGTATTCCTTCTTCAAGGTCCACCTTTCGGCTATTTCTGCCTTTCATGAGCCCATGGTTGATGGCACGATTGCTCAGCTGGATGTGTCCCATACTTTTCTTAGGGGCATCCTGCACCTGAATCTCCCAATCCATTCCCCTGTCCCGGCTTGGGACTTGAAATTTATTTTGGAAAAGTTGACTCTGTCTCCTTTTGAGCCAATCGCAACTTGTGATTTGTGCTTTCTCTCTTGGAAAGCACTGTTTTTAGTTGCTATTACTTCTGCTCATGGACTTTCAGAGCTTCAGGTCCTCTGGTGCGAGGAGCCTTATTTGATTTTTCACAAAAAACAGGGTACCTTTGCGCACAACTGCTAGGTCTATCCACCTTCTGTTTATTTTCGTGAGCATTCCAATCCAGGGGAAGCACTGCTCCATATGCTAGATGTGCGCAGAACTTTAAAATATCTGCTCAGGACTAAGGAGTCCAGAAAGTTTAAGCAGTTGTTTCTTTTGCCCCAGGTAGAGAGAGAGGGCACTTCAGTTTCTAAGAACTGTTTATCCGAATGGTTGGCAAATTGTTCTGCTACAATAAGTACGGCAAAGAATTGCCTGATGCTGTCAAAGCTCATTCCACCAGAGGCATGGCTACCTCAGTGGCTTGTTTCAAAGGGGTCTCAGCTGCTGATATTTGCGCTGCTGCCACCTGGAATACAGTCCATACTTTTGTCAAGCATTACAGTCTGGACATTGCTTCAAGAGCCCGTGCCGGATTTGGCAGGCCTGTTCTACAAGGACTCCTGTCTTAAGTTTATGGAGATTCAGCCTCCCAGACTGACTGTTTTCCTCTTGTCACTGCTTGGTACTCATTCCTATGGTGTAACCTGATGTGACTGAGATACTCCCGAAGAAGATAGAAGAGTTATTTAAGAACTTACCGTAACAGTAGATCTTCGAGGGGATCTCAATCATCAGGTCTGATTGCACTTCCACCATCCCCCTTCTCGGGGCTCCTGTTTAGGACCTGGCTATCTGCTGTTTCCATCTTTTTATCTAGAGCTGGGTCCCTCTGTCTCTCCTCGGTTCCCCAGGGTATGAGCCTTGCTCCCTTTGTCTCCGGAGGGAAAGATCTCAGGAAGAAACAGGGCCACTCACGCTTATATAGGACTGGTGACGTCGATGGATGTTGACAGTGTGGGCGGCCCCAGTTGTACTACTGAAAATTTACATGTGGATTCCCCTTTACCGATGGTGAAGGTTCCTACGGTGTAACCTGATGACTGAGATCCCCTTGTAGATCTCTGTTACGATAGGTTCTTAAGTAACTGTTCTTTAGCAATTAAATAGTTAAAGTTACCTGAAGAATTCCTTTTATGCTGTGACTCTTAGACATCTAAGGTATGTTCCTTTGAAGAGAATGACAACATAGTGATTTATTGTTTATGCTAATTATGTCTGGGGTTTTATAACAGGTTTCAGACAGTCAAGTTTCTTTATTCCTTAAGACAGATGTATAATTTCAATAACAGTATACATTAGTGACAGTTTGTGTGAACCTGTTAAAGTAGCAGTATTAGATAACAAAAATCGGATCTTGTGCACCATTTTGTTCCGTGTGCTCCGTTGAGCACTTATCTGGTACTGTTTCTGGTTTCCGCTGTACTATCGCCCTGTAATTTGCTCTGTTTTTTTTTTTCTTTGTTGTTTACATTTCTGACACCCACCATGTTGAATGGGAACCCTCTGCTGCTGATCGTGCATGCACATGATTCGCAGTTTCATTTTCCATTCCTTCAGCTTTCCTGTGAGTTGGGCACGTTCACAACAAACTGTGAGGCATGCGCATGCCCAGTACCATGACTTGACTTTCAGAGCATGATTAAACTAACTTTCAGCACTTGTTTTTAAAGAAGAGAGAGTTACTCGAGTTCAGCTTTGTATCCCCTATCAGAAACTGCATTTCGCTGAACTCACACTGAGACAGCGGGAATGCACAACACAGGGCCCATGAAAGTGTGAGGTGGGAGTTTGGCTGTATATGCGGCACTGGCCATTTTTACTGTGGATCCACAACTGTAGAAATTTGTTTTAAATATCTAAAAAAAAAAAAAAAATACAGATCGCTGGAGAAAACAAATTATAGATATGGAAACTAGAACAGTGGCTGCATGCTTACAGCCGAAAAGTAGAGTTTGGATAATCACTTCCTGAGTATCCAGTACTGCTGCTTTAAATTATTGATGTATTGCATTATCTGTAGTCAACGGCTCCATGTAGATTTCTGAAAACAGGAAAGGAAGGAAAGATCTTTTTAGTTTTCTGTAGTGCCTTTCATAAAGACTGAATTGCAAAGCACTTTTTTCATATGGTAGAGAATGTTACTGCTGTTTTCAGCGCACAGAGCGATTCAAAGAGCACAGAGATAGACTAATGTGTGATTACGTAGGTGATAAACTGCACCCAGTAATGACATAAAGCCGTCAAGGGTTTCTGATGACATGTCTAGAACGTGAGGTTGAATGACAGGTAGTTTATATTTGTCATCAGAACTTTAAAGGGCAACAGTCAGAATTACGAGCCCTATACACAAGTGTGCGGCAGGTCCCAGTTTACTCATTTTGGTGCACACCAATTTTTTGACTTACTGTTTACTGCAGTATAGTACATTGTATCAGACTAATTCTGCTGACTTCCAAGCTGACATTTTCTATAACTACAATCTCAAAATCTATAGCTGACAGCAGAGCAGGGCTGCAGCAGTTGGAGTCTCAATAGCCTGCACTGCATGTTAGAATTGTTATAAGCTGTGATGTTTTATTTGCTGGTCCTACTGTCCGCTCTGGGTTAAGTACAGCCACAGAAGACTGTAGTTAGCCCCAGGAGAACATCAGGACCAGCAAACATCTGATCGTAGGATACGGCTGTGTGCATGCAAGGCCATTTGGATGGCTGTGCTCACATGGGGGGAGGTGGGAGGGACCTTACAGTGCAGAACAACCCTCTAAACCTGGAAAGAAGGGTTTTATAGGGCACTCGGAGTAGTATATCAGGAAAATGAAAGCTTTTTTTAATGTTGTGAGTGGAAAAATATGGGTTCTGGAGCACTGTCAGGGGCCCACTTTTTTTTTTTTATTTCGGGAGTCCCAGATCTCTAAAATGTCAAGGTGTGAGGAGCCCTGACATAGCTCTTCTGTATGTAGATAAATATCCAGACAACATAAAAAATAGTCTGCAAATTCAGATCTATATAGTGTATAGTGTTGAAGTGATTAAGTACTAGCCAGGTCTTTCTCTTAATCTAAACAAATACACTGTGTACTATACTATTCTTACCAGTGCCACATTCACGTTCTGTATCTTACCCAGTTAACCAGACTTTATCTCTGTCTCAGTGGTGCTATACTTTGGAAAGCCCAGTCTATACAGTACCTTTAGTGCTGCTGGTCTGTCAAGGCAAAATTTCAGGTGTCTGTAATCAGCTAAACATATAATGATGTTACTGCAATACTAGGATCCTTGAGGAATGGTCAAATGTATGGCAGCTTAGATTCAGTGCAAAGTAATGCACCTGGGAAACAAAAACCCAGGGGAAGAGTACACAATGGTGGGTGAGATACTGACAGCAACAGAAATGGAAAGGGACCTGGGGGGTAGTCATATCAGATGATCTAAAGGTGGGTCAGCAATTTGAGTAGGCAGTCAGGAGGGCTGGGGGGATACTGGGATGCATAGGGAGAGGTATCACCAGTAGAAAACAGGAAGTTGTTGGCCCTCTGTACAGACAGTTGGTAAGACCACATCTGGAGTACTGTGTACAGTTCTGGAGACCCCATCTCCACAAAGACATAGACAGGGTGGAGGCTGTCCAGAGGAGGGCAACCAAAACGATGCAGGGTCTGCATCAAAAGACATATGAAGAAAGACTAAAGGAACTAAAGATGTATAGCCTTGAGGAAAGGAGGGAGAGGGGGGACATGATAGAAACTTTCAAATACCTCAAGGGAATCAACAAAGTCCAAGAGGGTGGCATCTTTTCTGAAAAGAGATGCAACAACAAGGGGGACAATTTGAAGATAGGGGGACAGCTCAGAGGTAATGTAAGGAAGTATTTCTTCACAGAGGTTGTGGATACATGGAACAGCCTTCCTGAGGATGTCGTAGAGTCAAAAACAGTGGGGGCATTCAAGAATGCATGGGACAGACATAAGGCAATTCTAGGTGGGGGGTAGGAGGAAGTAGGCTGTTGGTTAACTAGGATCTGCAGCTTATCTGTCAGGTAGGGAAATGGGCAGACTAGGTGGGCCAAGTGGTCCTTATCTGCCGTCAAATTCTGTTTCTATGTTTCTATGAAGCAGCTGAGGTGTGCTAGCAGCTCCACTTACAGATAGATATTTGCGACTGCTCACTAGACACATGGGTGGTGCTCTGGGACAGGAGGACCACCAACATGGTCCCTCTGCATAAAGGCAGAAGTAAAGAAGAGCCTGGCAACTATACGCCACTATAGACCAGTCAGCCTGACGTCTGTTGTAGGTAAATTACTTGAGGCGATACTGAGGGAAAGACTGGTGGACTTTCTTGAAATAAATGGGTTACAGAATAGATAGCATAGGATCACCATGGGGAGGTCATGCCAGATTAATCTAATATGTTCTTTGACTGGGTGATTAGAGCAGCTGACAAAGGACAGGCAGTCGGCGTGCTTTATCTATGCTTCAGCAAAGCCTTTGACTGTGTCCTCCACAGGAAGCTGGTCAAGCACTAAGGGACCTACTGTAGGGCTGGAAGAACAGCAAGCCACTTGGATAGAGAGCTGACTGAGTGGGCGGGCACCGAGGGTAGTGGTAAATGGGAAATTTTTCGAATGTTAAAGACATTACACGTGGTGCCACAAGGCTCTGTCCTGGGCCCTGTCTTCTTTGACATATTCTTTTGTGACATAGGGTGGTAGCATACAGGAGAAGATCTGCCTCTTCACATAAGACACAAAGAACTGTACAATAGTGGACACTGAGGAGGGGATTAGGGCACTAAGGGGATGACAGAGAGAGACTGGCAAATGATCTAAGATCTGACAACTAAGCTTCAATGCAAAAAAACAAAATGTAAACTAATGCACACTGGAAAGAGGAACCTGAGAACGCAGTATTAAATGGGAGTGGGGGATGCTACTTGAAAGCACAGCTGAGGAGGCAGTATAGCGCAGTGGTTTAAGTCTCTGAACTGCAAACCTGGAGACCTGGGTTTGAATCCCACAGCCTCCACATGCATACTGTGTAACCCTGAACAAATCACTTAACTTCCTTGTGCCCCCCAGGTCGCACCTGTAAACAAGCTTCAGCTTAGTGTGTCTCTCTTGGTTTAAAAAAAAAAAAATAAAAAATAAGGAGAAATACCTGGGAGTTGTAATTTCCAGATAACCTGAAATCCACAGCACATTACAACAAGGCCAAAAGCAGGGCAGATAGGGTGGTGGGGTGCACTGGGAGGGGAATCGGCATGATCCTCCCACTGTTCAGATCACTGGTGTAACCACACCTAGAATACTACGCAAGGTGCTGATAACCTGCATAAAAACTGTAAGATGGAGGCAATACAGAGAAGGGTGACTAAAATGATTCAAGGAATGGGGGGGAACAGCACATGAGGTTGCAAGACCTTGAGATGTACACACTAGAGACCAGGAAACGGGGGGAGGGATATGATAGAAGCTTACAAGTACCTGCGTGGGGTAAATAGGGTTGATTTCAAAAGCATTTTTATCTGAAAAAAGATTATATGGCAATGGATCACGATTGACCAAGCTGTGAAATGAACGGTTGTACCTCTTATTCTGTGTACAGCTGTCTCCTCATGCTGTTTGGGTGACTTACTTGCTACTAACTACATATAAAACAAATAACCTGAAGAAAGACACACTCCACTAAAATGAAATTCAAGTACTTTAATGCCAATATAGTGAAGTGTGTGCACAGACGTTCACCGTATACCACAGAACTACCCCGGCACTTCAAGTTGGAACTTGTCAGTGGGCTAGCTACATAGCCTGTATAATAGTTAAAGCTGAACATCAGTCGCTTTCACTTTACTCACAGCAGACTGCAGTGTACTAGTCCCTTGTATCCCTATTAAAAAAAAAAAAAAAAAAAAAATGTTAAATGAGAATAATGTTAGCAATGGCAGCCAGTCACCATAAAAAATTAAAAAAAAAATGTTTTCTGCTGCAAATTGTTTGTACTTTGCTCTTTTTAAAAAAAAAAGATATTGTACATTGGAGGGTTGGCACTGCAAGGGGACCTGGACACCCTGGAAAGTTGGGCTCACACATGGAAATTAAATTTCAATATCACCAAGTGCAAGGTGTTGCATCTTGGTCGGGGAAACCCTAAACACAGGTACACCCTGGGAGGGGAGGCGCTGGAGGCCTCAATAGGGAAAAAGACCTAGGAGTCATGGTGGATGCATGTATGAATAACTCTGAGCAGTGCAGGAGAGCTGCTAGCAAGGCAAACAGGATGTTGGGATGATTGTTAGGGGATCACCTCTAGGAGCAAGGAAGTGATTCTGCCGCTGTACAATGGACTGGTTAGACCACACCTTGAGTACTGTGTACAGTACTGGAGACCACACTTGAAGAGGGACATACAGCTCCTGGAGAGGGTACAGAGGAGGGCAACAAAGATGATCACGAGGGCTAGAGATTTGACGATGAGGACAGACTTGAGGAGCTCTGCCTGTTTTCATTGGAGGAGCGGAGAGACAGGGGACATGATTGAGGTCTCAAGTACCTCAAGGGAATAAATAGGGTAAACATGGAGGGATCTTTAGACTAAAGCAGGAGGTATCACCAGAGGGCATGGTTTGAAGTTGGAAGGTGGAAGGGTGAGGGGGGAAAAGAGGAGGAGGTTTTTCACTGAGAGGGTGGTGGACCCTTGGAATGCACTGCCTGGTGAGCTGGTTCAGAGATCCACAGTGGAGGGCTTCAAGAGAGGGTGGGACAGACACAGAAAGTGGATGTATCAGATGATGGCTTGTCCCGGTGGGGGTGGGGATGGATGATAGGGGTTTCTGGAGCACAAGGGATGGGAGAGTCTCGGTACCCAACTAAGGATCTAAGGTTCGAGCAGACTCGATAGACCGTAAGGCCTAATCTGCTGGCAAATAGTATGTTAGTGTGTTAGTACAGCCTGCACACTAGCACCACCAAACTTATTTAATTCACCAGATCCTCAAAATATTCTGCATTCCCCCCCCCAAAAAAAAATTTGAATTCTTTTTTTAATATTTTGAAACCATCTTACTGACTTCACACCACTGCACCAAAGAGATAGTGCTATAGCCTCTGCACCACCGTGACAAACCCAAATGGAAGGCCACCTGGTTGTGCTAGTCCACAGCAGATAACGTCAGACGTCATCTCATGTCTGTCAAACCATCACAAATGAGAAGGGGGAACAATTAAAAACATAAAAAACAAACAAAAAATAAATAAAACAAAACACTCCCTATACATACTGTGGAGCTCCATTGCCATATAACATGTATATGGGTGTTGCAGGGGTGGTCTCTCGCGGTTTCATAAGGCTCTCACATACGAACATATGACGGAGCCAACAGAATAAGGCTATTAGGTTTATCTAGTCTGCTTGTGTTGCAGGGTCCTCTCAGCATCAGCTACTGGTACTCTCATACTGGTTTGGCAGGTAGAAGTGCTTCACTTTACTTCACGGTCTTCTCGTCTATCCAGTATGAGAAACCCTGGTGAAACTGTAAGAGAGACCACCCTTACAACACCTGTATACATATAGAACAGGCACACGGGGGGGGGGGTCATTTGACACTGGCAGGCCAGAGATTTAAGAAATAGGTTTGCAAGCACCTTGTCACCAAAACAGTTGTGGATAATTTATTACACTGCCAGAGGAGGTGGTGCAGGATACAGCTGTTGGATATAGGGGTGTTCATTGTAGGGTGTCAGTGGCATGGACCATATAAGTGGGGGGGAGGGCAAAAGTAAGAGGGAGGGCTGGTCACTAGGGTCTTCACAGTGTAGCTAGGTAGGGTGGGCCGACTGGCTGTGCTTACCTTCAGTCATCTAAATCTCTCTCTCATCAGATGAATCTGCTCCCTGTTTCCTCTCTTGGGGGCCTCAGCTAGATCTCCTCTGAGTCCGGGCAGGCTTTACCCAATGGTGGGGTATGGGGCAACCTAATCAGATCTGGGCAGGAAGGGGCGCTTTGGTAGGAACTCCCCACACTCTTTGCAGTTAAAAATTTTATTACATATTTTCTAACTTATACAGCCAGATAAGGTACATGAACTGAAATAAGTATTTGTTTAAAAAAAAAAAAAAAACCAGCCATGTCACAGTTTGAAAGCAGCAAAGAAATGATACATGCATAGTCCCCGAGTTAAACATTCTGGGATTATAAAGCTATGTATGTATATCTGGGTACCGGGTTAAGACACCGTGGATAAAACAGCGCATGAAATACAGCACTGTAAGAAGTACTAATGGCTCTATAGCAACAGGGGTTTTTACAGCATGCGGTAGAAACCGCTATCCCTGTTGCTGTAGGCTGCCAGTAGGGAAGGTGAAGGATACCGTCGGGGCGGTGCCTGGCTGAGCTGCTTTCATGGTGGAGCAGCTAAGCGCACCTGCCTCCAGTGGCATCGGGGATCTGGGGTTGCGGTTTAGTTCTCTCCAGGTCCCACTCTGCTGCATTTTACCGCCAATGTCCACGACCCCCCCCAGAGTTGATTTATAATTAGTCCAGGGGGTGCGAGGGCAGAGCCTCCTTCAAAAACTAAGTTGTTGCCATAGTGTGCGCTGGTCGGCATGTTATGCCAATGTTATTTTGCCTCTCGCTGCTTTGCGTGTGGCATTGTTGCAGTGCGTGGTTATGCTCACGACATGACCCCGTGCCGTATAGCTGGATTGGTTACCAATGCACAGCAGATACAATACATACATGGGCTGTATACTGACTAACATAAGAAGCTAGCTAGGCAAACAGAACTAAACACAGAACTTATCAAGTGAATACCTTTACTAAGGGTGAAGAGTAGTTAATGATATAGTGCTGCAGCTGAGCTGAACTAATTGCTCGGTGGAAAACTCATACCTAACAGTATGCCTACAAAGAGAGAATGCATCTTATTCATTTAGGTGGAATGCAGGAGAAGCCCTGCGGCACATGGAGTAGGCAGGACTTAGGTTACAGCCTCAGTCAGATAAGTAAGAAAGGGGCCCCAAATTCAACTGTAGTCCTGAGTTCTGGCTATGGCCAGATGACTAAGATGCTCATTATTAACTAGAACCCTCACCCCATTGCCATCTTCCACTTAGCCAGTGTAGGGATATTTGTAGGCTTCCATCTTTGGAGGAGGAGGCATTTAGCTTCCATGGCCATGGCTGTGATCCATTTCAGTTGTGACAGGGTAAGATGAAGTGTGAAAAAGGTAAAAGAACGTTGAAGGTATTTTTGGCAGGTGTCGTGTACCCCTTTCAGTAAGTGCTGTATCTTTGTGCGAGACCACAGGATATAAAGGAGTGATCCTTCCAAAGCCTGGTACCACCAACACTGGACAGAAGGGAGGACCCCCAGTTTGTGTAGAATCTTGGGGGGTTCTGTACCAGTAATGGACTCTAGAAACTGACCCCATGATTACGACAACCTCCTCCTTTCCAGGCAAGTAACAAACCGAAGGGGAAACATGGGGACCAACAAAGGTGGTGCTTTTCCTTCCACCCTCGACTCCTTCCCTTCCTCATTGGGACATCTTTGTTAAGGGTATTCCCTTGTTTCTGGCTGTGTGGGAGGGGGGATACGGAACACCATTAGAGAAGAGGGGAATAACAGCAGAAGCCTTTAATGTTAATTTCATTTACCAAGCCTCCCTGAGCTGTGAGAGCACAACCCTCCCCCATTAAGACCTAAACTGACATGCCAGCAATGACACATAATCCCTGCTATTTGGAACAGTAAAAACTGTACCTTAATATCAACTCAGCACTGAAATTCAAGTGCCTTCAGAAAAACATAAAGTCCAGTTTGTGAGTTCATGTACATCAGCCTTCAGGAGCCTTGCTAGGAGCAGCCGCCACCATCTGCTTTGCTGGTGTGGGTGCTGATTCCCCTCGGCCCAAGGAAAGGTTGTTGGGCAAAGGAACCAATGCAGCTGTGGCATCCCAGGAGACAGCTGGTGATTCTTGCAGTAGGAGGAGCGCTGCTGTTGGGGATAAAGTTGGAAAGTCAGCAAGTTTGCTTGGAAAAGGTTGCTTCAAGACAGCCAGTTTTTCAACTTGGGCAGCAGCAGAGTCCTCGGATGACCATGGTGAGTCGTGGCTGCGACCACAGCCGGTTGGGGTTCCTGACCATCAGCAGGATCATGTCCGTGGTTCGCCGGGGGGGGGGACAATCCATGGGGAAGGCCAGATCCATCTGAGCCAGATTGTAGTTCTGAGCTGGTTGAGGTGCAAAGCGGGAAGGCCATTGTTGCTGCAGAAAATGTTCTGCTGCCTCTGGGGATTGAATGTCCCAGTGTACCCCGTTTACTGTAATCCAGTGGCTGGGTACCGTAAGCAATAGTTGGCCCCCTGGAATAGAAACGTTTTCCTGACATCTGTGTAAACCCAGCATTATTTGGAGAGCTCTGGCAAAACATCCAGGAAGATCTGGATGCGTTTCCTTTGCCAAGACAGGGGACTGGCCTCCTGGGACATTCTTATTATCTGCTCCTTTACAGGGTATCCCAAGAATCTGGCTAGGATTGGGTGAGGTCGTTCAGCATCCTTGGGGCATGGGGCCAGTGATCGATAGACCTGATCAATCTCGTATGCTTCCGGGCCCTTCGAGTACAGCAGAATGGATAGAATTCTCTCTCAAGAAAGCCCACACAGTCTTTACCCTCATAGCGCTCTGGGAAGCCGATGAAACACAAGTTGTTTCATCGGTTTGGTTCTGCAAGCCCTCAGTCCTGTCCCAAAGTAGTCTGAGGAGTCGGTTCTGCTTTTGGAGCTGCACTCACATTCCTTCAACACTGGCTTCATTGTTCTTCACTTGGACTTCTATGGTAGAAGCTCTGTCTCTGAGCTCACTCACATCTTCTGCGGTGTGGGCACAGGCAAAGTGAATTTCTGCCATCTGTATAAGTATTTCAGACAGCATTGTTTCTATGTGTGCGACTCCTTCACTGTTTGGAGAAGTGGAAGCCATCGCAGTGATGCAGCTGTGAATGGCACACGGAGGAGGCCTGACAGACACGGTAGGAAGAACACAGCAGTACCATAACTGGAAAAATAAAAAAAAATGGTCTCAGCGGTCACACCAGGTTGAGATCTACACAGGTCGGGTTGGATTTAACACCTAGGGTTCCTTCAGAGGTTGGGTGCCATTGGATTTAAGCCATAGTGAGATGGAGCACACAAGTTAGGCAGCCATCTTCGCTGGTCTCGAAGCCATGCCCCCCACTCCCCACCCTCTTAAAGGAGGAGGGATGGAAGCATCCTGTGTGATGCTTGATCCTCCATCCACTTGCCTGCTGTACTTCTGAGCACAAGGTGGAACAGCCTCCCAGGTGAAGTGGTGGGAGAAAAAACGGTAACAGAATTCAGAAATACATGGGACAGGCATAAAGGAACTTTAGTGGTTAGGAAAGGGAGGGTAAAGCCTCAGAGCAAGTAGGGTCTGCGGTATTACAGTACGTAGGGAAAATGTGTAGAGTAGGTGGGCCAAGCTGACAATCTCTTAGTTTCTGTGATGTGAACCCAGAATGCTGGTTTGACAAATGGCTCCCCTTGCTGTTGTGCTATTGGGCTGATCTTATAAGGGCAATTTGAAGGCAAATGAAATCCTTCTGAATAACCTTCTCTTATGACTTTTAAATTCAATTTTCATCAGTATTTATCAGAATTATGTCATTGTGTTTGTAGATGACTGCATTGTATGTTAAATTGTAATATCTCTTTTTTATTATGGTGTATTAAAGTGCCTTTGGCCCTGGTTGAGCCTGAAAAAGGACCTTTGGTCCAATGCTCCTACCCGGTTAACAAATTTCAAATAAATCAAAATAAGTAGAGCTGTCAGATCAGTGCTTCAAATTTTTAGGGAACTCAGCTGGGTCACACTGGAAAATGGACGTTGTTGTTATTGTTATCATGTTGTTATTCTGTACAAATGTAACAGTTCTTTACTTGCCTTTAATTCAGCTCACACAATTAAAGGGGAATTGCCACCTAGCCAGCCTCACAACTATTGTAGTGGACACCCCTGAGTTTCATGTTCAGCGCAAAGAGCAAATTTTTCTAGTTTTTTTTTTCTCCCTAAACATCTGGTTGATTAATTTCCTCAGCACTCAGGATGTAAATAAAGCTGCTCAGTCGCATCCCGCAAACTCTGGGTCTGATTTCAGGGCTGGGCAGTAGACCTGGGAGATTCCATGGGGTTCTAATTAAGCAATAATACATAACAAGGTGTGCAGTATCATAGGATATCATCCCACCTCAGGTGCAATTTTAGTCATGAAACCATAGGTCGAATGACTTCAACCACCTGAGAAGGGATGATGTCCCATGATACTGCACACCTTGGAGGGTGTTATTGCGATTATAAAATAGAACTACCGGTATCTGGATTTTTTTGACTGACTGCATGACCCATTTTCAGACTGGGATTATGTACTGAGATATACTGTATCATCCTGTTTGAAAGTGGTCTCAGCCAATCAGATTTTAGGATTTTGACCATCCATTTTATTATTTGAGGTCTAAAAATCTCCATTTTACTGCTCACCTGTCCCACTACACTCCCGAGGCTGTGTACAAGGGATCTGGAATAGCAGGAACAGCCAGCTTTTCAGAAAAACAAAGTACAGTATGTAGAAAATTGCTCTTGCACTAAAAGATCAAATCAGTGGCATCTCCACACAACAGGTTGTGGGCTTACTAGGTGGACGTTCCGTTTGACAAAGCCAATGATGGCCAACCTGATCCAGTAACAAGTAACTTGGTAATCTGAAAAGCTAACAGTAAGTTGTGTCTAATGCCTTTGATCCACTATGGGGCTGCACAGTGAGAGAGCTTTTATTACTGGCAAACTGAGGGCAGTATATACTTAAACTTCTAAAGGTTTGTCGGGGAAGTGGGGTTGGCAAGTCTAGGAAATGTTTGTGAGTCTAAATTCTCCCTTTTTATAGGGTTCAAAATTAAGTTTTGCAGTCACTAGCCAGAAGGTGAAGCGATGGAGAAGCACCACTGACCCTAAATATATCTCACGATCCCAGCCGCTGCTCTTTATTATCTTCAAAAGTGATAAGCAGTAGGGCAAGTGAAAGGTATTATCTGGGCGGCCATTTTATGTCAGGTAAACAATGGATAGTTCAGACTTCAAACGAAGCAATTGGAAGTAATGAGTTGATCCAGCATAAAATCTGCCAGTATTTGGCAAGTGAGCTAGTGCCAGTTTTGAACCCTGCTTTGATTTTTGGCAGGTGCCTTTGTGCTGTTTTATCCGACACTTGAATTGCTGCTAATACTTGTGCAAAATTTCAAAGGACTAGAAATATTGTAATTGGCAGCTGTTTTCTTATATTTCTGTTTCCAGAATTGGTATCCATACCTCCGAATGATCCATATTTAGCCTGAATAAATGTTTGAGAAAAACTGTATTTTGTATTGATTGCCACAACACATGTATCTTCAGAATGACTTGTATTTCGTTCCATACCCCAAATATTTCACCTGTAAGACTTCCTCAGGGGAAACTGTTTATTCTTCATATGTGATGCTCATAGCAAGTAGTTTTAGCTTCTTTAAATGGCTGCCTCTAGTCCCGAACCCAGTACCAGCTCACTGGTTTTATCCATATTTCTGGCAGAGATTGTCTCATAGGTTTCTGGTGAACTAAAGAATATTGTGATGGGTTTGCAACCCCTTGGAGCAGAGTGTTATTTTTCAGTCTAGGTCCTGTGAGGCAGCCTCAGAGAACCCAGACTTTAAAGAAGCACTCTGCCGGCTCGTCAGCACAGCAGTTGGATTTCCACTTGACCCAGGTTTGGGAATGAGCCCATGGAGCTGGAGGGCCAGCCAGGGAGGAGGCTTGAGCATCCCAGGGACCACTGGCCTTCTCGGGGAGGGGGAACTAGGCTCGGTGCTTGTCTGACCCCGGTGGAGACCCGAGGTACAAAAGCCTAGCCACTCAGCAAGGGGTGGCGGATGGATGTCGCGCCCAGCACCTGACGCCAGGCGCATCACGCCTGAACACCGGAAAATCACCGCAGCACATCCAGGTAGACGGAGCACCAGGCCCAGATCGACAGTGCCCCACCTGTCCTGGCGAAACGGCATCCCGATGAAACCAGAAGAATTCAGGGTGTAAAGGTCCCCACCTCGTCCCTGCCTGCGGGTAGAGTTAGCATAAAATAGAAAGTTAAAAAAATAAAGAAACACTGCTCCTAGAAATATGGATAAAACCAGTGAGCTGGTACTGGGTTCAGAACTAGAGGCAGCCATTTAAAGAAGCTAAAACTTCTTGGCATGGGCATCACATATAAAGAATAAATAAATAGTGTCCACTGGGGAAGCCTTATTGGTGAAACATTGGGGTATGGAATAAAATATAAAAAATATTCTGATGGTACATGTGTTGTGGTCTTTATTTCCGGCTTAGAGCGGCTCACCTTGAAATTGTGGCATGAATCACATCTGTCAGAGCACACTCCACTGAACTATTTGCCAAGATTCAAAATTACCCATGGGACTGTCTTCCTTTTGTTTTTGTATTGATTGGCAATATTCTGAGCAATTCTCTTCATGAAATCAGTAGCTTGGAATTTTGACTATGTATAGAAATGAGCACAATTGTGCTAGGTCACCAGTTCATGTTTTACATTCTGGGCTCAACTTCTGACAAGTGAAAACTTTAAATTACTGGTCCTAGAAAGAGAACTGTATAAAATGGTTTAAGGAGTTACCTTGGTGGTGGTGGGGGGTGGGGGGGAGGCAAGTATGCACAGTGGTAATGCTACCACTCTCAACACTGACAGCCTGAATTCATGAACAAGCTTGGCTTATCGGTGGCCGGCCAGGGGAAGGAGGATCTCAGAGGGTGCACTCCTCATTTGAGGAGAGAGGGTTGCCATCCCTTACTGCTTTATTGCCGCCTAGATGACTTCAGGTGGCAGTCCGGTGGGGAAGCATAGTGGGTGAAAGGACGTTAGCCGGGCTCCATACAGCACACGTGATGTGCATACATGGGGCTTCCTGTATGCCGATGTCCTGTGATAGTGGGGGAGCAAGAAAACCAGCAAGTAACCTGGTGCATGCAGGATGACCTATGGCGCACACAAGCCCCAACTCTTGCTATCGACATCCCATCCATCATGGGCTTCATATGTCTCAAGACTGAGAGGGTAGGCAGTATTGCACAGCTGTGGCTGGGCCCTGTCTCAGGTGGTATGCTGGGGGCAAGGAGGGTGTGTAAGTGCTAGAGACATAAGAAGATGGGGTTGGGCCTGATCGGAGGAAGGAACCACACCAGAAAGAAGGGGTGTAAAGAACAAATGAGACAAAAAAATGTCATGTGGGAGGGGATGGGCAGTGCTGCTGAGAATGTATCAAGACATATTGTATAGAATAAGGGAGCGGGACATGTGGGGAGTGGTGCAATGCACTGGCTGTGGGGCAGCAGTTTTCCGGGAAACATTCTGGAAACTGCGTTGCTGTCCTATTTGTAGGCAACTGTCAGCTCTGAGAGAGGAGGTTGCCCACCTCCAGGCTGAACTAGCAAGGACTAAGGAGGCCTCCTCCCAAAGAGCACCACTGCCACAACCACTGAGTCAGAGGTCTCGGAGTATGAAGAGCAGTAGGACCACAGTGGGTTCTGGGAGGGTGCGGTGGTGGACAAGAGGCGAGGCCCCCCAGTTGTACCTCTACACAAATCAGATGCCATTCTGGCAGAGCAAGGTTCCTGTATGATGGCACCCTCAGTGGAGACCCAGAAGAATGCTGAGGACATCCACAAGGGAGACCCACAAAAGGGTGGTAAGGGACACCACAGGGGAAGGAAACAGCTACTGATAGGGGACTCAATTGTTAGGGGGGTAGAACTGGGGAAGGGAGAGAAGGAAGTAAGCTGCCTGCCTGGTGCCATGGCTTGGAGGGACAAGAAGCTTAATCCCTCACAATTGTAGAAGCAGCATCACAGGAGAGAGAATTAGATATCATTGTCCACCTTGGGACAAATGACCTAGCTAAGCATGGGATCAGTGCAGTGCAGAATGAATTTGTGGAGTTGGGAGGGGCCTCAGATGGGTAGCAAGCACAGTAACCTTCTCAGAGGTGCTACCAGTCCATGGCAGGAATGAGGCTAGGGTACTGCACACCATGCAGTTTAATGAATGGTTGCAAAACTGGTGCAGAGCACAAGGCTTTAGCTTCATTGGGGACTGGGGGTCCACCTGGAGAGATAAAGGTCTATACTGGTATGACGGTCTGCATTTGTCCTAAAGAGGGACCAAGCTCCTAGGTGACAGGTTTAAATGCTTCCTTGGCAAGCTTTTAAACTAGATAAGGGGGGAGGTACTGATAAAAGGCAGGAAAAGTCAAGCCTCCCCCCACAAAACAGGGCAGGTAGTAGGGTAAACACTGAGGTACAGAGCTCAACACAGGGCAGGATGGGGGTAAATGGTAAAATAGATAAGAGCAATAAGAGCAGGGATGGGGGAAAAAAAGATCAAGCCAACATTAAATGGAGGGCAATGACTACTAATGCCCGTAGTCTGGGAAACAAGCTTTCTGAGCTAGTAGCTTTGATGGAAGATGAACAATTGGATATTGTGGCAGTCACAGAAACATGGTACACGAGAACCATGAATGGGATGTCAACTACCAGGTACACAATCTACAGAAGGGACAGGGAAGGCAAAGAGAGGTGGAGTAGCTCTATACATAAGGGAGGATCAAAGCTACAGAACTAAAAAAGTAAAGGGGAGGACAAGAGGCACTCTGGGTTACCTTGGAGATGGGGAATGCATCGCAATCCGCATAGGGTTGTTACAGACCCCCGCCTCAAGGAGGAAATGGACAAGAAAAATGATAGAGGACATTCTCAAAATGGCTGAAAAAGGAGATACTGTTGATGGGGACCTGAATATGCCAGATGTTAACTGGAGGACATGTGCTGCAGCCACATCCAAGAGCAGGGTCATTCTCGACCCCTGCAGGGGCAGACCTTAGACAGCTAGTGCTGGAACCCCACCTGGAGGGAGCAATACTAGACCTGGTACTCTCAAATGGAGAGAGGATCACAAATTTAGAAGTCAGTAGACATCTGGGAACAAGCGATCACTGCACAGTGTGCTTCACAATGAGCACAACCATGGAGATAAGCCATAAAAAACAAGGATACTGGACTTTAGAAGGGCTGACTTTGGCAAAATGGGTGAACACCTGAAGATGCACTAGCAAATGGCCAAATAGGAGGGGTGGAAGAACAATGGAGAAAAATCAAAACTGCCATCATAGAGGCAACAAGTCTTTGTGTAAAACAAATAAAGAAAACAAAGCGGAGTAAAAAAACCACTATGGTTCTCAAAAGAGGTGGCAGGGAAGATTAAGGAGAAAAAGGCTGCATTCAAAAAGTATAAAGAATCACAGAGGGAGCACGACAGGGAACTGTATCAATTAAAGCAGAAAGAAGTAGGAAAGGCAATCAGAATAGCAAAGGCACAAACCGAGGAAAAAATAGCCAACTCGGTCAAAAAGGAGGATAAAACCTTTTATAGGTACATTAGGGAGCATAGAAAGGTTAAGGGAGGGATAGTGAAGATTAATAAAGGAGAGGGGAGGTGGGCAGAGGGAGACAGTGAAAAGGCAGAGATACTGAATGAATACTTTTGCTCAGTATTCACAAAAGAAGATGAGGAGCAGTTACCTAAACCAGACAATAGAAGCACTCTGGGTAGGGGGGTTGATACCAGTCCATTCACAGAAGAAAGAGTCCTGAAAGAACTCCTAAAACTCAAGGTGGACAAAGCAATGGGGCCTGACGGGATTCACCCCAGAATCCTAAAAGAACTAAGGGGGGACCTAGTGACACCACTGACCACACTTTTTAACAAATCATGGCAGGATGGGGTGGTACCTGAGGACTGGAGGAGGGCAGATGTGATTCCCCTTTTACAAAAGTGGGAGCAAGGCAGAAGCAGGAAACTACAGACCTGTAAGTTTGACCTCAGTGGTAGGGAAAATGATGGAATCACTTCTGAAAGAAAGAATTGTTGAGCACCTAGAGGCCAGGGCACAGGACCCAAAGCAACATGGATTTACAGCAGGAAGGTCATGTCAGACTAATCTAATTGATTTCTTTGACTGGGTGACCAAGTAATAGACCAGGGAGGGGCTGTGGATATGGCTACCTAGACTTTAGCAAGGCATTTGACACAGTCCCTTCATAAAGATTAATAATCAGTTAGCCAGCCTGGGAGTGGGTCCCAGGGTGGTAGCCTGGTAGCGAACTGGCTGCACAACAGGACACAGAAGGTAATAGTGAATGGAACACATTCAAGAAAGGGGTTACTAGTGGAGTACCTCAAGGCTCAGTACTGGGTCCAATCCTTTTAACATCTTTATAAGTGACATTGCAGAGGGTCTGAGGAAAGGTATGCCTCTTTGCAGATGACACAAAGATCTGTAACAGAGTTGATACACAAGAGGGATAGAAAAGATGAGAAGGGACTTGGCAGGTTGGAGGAATGGTCAGACATATGGCAACTTAGATTCAATGCAAAGAAGTGCAAAGTAATGCACCTGGAAACAAAACCCAGGAGAAGAGTACACAGCAGGGGAGGTACTAACAACAACAAAATGGAAAGGGACCTGGGAGTAGTCATATCAGATGACCTAAAGGTGGGTAAGCAATGTGAGAAGTCAGTAAGGAGAGCCAGGGGATACTGGGATGCATAGGAAGGGGCATCACAAGTAGAAAAAGGAAGTGATTATCCCTCTATACAGACAGTTGGTGAGACCCATCTGGAGTACTGTGTGCAGTTTTGAGACCTCATCTATGCAAGGACATAGACAGGATGGAAGCAGTCCAGAGGAGGGCAACTAAAATGGTGCAGGGTCTACATCAGAAACCATATGAAGAGAGACTGAGAGAGCTTAATATGTATACCCTTGATGAAAGGAGGGACAGGGGGACATGATAGAAACGTTCAAGTACCTCAAGGGAATCAACAAAGTCCAGGAGGGTAGCATCTTTCAGAAAAAGAGATGTGTAAGAACAAGGGGGCATAGTTTAAAGATAGAGGGGGGACGGCTCAGGGGTAATGTGAGGAAATTCTTTTTCACGGAGAGAGTGGTGGATACATGGAACAACCTTCCTGAGGAGGTCGTTGGGTCTAAAACAGTGGGGGAATTCAAACATGCTTGGGACAGACACACAGCAATTATAGTGTGGGGTTGCAGGAAGCAGGCTGTTGGTTAACTAGAATCTGCAGCTTATCCAGTAGGTAGGGAAATGGGCAGACTGGGTGGGCCAAGTGGTCCTTTTCTGCCATCAAAGTCTATGTTTCTATGTTTCTAAGATAGCAGCTTGTTAGAGGAGCTCTGCGTTTATGGGGATTCCATCTGATAACATCACCATCATCAGTTTATATTGTAAGCACCCCCCCTTTTTTTTCTCCCATTATCTGTTTATACTTATGTGGCCAGGACAGCCTGGACTCCCATTAGCCCTACCTCACCAATCCCCACTATCTTGCATCTCCCCAGGACTTATCTGAGGGTCAGAATACCACCACAGAGTCCCCCGTAGTGGAGTTAGGATGGGGAGGACTTCCTTCTGCCCCTTGAGCCCATATCCAGTCTTTGGTCTCTGGGTCCTGACGATGCAGCTGGTGAGGGATCAGCAGGCAGGATGTCATACAAGCCTATCCTGCCACCATTTTTGCTCTGTTTTTTCTCTTCCTCATGCCGGGGCGCACTCATCTGTGTGTGTGTGGGCACGTGCATGCTGCGGGGTCCCACAGCATGACCTTACTTCTGCCACTCCCGTCCTGCACTGTCATCAGGTCTGCTTTTGGTGGCAGTCATTTGGCAGAGTAAGCAGTCCTCCTTCCCTGGGAGAGGAGAGCAGTCCCTTGGGTGCTTGATTCTCTCCCCACCACCCCCAGCTACCAGTGCTCATTTCCGAACACTGGTCGTCGGTGTGGAGAGATGTGTGTGTGTGTGTGTCTCGTCCAGTGTCTCAACCCTCATTTCCACTGGGCCGGCCGTAAGCCAATCTTTTTTGTTGCCTACTGATTCCTGATGTCATTTGGTTCCAATGTAGCTGCTTATTGTTTGAGCGTATCTGGAGAAAAGTGAAAATATCACCTCCAAGGCTTGAAGGAAACCTAAGGTAGTGCCTCTTTCACCAGCACAGCAGATCTGAAGGCAATCCAGAGTGTCAGTGAGTTTAGCAGTTTACATGGTGGCAGTCAAAACATTGGTGTCTGTGGTGGAATCCACAATATTCCCTTACCTTCCAGGTGGCAGAAAGAGAGCAGCCAGTGGTAGATGTGGAAACAAAGGCAGAGGCTGCAGCGGCAGATTGTGATAGTTTACTGTGGATCTGGCAGTGCAGTCAGCTGATGTGTACATTGTGGAGAATCAAAGGAGAAGGAAAAACCTGCACTTCATTGAGAAGTCTGTGACACTAGAGTGTTTCTAAGACAATACTCCCACTTGCTCTGCAGCTGCCGGTCTCCTGGTTTTGGATTTGGCTGCAGCAAAGGTGCTCCAGTTAACATCTGGCATATTCAGGTCCCCCATCAGCAATATCTCACCTTTCTGTTCCATCCCAAGGATGCCTTCTATCATTTCCTTGTCCATTTCCTCCCCCGGAGATGGGGGTCTGTATACAACCCCTGTGTGGATTGTGGAGCCATTTCCAGTCTCCAGGGTGACCTACAGTGCCTCCTCTCCTCCCTGTTTACCCTTTAGTTCTGTTGCTTTAATCCCTTCCCTTACATAAAGAGCTCCTCCTCCTCCTCTTCTTCTTCCCTCCCTGTTCCTCTTGTAGATTGCGTACCCTGGTATGTTGACATCCCAGTCATGGTTCTCTGTGTACCATGTTTCTGTGACTGCCACGATATCCAGGCATCCCTCTCCCATCAAGGCCACCATTTCGGGAGCTTTTTACCTAGACTATGGGCATTGGTACTCATTAACCTCCATTTTTCTGGCTTTATTTCTTTTTGCCCCATCCCTGTCCTTACTGCCTGCCTTATCCCTATCGACTGCTCTATCTTGGTGTTTACCTTACTAACTACCCTGACTTTTGGGGCTAGGATTTCCTTCTCCTTTTCAGTGCTCTCCTTGGCTAGTTTAAATGCTTGCCAATGAAGCATTTAAAACCTATCACCTAGGATTCTGGTTCCCCTCCAGGATAGATGCAGAGCATAACGCTTGTATAGGCCTGAATCCCTCCAAGTGGAGCCCCAGTCCCCAATGAAGCCAAATCCCTGAGCTCTGCACCAGTTTTTCAACCAGTCATTGAATCCCATGGTGTGGAGTACCCTAGCCTCATCCATGCCATAGATAGGTAGCACTTCCAAGAAAGTTACCATGTGTGCTACTCGTCTAAGGCCCCTCCCCAACTCCACAAACTCCTGTTGCACTGCTCTGATCCCATTCTCAGCCAGGTCATTCGTCCCTAGGTGGATAATGACATCCAGCTCACTCCCCCTTGCAGCTGCTCCCATGATCCTGAGAATTCGTTTCCTGTCCCACCAAGCCATGGCGCCGGGCAGACACCTTACCTCCCCCAGTTCTACCCCACTAACAATTGAGTCCCTTACCAGGAGTTGTTTCCTTCCCCTGTGGGGTCCTGTGCCACCCTCCTGTGGATCTCCATTGTGGAGGTTCCCAGCATCCTCCTTGCTCTCCACTGCAGGTTCCTTCATAGAGGAACCATGCTCCGCCAGAGTGGTGAATGAGTTGTGGAGAGGCACAACTGGAGGGATGCACCTCTGTTCCACCACCCTCACCCTCCCTGAGCCCACTGTGGTCCAACCACTCCTCTTTCTTGGTAACCTCTGAGGTAATGGCAATGGCGTGGGTGGAGGAGCAGGTTTTCTGAATCATTGCCAGGTGAGCATGGAGACGAATAACCTCCTCCCTCAGACCAGAGAGGTGCCTGCAAATAGGGCAGCAATGCAGTTTCCAAAATGTCTCCCGGAAGACTGCTGCTGCATAGCTAGTACATTGCACCACTCCCCACATGTCTGTGTCCCTTCCTGTTACCGATGCTTTTGTGTGTGCAAGCTTGTGAGTGTCTCTAACCCCTATTCAGTGTGCTGTGCCTTTAAGGATATGAACAGGTATATGTTGTTAGCAGTTTTGGGGAAGTGATGTCAGGACCCCTGCTATAAAGGAAGTTGTGCAAGAACCCCTGCTATAAAGGAAGTTATGCACTTGGGGTGGTGGGGAAGGTGGAGGGAGTAAACCTATGCCGTCCAGAAACAATCAACTACAGCTTTGACCCTCCACCCCAGGGAGTGCCTTCCTTTCAGACACCTATTTCACAGAGGTTAAGTACCAGGTCTAGTAACAAATGACTGCAGATATCTCCCAGCTACAGTTTCTCCTTGGCAAATTAAAGTTAAAACTAAGACAAGTCAACCCCAAAAACAGAATCAATACTAGTTACTTACACAGCTCCAAAAAGTAATGAAGGTGACCTAACCCCTGGATTGCTTAAAGAGGTTGTGTACTGCCTAAAATTAATAGTTTTTAAAAGCAGTCTACTATTACCTTTTCTATCTGGGGTGCTTTTTATTTTCCCTGTGGGTAATTAGAAGATTATTTTTTTACATAACGTTAGTAAATGTGGTCTGTGGAACAGCCCTCTGCCTGACAGCTGACATATCTTGTTCTATTCCCCCCACTACTTCATCAGCATTGTGTGACCTCCCTGATTGTGCCATCGCAGCTACTCAGGAAGAGTCACTCAGTAGCTGCCAGATCAACCACCTGTGATGTCACAGTCAGTGAGGTGACGATGCTGATGATGTAGTGGAGGGAATAGAACTAGCAATGTCTGCTGCCATGCAGAGTGCTATTTCTCACATCCAGTATAATACTGTCCCATAGAAAACTTTCTAATCAGCAAACTGAAAAAGAAAAATACTTAGATAAAAAGCTACAACTGACTACTTAAAATTTGTAACACTTTCATGTCTGCTAGATTTGGTACTACTAGCTCTTTAATACTATTGTTAAGCTAAAATGATTTTTTAGTTAATGTTTTTTTACTTTGATTTTCTTAGTTTTTAACCTAAAAGCTACACATACTTGATCCACAGTGTACATACAACAAAATTACTGTATGAAATGCATTACAGTAGGATACTTCGTAAAGTCGCTCAGATTATTACAGCATTGATGCTTTATCATAGGTAATTATATAAAAAAATGGTAATAATAAGCTGTAATTACCACACAGCCTGGACTCAGTAATAAAGATAGCATACACAATTTCTGTTATAAATGCCTTAAAAATCACAAATTGGTCCAGTAAACCCTGAGTATGCATATAATAAACCTCCCCTTAAGAGCTAACTTGGATAACATCCAGGAAATGTTTTTTTTTTTTTTTTAATTCTGTTATCTTTTTTCTTTATAAACTATGATTTGGGAGGAATGTGGGGAACAGAGATTGCTTTTTCTTTCAAATTTGCTGTCTCAGGCTGGAGAACAAGCTTGGTGTGGGCGGCACAGTTCCTTTTCATCTAAAGACTCTTTGTTTTGGTTGATGGAGTTCCTGTCATCTAAAAGGCTCTTGTGTTTTGGATGTAAACAATAGCTAGGCCAAAGTTAGATGCTTCCTGCCGAGCAGACGGCCATGATACCAATAGGAAAGAGTCCGAATGCACACAACCAGTTCAGACTGGTTTTGTTGTAGAAGAAGTCCCCCCAATTCAAAAGAAATGTTTAAGGAGCGATGTCAGAGAAGCTAGGTAGATAGTGCAGGAAAAGGGACTGGCCTGCCGTGGGTATTTCTGCCTGTATTTCTCTAATGAAAGTCTGTCTCATTTGGGATTTGAGAAATCTCACTGTTGCTGTTCAAGTCTGCTAAGACTTACTTGATCCCAGCTGGGGATAAGCTTCTACTTCTTCGGATCTTAAAGAGTGTTATTCTGTGTGTTTTCCATTGTTGTAGTGCACTGTATTCCCCATAGTCTTTAAGACCCATTCTTACCGGTAGCGCCACATGGCGTCTGAACCATCCATTGCTTAACCTGACCCAAGATGGACTGAGTTAATATTCCTGTGACATGTGTAAATATTGTGGCATATTAAACGATGTTTGTATGTACTTCATTCTTTCTGTGACCGAGTTTTTAAGGTACAGGTAACCTAGGGTAATTGGCAAGTCCATGATCCCTTCCTGAGGAGACAGGCTACTAAGCTATCAAAAGCAAAGTGTTCTGAGCTGTGACTAAGGGGGTGTGTTTGCCCTTTGGAAAAGGTCCCTGTACAGTGTGAGCTTGTGACTGTGGTGGTATTCTGACTTAGATACCCCAAGTGAGAGTCAAGCTGGGTGTCGGCAGCATGTCAAGCTGACCATTCAGATGTCTGAAGGGTTGTGAGAACTGGTAGCAGTGCAGACTGAGTTCTGGCAGAGGACTGTCTGTGACAGACTCATATTTATAATAAGGTAAAACCTTTCCCATGAAACTGTGAAGTAATAATTAATTGCACCCCATAAACAGTCTAGTGTTGGTAATGAACATAGCACAGGAAACATACATGTCCATCTAATGTTTCTTTAAGTTGCTAGCATGAAAACAGAACAGTACAACAACCCCTTATATCAATAATGTTCATAGTTATTGACTAAAAGAGCAACTCTGAACAATAATAAATTGCTTACAAATACTAGATTTACACCCAGTTATATTTTTAACTTTGCTTTCTAGTTATTTGTTATTTTTTTTACTTTCCCCTGCTGTTGATCTACCAAAATGTTGTAGGTAATGTAGAACTTATTTCACTGAGTCTTTCAAACTGTATCTGACTCTCCCCTGCTTACCGTACAGTTGCTGTTTTGCGACATCCCAGTCTGTTGCCATGGTGAGTCCTATGATGTCATAAAGAAAGGTACTGTGAGGTTAACGGGAGAGGCAAATGTTTTCTATACAGGCTTTTTAGACAGACTACAACGATGTGCTATAAACCTTGGAAAGGGCCAGCCCACCGGCGCAGCAGCAAAGTGTCCGCTTATGATGCCGACGCCTCGCTTTTTTGGGAACGGATCAGGAGCCGAAGGCTGGTCAGGGCGGAGAAGTATTAAGTGCCCGGGGGGGGGGTGGCGAACATCCGGCCTGTTTAGTGACCTCTGGTGGAGGCTGGGGGATCATTTGGAAAAAGGCCGGTGACGAGTTGCATGGGAGGTGGGACAGATGTTGATGTCCTTGCACGTCCTGCCTCCGGGAGTTACACCATCAGCAAAATCTGCCCCCATGTATGACGCCATGCCCAGCCACCATTCCCACTGCCACCAGTGTCCATCAGGGGGGTCCAGCTCCCATGATCCCACTCTGGGGGGCAAGCCAGGGCTTATTACCATTGTCCGTTGGGGGTGCCTGCCCGGTGGCCCTTTCGGGGGGGACCTGGGGCATGGTGTGGCAGCGTGTGGGGCAGGGGCTGAGCCTCATCCTGGAATGGGGGAAGGGCACCAGGCCCCCCAAAAAAACCTTGGAAAGGAACATTGAAAATGTAAAAAATGTATTCTGTAGTAAATTGTGATAGCTGAAAAACATCTTATTAATGACTGTACATGCTGAAGTGCAGAGTTGCTCTTAAAAAATATACCGAGTTGCTAGCGGCTGTACACGTAAAAGTGGCAAGGAAACTTACTAGTTCAACAAACTGCCTTTATCATGAGCTGGCCCACAAGGGCAGTGGAAGCACTGCTGCTTGCAGTACCAAAGACTCGGGTTCTGAAGCGAACTCAGGGCATCGGAGGTTTGGTCAAGAGGGAGTGGGATCAAGCATCTGAGGGATTGCTCTGTTCCAGGGGTGGTGGGTTGCAGAGCCCTGCATGCACCTGACTCCTAATGGAGGCTAAGGGGAGGGCAGTCTGCGGCCACCAGACATGCATGAAGGTGTGGCGCCATCAACACGTGTCATATGAGAACATACGATGTGCGTTATGACAGCATTGCATGTCCACACCTCTTCCTGGGAGAACAGGGAAAACGTCTGACCAGCAGGATGACATCGATCCTCTGGAGGTCCTGCACTTCCCTATCCAGGCCCTGTCCAACAAAATCAGATCTGGATTGACTGCAGGGGTGGGGGGCAAGCCTTTGGGGGCAGATGCAGGACAAAGGAATATCCTGGAGGATGCTGGGGTGATGGTGCTAGGGGGACTGGTAGAAGGGGGCCGGCTGGACAGGACAGAAAAAAAATCAACCCTGCCATTATCCTGAAGGAAGGTAAGGAGAATACAGAGGTGAGCACAGCCATGCGGCTGGTGCCATCTTGACAGGATATTCCCACCAAAACAAAAACTCTCCTGCAGTATATGTAGGCCTGTAACATATATTTAATACAAGAAAAACCACGGATAGAGAGTGCATAAATATAAGAAAAATAGCAGGACAAGAGGACACAGCATGAGATTAGAGGGAGGCCGATTAAGGGGGAATGTGAGGAAATTCTTTTTCACAGAAAGGGTGGTAGATGCATGGAATGGCTTACCACAAGAAGTGGTGGCTATGAATACAGTGCAGGGCTTCAAACAGGCATGGGATAGGCATAAGGGAGCAATACAAATGACTATGAATAGATAGGTCACTGACATAGCAAAGGCCGATGGCACATTTATAAGGTAGAAAAAGAAATGGGCAGACTGGATGGGCCTTGCGGTCCTTATCTGCCGTCAACTTCTATGTTTCTATGTTTCTATGCACAAGGACAGTGGTGCTGCAATGCTAAAACAAATCACTAAAACTTACATAGAAGCAGAGCACACGCACCACACCTCAATAAGATACCCAGGGCACCAGTCTCATGTTATAAAATTTATTACTAGATAAATAACAAAACTAGGCATAGCCTGACGCATTTCGGATGTACTTCCATCCTTTATCAAAGGCCTTTGATAAAGGATGGAAGTGTACGTCCAAAACGCATCAGGCTATGCCTCGTTTTGTTATTTATGTAGTAATAAATTTTATAACGTGAGACTAGTGCCCTGGGTATCTTATTGAGTTTTGCGTGTGCTCTGCTTCTGTGTAAGTTTTATATACTTAATACAACATATCGGCACTGTAGTAACCCTCCACATTACACTCAGTCCCTTACCCCTTCTTCCCTTTTCTTACTAAACAACTTTCAAGCAGAATACATATGAAAAAAGTCCAAGATTTAGATCAGTAAGGGGATTCTTCTTCCACAACCTCCTTAAATACAGTCTTGTTTAATTTTTGCCAACATGTCTCCTTGCTTCTCCAGAGCCCCCACAAATGCGCACCTTTCCAGAGTAAGTCATTTTTAATTTGGCAGGGTACTGTAGGGAATGCTGTACACCCAGCTCCCTGAGGAGCGATCACAAGGAATTCAAGGATGTACGTCTATCTCTAGGTGCATAGCTCAGGTTGGGAATTAACAATACCTGCTATCTGTCTTGCAACAAAATGGATTCCAGCTCATGCTACTTCGAGGATCCAGTCGCGCACCATACCGGACACCGCTACAATAAGAAACTTAGGGAGTTTGCTTTGTTCAACTCTGTGATGTGCAGTGATTCTGAGATGTCTTGTAACCAGTTGCCGCAAAGTTAACAGGATCATCTCCATCTAAAAACTTTAGGATTATTTTTATTGTTCCATTGTATATAAGGATTTACTCTCTAATCAACAGCTAATCAGAAAGCTCTGTTCAAGCCATTGTAAATAAATGTGAGCCAAATCTTGTGTGATAATTCTATTGTCTCTTCCTTTCTTAAAATCTTTGTCATTGAAGAGTGAGGTCAGAGGATATGCTCATATTCCCCCTCCCATTTTTTGGCTCAGCTGTTCTGTGAGACCCTTTGCCAGAACTTTGTTTCATAGCAAGGGAGTTACAAAGGGAATGTACTGCCTAACTCTGTTGTTTTTTGTTTTGTAGACCGTGTGAATCCGATGAACATCCATCGTATGAAGGAGTGCCTCACCTCTGTCAGAGGGGGACGGATAATACACCGGAAGCTCTACTGATTGATTCAGTGTGGCTTCTGACATCACCTTGGGAAGAAACTTCGGGTGCATTCTAAGGACCGCCCGATCTCTATGGAAAATCAGATAGGGCTCCTTGCAGACTAGAGCGTGAAGCTCTGAAATCCTTTGGGCTGACGTGCTAGCCACAAGAAAAAAGCACCCTTCAGGAAAGGAAGCGCAAATCACAGCTCATAGCCGGCTCAAAAGGAGGAAGGATGAGCTTCTCCAAGACGAAGTTCAAGTCCCAAGGTGGAGTTGAGCTGCGGATGGGGCGTTTCAGATGGAGAATCCCTTTCAGAAAAGTTTTTGAGACCTCCAACTGAGCCACGGGTTTACCATCCACTAACTCGTGGTACGCCAAGATAGCTGAAATATGGACCTTCAAAGAAGAGTAGGACAGACCAGAGTCTGATAAGTGAAGGAGGTATTCCATGACTTGCGGGGCAGAACAAGAGAAGGGGTTCCAACCCTTAACGGTCGCCCAGATGGAAAACCGCTTCCGCTTCACAGCATAAATGGAGCTGGTGGAGGGCTTTCTAGCCTCGATGAGGACTTGAGCAACCCGGGAAGAGACCCCGAAGCAAGAGATCACTATGTCTGCAGGAGCCATGCATGAAGATGCAGGGTCCTGACCCCAGGATGTAACAGTCGATCTTGATCCTGGGTCAGGAGGTCATGAGTCACTGGAAGTGGAACTGGTGGTTCTCTCTCCTGAGCTGGCTTCCTTACTCTTGGGCTGTACCTCCTGATGCTGATCCACAGGCAGGAAACAGATCTCTGCAGCAGGGGACATCCAGCCCTCCACTTCCTGTTCTCCTCAGTTTACTTCCTGCCTGCCATGAGGCAGGTTATCTGCAGGGGCTCTGCCACTATAGTGGCAGAGCTGAAGACATCAAACTGTAAGTGCAGTTTACCTTTCTGATTAGAAGAGGGTTTTTAAGGGGAAAGCTTCGCAGGAGCTCCTGGAGCAGGAATCCCACTTTCTCACTAGAAGAGGATTTTCGGGGGGAAAATTCACAGGAGCAGGAGCTCCAGCGTTGACTCACAGGTTATTTAGGGTTCCCAGTCTCAGCCATGCACGCTGCACAGACTGGACCTCCTTCTCTCCTGCTTTTTTTTCTCCCCACACTTGAGGCACGCTCTCCCCCCCCCCCCCCAACACAGGCCACCTTGTCTAATGGGGGAAGCTGCCAGAACACCCCACAGCAGCAGGATTTTCAAGAGCGGCACTGTATTCTCATCGGTGGCCCCGCTGCACTCTGTCAACGAGCCCTCTGGTCTACAGGCTCGTTGACTAACGGGGAAGCCGCTTGAAGGACCCGCGGCAGCAGGAGCATCATTTAATTCAGCAGGAGCTTCATTTCGGCTCGTCATGAGCTGCGCTACAGGAGCTTAATTTTAATTTCAGGGGGAAGCTGCCAGAATGCCCCACGGCAGCAGGAGCTTCATTTCGGCTCATCATGAGCTGCGCTACAGCCCCGTATCACCGACCAGGAACAGGCGCTTAATTTCGGCTCAGGAGGAGCCACGCTGCAGCCCCTCATCAACGAACGGGAGGGCACAAGCAGAAGCGGTCTTCAGTAGATGAACCCGTTTTTCATAGCACCGGAGTGTTTCCAAGGGGCTAAGCAGGCACTGTAAGGTTTTTTTCATAGCACTGGAGTGCTTCCAGGGGGCTAAGCAGGCACTGTAAGTTTTTCTGACGACGAATGGCTTTTTGGGAAAGATACAGCCGTTCGTAGTCAGTACAACTAGTAGGCGCTCATTCAAAAAAAGCGCCAAGCCGTTCGTCATTTGCCTTCTCGTTGACGAGGCTGAGAGCCTACATGTAGTAGCCTCTGACAGAGGGTCTAAGAGCCTTAGGGGCTTGCTTTTCAACACCTGCGCCTCAGCCAGTCTCCCCTTCAAAGACAGGGATTTATTTTCCCAGTCCCTGAGAAGGGAACAGTCATTCCTAAGTGGCTTTTAAAGGCTCAGCTCTAATTACTAAAGGGGAACAGTCATTCCTAAGTGGCTCTTAAAGTCTCAGCTCTGTTTACCAAAGCAGACTAAGGTTAGTCAAGTGAAAGCCTTTTTTGATGTCAGGACCTTGGACAAACATCCCAGGGACAGAAAATCTAAAGGGCAGCACTCAGTATCTTGCCCTTAAAAGGCCAGCAGCAGCATAGACCAGAAAGCCCCCAAGGAGAGGGGGGGTACGTTGAATATCAAAGACAGCATCTGTGAATGCCGAGATTTCGAAGGGCGCAAAACGGGGAACCCGGTAGTCCACAGTCCCCTCCCAAACCCCAGGCATCACCAACAGGTAAAATGGGGCCTTTGCCATGGCCTTTTCACAGGTAAAATGGGGCCTTTGCCTGGGTCCCTGCCTGTTCTACGGGCAACCTCTGGATATCCTGGTGGGAGACCTCCCAAGAAAGTTAAAGGAAGAGGTCCCCTTGTCTGTCCTCATCTGAAGAGGAGCAGTTGTCCTCACATCACAAGGCCTGGAGGGCCTGATTTTTTTCATGTAATATTGAGAAAAAAAAAGTCGTCATAGCTGAGAATCCCTCAGCTCTTCCCCAGAGGCTTCCACCCAGTCGAACAGGCTTCTGCCTACCAGCTATCACCAATTTGGCCTCAGCCTCCCCTATTCCTCCAGCCATAGGGGACTCACTAATGGAGGAATGACAAGGTCCAGAACACACCTACAGTATACAGTGGTCCGACTGCATACTAGTAATTTCAGGCTTAGGCAGAAGCAACCGGAAAAATTGTTAGACTACCATAAAGGCTACCCTCTGAGGTGGTCACTAGAAGGGAAGGGAGAGGCCTTCCCTCAAAGAGACGCTTTTAGTCCTCCAATCCTCCCTTAAAGCAGCTGCAAACAACCTGTTCTCAACACCACTTATGTGGCATTCCAGCGTGATGATGAGCCACACATAAGCAAGTCCAGCCAACCTGTTTTTCCACAGGAGCCGCAATACCTTGGGCCACTATGCTGGCATTCCAGTGTGCTGACGAGCCAGATGGAGATAAGCCCACCCCGCAACAGCCTCAGAGCGGGACTATTCTAGGCATTTTCAGCAGATATCTCAAAGGAGGCTGCCAGTTGCGCAGCAAGGGCCACGCTTTAACTCCTTCGCCTCGACTTACTTAAGACGGCAGGCATGGCAGGTGTACAGGTTGCCAAAGCTCACTTGGTGAATGACCCCGACAAGGGAGAGCTCCCATATGGATAGTTTTTAAAGGAGGTGGTAAAAGATTCCAGAGAAGAGCCAAAAACTTAACTACCACTATTCAGGAGCAAGTGCTCAAGCCCATACATACTCGGAGGACAAACTAAATCTGCAGTGGCAGTTTTGTTCACAGCAGACCCTTCAAGGTGGAAACCTTTTCACGAGTAATCAGGGAATCGCAAAAAGGTTTTTTTCTGGCACCCATAAATCTGCAAGATGCCTATTTGCATATTCCCATGCAGTAAGGGCGCGCGCACTATCCCAGATTCAGAGTGGGAGAGCAGTACTTCCAATTCACACTCTACCATAGCGGTCTTCTCGCAGCTCAACCAGGCATTACAGGCAGTGGCAGTGGCAGAGGTAGTCAAGTCCCCTATGGCACGTGGTTTTCCCATCAGCTGGACAAAGAGCTTCCTAATTGCAAACCAGACCTTGATCCTCCTGGGGGACTCGCATTATGACACAGGGTCTCTCCCCCCTGAAACCTAGATTTTGGGATCTGTATGTGCTTATCAAGGAGTTTTGCAAGCTTCTCAGCTACCTGCTTGTTGTTTCACACAGCTCATTAACTCGGATTAAGCCCTTCCTCCAGGGACGGTCCCAGAGGTCAGAGGTCCTGAAGGACCACAAGTTAGGCTTTCCGCACTAAGTTGGAATCGAGACCAATGCAAACCTCAGGAGCTGGGAAGGACTCACCTGCATCAGCTGTTGGCACCAGGCAGGGGATCACTGTTGGACACAAGGTACAATATAAGCGTTTTCTGAGGGGGGAACAGTAGGCCATGCCCAGAGACACGCGGAACAGCAATTCCTTTATCCGGCTAGCCTGATTCCAACTGACAATCTGGCAACGCTGACATACACAGACCATCAGGGCGAAACAAGCAGCTCAAAGATGCTAAAGGAATCCCTTCTTTTTCAGTGGGTTGAGCACCACTGAGCGATGTTTGTATCGGGACAGGAAAATGTCACAGCAGAATGACTCTGTCACAAAGTGGGTCGACCAAGGGATTGCAGTTGAAGGTCAGTGCCTCCCTCATTCAGACAGAATAAGGGGGCAGTACTCAAACAGATCTGTTCGCCTGCAGGTAGAACTCCAAGGTAAACCAGTTCTGTTCCCTGGCCCAGGACGAACCAGCGGTGGCTCAGGACACCTTTTCCCCATAAACTGGGATCTGTTCGGTCTCCTGCATGCCTTTCTGGCAGAACTCCAAGGTAAAGCAAATCTGTTCTCTGACCTAGGACGAACCAGCGGTGGCTCAGGGCACCTTTTCCTCATAAACTGGGATCTGTTCGGTCTCCTGTATGCCTTCTTCCAATACCGCCTCTATCAAGAGTCCTCCACAAAATGGCATTGGACAAGACCGTCATGATTCTAGCCTGTCCCTTATGGGTTTTCCGCACTTAGTTGTTTCTCATTCATTGGTCAGAGTGACCGCATCGAGCATTCAGGTTCAGCCATGGGAATTCTCCATCAGTGTCCAGTTCTGCACCCCATTTTAACAACTGGTTTCTCTCTAGACTCAGAAAGGGAGTGGAAAAACTTTCAAGGAGCTATGCGGTACAGCTCCTGTTATTGACATGATGGGGAACTCTTATGTCTCTTCTTCCTCCAAAGTGCATTGTAGAATCCGGAGAAAATTTTGGTTCTGTCTTCATTCCAGATGTATACAGAATGACACAATATAATCACCTGTACTACTGCAATTCCTTTAAGACAGATGGACAAAGGTCTACAACCAGCCACCTTACGAATTAGAGTTTCTGCACTGGAGGCACTCTTGACAGACCCTGGAGAATTGTTGGTCTCATATCCCCATGTCTGGTACTTCTTCAGGCAGCAGCATTAAAACATTTTCAATCCACCAAAGCTATCACCATGGAGTCTTAATATGGTTCTCAGGGTCATGACCAAGGCCCCCCTTTAGAGCCTTTCAAGCCGTCCATCATGCATCTCAAAATAAAGGTTGCCCTTTTTCCACAAAGCTCTTACTCCCGCTAGGAGTTTCAGCAAACTAAAAGAAGGGCGGGCCCAAGAGCTGTACACTCCATCAGGCTAGAACAGTTCCAATTTTTGTTTGCCAAAGTTATGTCTCCCCTCTATTACAATCAAGGGTTCATTATTCCTTCTGCCCACTCTCTAAAAGCAACAAGGATGGAAAATGTCATACACTACACCTGGGAAGAGGGAGAAAAATGGACATTAAGAGAGAGGAAGCTATTCGCAAAACTTCAACTGTGTTCATACCAGCTTAATAATAAATTTGGGGCAGCAAGGATTCATTAGGCTCTATAGCCAAACATATTCTATCCGTCACTTCTATGGCATATGCTCAGGCCAGAGTAACTTGCCTGGCCCGGTGAGAGTCAATGGCCCCCTTCGTGCGCGCAATTCAGAGAAGCATCGTCAGCATACTCACACTGAGTGGCCTTTCGATCATCCATTCACACTCTAAAAAAAAAAAAAAAAAAGTTCTCACTGGAGGTGATATCCTCGGCAGAGGCATCCTTTGGCCGCAGAGTGTTCAGCGGTGATAAACCCTTAAGGGCTTTTGACATTCTTCCCACCCAGGACATCTGGGGACGTACTGCTTTTGTGTATCCCAGGAGCAAGGAAGCCTGGTGACCAGCTTAGGAGAGAGAAATCGAAATTTAAATACCTGTAAATTTTCTTTCTCCGACGGCTGGTCTCCGAACTTCAGATTCCCTCCCAGAATGTATATACTTGGCTGGCCTCACGACCTTAATATGCCTTAAAATTCTTGTTTTTTGTTCCCAAGTTCTTGTAATATTGCCACATTGGACTCTGGACGTCCCCTGCTGCAGTGATCTGTTTCCTGCCTGTGGATCAGCATCAGGAGGTACAGCCCAGGAATAAGGAAGCCCAGAGACCAGCTGTCAGAGAAAGAAAATTTACAGGTATTTAAATTTCGATTTCCTTGGAAAGCTGCTGTAGCAGCGGGAACCAGATCTGTCTCGGCCAGAGAGGAGCAATGAGGATCATCTTTGCCCTCTCCACCTGAAGCTTGAGAAGGACCCTCTGTAGAATGGGAAATGGAGGGAAGGCGTACAAAAATTTCCCTGTCCAAGAGAGGGACAATGCGTCGTTCTAAAAAGCACGGTGCCCTGGAACGAGCAAGCAAAAGTTGGAATGTTTTGCGTTGAATTCGGAGGCGAAGAGGTAGATTTCCGGATGCCTCCAACGTCGGAAGATGGATTCCGCCACTTCCTGATGCAGTTCCCACTTGTGAGCTAGGGTCCGAGACCTGCTGAGACTGTCCACCAGGACATTTAGAATGCCCGGAACGTGCACTGCCACAAGGACCAGATGGTGCTGGACTACCCAATTCCACACCTGCGTCGCCTCCCAGCACAGGGGGTACCATCGGGTTCCCCCTTGTTTGTTGATATACCAAACTACTGACATGTTGTCCATTTGGATTAGCAGTGATCCCTTGGGAAGGAGGGACTGAAAGGCCTGTAGGGCGTACAGGACCGCCCTCATCTCCAGAACATTGATATGTAAAGAAGTCTCCAAGCTTGACCATAGTCCCTGGGCTTGGTGCTCCCCTAGATGTGCTCCCCACCCCATATTCGAGGCATCCGTGGTGAGGAAGCTAAGGGTGCAGGGCTCTGGAAGGGAAGCCCCAAGGAAAGGTTGGAGGAATCCATCCACTAATGCAACTCTTTCTGGACCGCTGAGGAGACCAGTACCGAATGGTCCAGCTTGTCCAGGAGCTGATCCCACTGCACCCACAAGGACAACTGAGTGATCCTCATGTGAAGCCTTGCCAGGGGAACAGTGGTGATGGAGTCCGCCATCAGGCCCAGAAGGCGCAGGACCTCCCGAGTTGGGATGGTCCTGAGGGAGACCACTTTGGAGGCCTGACAGAGAAGGATCTCCACCCTGTCTGGAGGAAGGAAGGCTCTGCACTGGACAGTATCCAGGACTGCCCCAATGAACTGAAATCTCTGGGCAGCGATGAGGGATGGCTTGGGAACATTGACTGTGATCCTTAGTCTGCTGAAGAGGTCCAGGGTGAAGGTGAGAGCCTCCAGTAAAGAATCCCTGGACGGGGCTAAAATCAGCCAGTCATCCAAGTAAGGGAAAACCGCAATACTCCTGCAGCGTAGAAAGGCAGCGACCACCACCAAGCACTTGGTAAAAACCTGTGGTGCGGAAAACAGACCAAAAGGGTGCGCTCAAAACTGAAAGTGCTCCCCCTGGAAACGAAAGCGCAGAAACCGGCGGTGGCTGGGGAAAATGGGGATGTGCAGGTAGGCATCCTGCATATCCAGAGCACAGAGCCAGTGGTTCTCCATGAGGAGTGGGAGGAGGCTCTGGAGTGTCAGCATCCGGAATTTTTTGTACTCGACAAACTGATTTAGTTGGCTTAAGTCGAGTATGGGTCTGAAGTCCCCAGTCATTTTTGGAACCAGGAAAAAGTGGGAGCAAAACCCCTTTCCCCTTTGCAAGAGGGGAACATGCTCTATTGCTTCTTTGAGCAAGAGCGAGTTTACCTCCTCGCGAACTAGAAGGGCCTGGTCCCAGGAGTAAGAGGACTTCTTTGGTGGAGTTTCCGGAGGGATTTCCAGAAACTCTCTATTGTGTGTCCGACAGACACTAGTTGCAGGACCCATTCGTCGGAGGTGACCGCCCTCCTCTCCTGTGCATGACGGGTGAACCTCCACCCCACCTGCTGTCTGTCGCAAGACTGAGGAGGCAGTGGGGATGGGGAGTCAAGAAGTGGCAGGACGTTCAGGGGGAGGACCTCCTGAACGTCTCTGATTTTTGGAGGCAGGAGGGGTGGCTGTACCCATGGCCTTGCACTTCCCTTGGCAGGGCGCAGGGGTGTTCTTTCTCTGCCTTCAGGTCCTTTTCTGAAAGGGCTGCTGTTGCTGCTGGGAGCCCAATCGGGACATTGATCTCACAGACCTAAGTGCAAGTCCTCTGTCCCGTAGGTCTGTGATAATGTCTTTGGTGTCCCCACCAAAGAGCACCAAGCCCCTGAAGTGGGCGTCCTGAATCACCGACTGGACTTCTTTGGCGAGTCCAGAGAGGCGAAGCTAAGAATGCCGTCTAAGGGCAACGGCTGTTGCCGAGGTACGTGCCACCGAATCGACAGAGTCATAAGTGGCGCGTAAGGCATGCCTACATGAAACTTTGGAGAGGCGGAGATCCTTGGCAAGTTCCTTTTTCAAAGACGAGGGGTTCATGGACTGAACTCATGCTTCTAGCCTGGCCAAGGTAGCCTTTTGGTGGGACACCATGTGGGCCACGTAATTAAGGGACCGGAGGGTGCATGTGAAACATAGAAACATAGAAGTTGACGGCAGATAAGGACCGCAAGGCCCATCCAGTCTGCCCATTTCTTTTTCTACCTTATAAATGTGCCATCGGCCTTTGCTCTGTCAGTGACCTATCTATTCATAGTCATTTGTATTGCTCCCTTATGCCTATCCCATGCCTGTTTGAAGTCTCTGCACTGTATTCATAGCACCACTTTGTGGTAAGCTATTCCATGCATCTACCACCCTTTCTGTGAAAAAGAATTTCCTCACATTCCCCTTAATCGGCCTCCTCTAATCTCATGCTGTGTCCTCTTGTCCTGCTACTTTCTTATATTTAAACATGTTGACTCTTTCACCTTGTTTATGCCCTTAAGGTGTTTAAATGTCTCGATCATATCACCTCTCTCCCTCCTTTGCTCAAGGGTATACATATTGAGCTCCGTTAATCTGTCCTCATATGTCTTCTGATGCAGTCCCTGCACCATTTTGGTTGCCCTTCTCTGGACTGCCTCAATTTGGTTAATGTCCTTGTGAAGGTGTGGCCTCCAATACTGCATGCAGTACTCCAGATGGGGCCTAACCAATGTCTTGTACAGAGGAATTATTACTCCCTCTTACGACTTGATACCCTACTAATACACCCTAACACCCCCTAGCCTTACCTACTGCTTTAGAGGTCTGCTTGGATGATTTTAGGTAATCAGTGATGATGATGCCCAAGTCTCTTTCTTCCTTTGTGACTGCTAGCAACTCCCTCCCAGCCTATAAGTGGCTTCAGGGTTTTCTTCCTATGTGCATGATTTTGCACTTCTTTGCATTAAATCCCAGTTGCCACTCTTCTGACCATTTTGCTAGTTTATCCAGATCTTTCTCATTCTGCCCACCCCATCTGGATCATCTACTCTGTTGCAGATCTTGGTGTCATCTGCAAACAGACAAGCCTTACCCTCTAGTCCATCTGCAGGTCACTAATGAAGATGTTGAATAGGACTGGCCCCAGGACTGATCCCTTGAGGTACCCCACTTGTGACTTGCATCTCTTCTGACTGTATACCATTTACCACCACTCTCTGTTTTCTGCCAGTCAACCAGTTTGCCACCCAGTTGACCAACTTCTGACCCACCCGAGCCTACCTAGCTTATTTATCAATCTTCTATGTGGAACAGTGTCAAAGCTTTGCTGAAGTCAAGGTAGGCGACATCAACTGCTCCCCTTGGTCCACCACTCTGGTTACCCAGTCAAAGAAATCTATGAGATTAGTTTGACAGGACCTTCCTTTGTAAACCCATGCTGTCTTGGATCCTGTGCCCTATGGATTCCAGGTGTTGCACTATCCTTTCCTTAAGGAGTGCCTCCATAATCTTGCCCACTACTGAGGTAAGACTGACTGGTCTGTAGTTCCCGCCTCCTCCTGCTACCACTCTTGTGGAGCGGGATCACATGAGCCCTTCTCCAGTCTTCTGGGACCTCTCCTGTCTCAGAGACTCACTAAACAATTCTGCTAATGGCTCTGCTAGTTCCTCCTTTAGCTCCTTAAGTACCCTGGGATGTATGCCATCAGGTCCCATTGCCTTATCCACCCTGAGCTTAGCAAGCTCTTGTAGGACCCTTTTCTTTGTGAAGGGAGTAGTGCTCACTCCCTCCCCTGTGTCCATAATGCTGAGCTGTGGGCCCTGCCCTACCTTCTCTTCAGTAAATACTGAGCAAAGTATCTATTTAGGATAGATGCCTTTACAGGGTCCTCCTCCTCACATGCTCCTTTCTCCATTAAGCTTAGCAATACCCCTCTGGACTTTCTCCTTTCACTAATGTATCTATAGAAAGTCTTGTCACCTTCTTTACTGTTCGTGTAGTGTTTCCTCAGTTTGGGACTTTGCCTGCCTTACTGCCTTACCTGCTTCCCTTAGGGCAGTTTGGTATGCCTCCTATCTTCATCCCGCTGTGTTCCTTATTTCCTGAAGGCCAGCCTTTTGCTCTGACCTTTTCTCTATTGTATTTGAGAACCAAAGTGGTTTCCTTCTTCTTTGCACTTCCTTTTCTGTCTAACACAATGGGATGTTGCTTCAAGTATTGCATCCTTAATGCTTGCCCACTTTGCCTTGTACCCCTCACCTGTGTTTCTTTTTGCCAGGGCTAGCTTAACTCTATTGGCCATCTTATCAAAGTCAGCTCCTCTGAAGTCCCATATTTTTGCCTTGGAATGGGATGATTTAGATGTAGTAGCCAAATTGAACCATACCATGTGATGGTCACTGGCCCCCAGGTGACCTTCTACCTGGAGATCTGTGATCCCTTCTTTGTTAGTCAGTACTAGATCTAGGATAGCCCTGTCTCTTGTGGGTTACCAGTTGTTTGAGGCCCTCCCCCTGCAGGGAATCCACTATGAGTCTAGTTCTGGCAGATGTTCCTGCTGGTATTGACCAATCTGTATCTGGCATGTTGAAGTCTCCCATTATCAGAACCTCCCCTTTAGCTGTCATGTTTTGTATATCTTCTAACAGTAATGTGTCTATGTCCTCCCTCTGGTCTGGGGGCCTGTAGACAACCCCAGTTCTTATGGCTGTCCCATTTCCTGTTTCCAGGGTGACCCACAGTTCTTCTGGCTCCTTATGTGTATTCTGAATTTCTGTAGCTTTGATATTTTCATTGACATACAGGGCCACTCCTCCCCGCCTTTTGCACCTCGGTCTCTTCTGAACAATACATAGCCAGGTACTGAAGTCTCCAAGTGTGGTTACTGGTAAACCACGTCTCACTAATTGCTACTATGTCCAGTTTAGCCTCTGACATTATTGCCTGCAGGTCTGGGATCTTATTTCCAGGCTGTGAGCATTTGTGTACATGATTTTCCATTGGCCAGATTTTGGTGTGTTAGTTGCTGGGTGAAGTTTGGCATTACCCTGTGCATCGTGTGGGAGACAAACCTTTTTCTTACCTGGTGATGCAAATGAATGGCAAACACGCTTGAATTCCTGTTTGACCACTAGCTGAGGGGGAGGTGTTCTTCCATTCGACGATGGGGTGCTGCAACCCTCTCCCATTTGTTAGTTTAAATATTCTGCAAAGACGTCAAACTTCTGCCCCAATGCACTGACCTCTTTAGTCAGATGCAGTCCATCAAATTTAAAGAACTTTCGCTCCCAGAACTGTTGCCAGTTCCCACAAATCTGTGTCCTTTTCCTGGCACCAGTCCTTGAGCCACGTGTTTAGCTCCCTATCTCCCTTCTCTGACCTTCCGTCCATCTGCTCCTTCTCCCAGACTGGCAGGATCTCAGAGAAGGAGATGCCGGACAAATAGATGATAGTTTGTCACCCAGCTTAGTCAGGTGTTCCTTGGTCTCCACAACTGACCGGCTGGCAGATCATTAGTCCCTATGTGTACTAGGACATCAATGTTTTCTCCTGCTTTGTGAACAATTTTAGCATGCGGCCAGTGTCTCTCCATGCTGATGTACCTGGGAGACATCTGACCATCACCCTGACTGAGATGGGTATCAACTCCCTAATCATGGAGTCTCCTATGAACAGAAGTTTTTGGATTTCCTTTGTGCTTGTTTAGTTTTGGTTCCTGATTTGGGTGAGTATTGTTGTGCTAGCTCCTGTGCCGAGTGTCCTGCTCTGCAGTGTCTTCTGCTCTTTATTTGATTTCAGAGATAGAGGCAGATACCTGTTTGTAGTGTTTATATGGTTTTGGAGGTAATGTGTTGGAGAGCAGAGAGTGATGGGGCACCTGATTTGCTTCCTCCTAACCACCTGCCAACCTCCTGGACCAACTACCCTCTGTGGTCGAGGTTTTCTGTTGGATGCTGGGAAATGGCGGGTGGTTCCTATAATGTATTTCCTCTTCAATATGAAATTTGAGGCATGCAATCTCTGCCCATGCTGCCCGGAGCTGAGACCTAAGATCTCCAAAGGCCCAGCATGTAGGACAGTGTCCTAAATCCTGTAAGACTGTCCTTCTGAAAATTGTTCCACAGTACCTGCAGTTAATGAAATCCATTCCAAATAAGTTGCTGGGTTTGTAACCTAGTCAGAGTAATTAGAAGGGAAAAAGGAAAAATGCAAGTAATGGTTTAATTGTGCTTTGTTTAACTTGTTATAACAAGTTAAATTACTAGTGCCCTGTAAATGAGATCACCTTGTGGAGGCCCCACTGATCCGCCTCTTCCTGCTCTGCCACAGGAAATGTCACAACTGTGGTACCCTATAAAAGGAGTGTAGCCTGGGTGGTTGGGGATGGGGTGGGTGGCTGGGCCCCTCCCTGCCTAAAAAGAAGAACCACGGAAAAAGAACAAGGAGGTAGGAGCAGAAACAATCAGTCAACAACAAATGCAGTAACCCTGAAAGCTTATCCTAATGTTAGATAAAACTGTAAAACCTGTAAAGCACCACCTGTAATAATTTCAGAGAAGATATACCCTGTAAGAAACACTTGCTCCAGAGAAAATAAAGCAGTAACAGAAGATATACCTTGCAAAAGACAATTTGAATCAGAAGATTACAGCAGTAATCTGTTAGCACACACCTGTAGGCACACCTTGTAATAATGCAGAAGAAGGTATACCAGCAACAACAATTTGAATCAGAGAAAAAGTAAAGCAATGAAATGTTAGCAACAAACAGTAGCAGTCCCTGTGAGTAAAAAATAAAAACACCACCACACAGTAAATCTGCTTAGCCAAACTAAATCTTAATCCTTCTCCCTTGCTCTGGTAAGTTTCTCTACTCTGCCTTTCAAGCAGTCTTAGCTCAGGTGAAGCTAGGTGCCTTGGCCAGCAAACCAAGTCTTCTACCCCAAGAATAAATCTTTGTCCCGAATTGGTCCATCTGCCTTGACTCTTTGTCTGCAGGAGAGGTGCTTATGCGCTTTGGTGCTGATGAGTGATCATGAGCTGCAGAGATGACCTCAGAGTCAGCCTCGGGATGAGCCTTCAGGAATGGGGCATTCTTCGGCGCCCAGTAAAGTCTGTCCACCCATTTGGGGGACAGTCGGGAGGGAATGAGGCATCTGCCAGATGGTAGTGGTGAGGTCTTGGTGAGGTGCCATCCAGGGAGGAATGGAGACCGGAGACAGAGACTCTAAGCCGAGATGCTCCACGAGCCTCTGTCTCATGGGGTTCTGTTCCTCTGACTCCCAGTCGAAATAATCCTTCATGGACCTCAGAAGATCCGAAAAGGCAGGGTCCTCTGGTGGAGATTTTGGGGATACCTTGCCTTTCGGGCCCTCAGGCTGCTCTGGGACCTCCTCTGAAGAGTCGTCGGCCCCCTCTGAGCTATCATCGTCGTCCGCCTCCTCGACAGGATGACGTCAGGTATCAGGAAGGGAAACATCCTGACAAGTCTTCCCTGAGACATGGACAGTGGTAATAGAGGAACTGCTCGGGGGCGGGGACCTGGGAGACCGCGGTTGTGGGAGCCTAGTCTCCAGGTCCGAGACCAGCTCTGACTATGCCCCCTGCCACCAAGACTGGATTCGAGCCTTGAAATCTGGAGCAACCGGAGGAGGAGCTGGGAATTGGTGGAGCGGGCAGAGGCTGAGGGGAGGAGGAATAACCGGTGAAGGGTAATAACACTGGAACCCCTGAAAGGTAGAGTAGGGATTAAATCCAGGGTAGAACTGTCCGAAGTGACTCCAGTCCAGAGTAGGACCCGCCGGGTAGTGGTCCCCAGTAAACCCTTGCAGGTAATGTGGGACAGTTCAGGGTCTAGAATAAATCCCCATCGTCACATCCAGCATTGGGGTATGCACGTCGGACCCGCTGTAGTGTATATCGGCTGGGGGTCCAGGGTCGGGGCAGCCCACGTCAGGGGAACCGACGTCAGGTCCGGCACCACCTAATCTGGCGTCGGAGGGGCCGGCGTCAGAGCCGGATGAAGGGGACCTGGCGGCATGATCCGGTGTCGGGGCCACAGGCTGAGGCCGGTCAATCGGTCCCAGCTGCGGGACTGTTGTCTGGACAACTGGCATCAGAGGAGGTGCTGGGAGCCTGCTGGAAGGTGGAGGAGGGACCTCCACAGTAAGGCCTGTTGGCTGAGGAGATCCTCCTTCTTCTTGACCACGAGAGGGGAATGCGGAGCTGACCCCGAAGCGTCGACAGTGTTGAGGGGTTCTCTGCTATCGTCGCCAGAGGTACCTGCCCATGAAGCAGAGGGTACAGGCAAAGAAGGAGGAGGGAGAGGGGCTGTCTCCCTCTGGTTCCGCGGACATCAGGTGAGGCGCGTCAGGCCCGACAGAGGTTGAACCTGTGCAACCATGCCGGGGCGGCGACTTAGGGGTGGAGTCGAGTGGGCAGGGAGATGCCCCACCGCTTATCGACCGGTGCCGTGAGTACCACAGCCCGTGTAGAAGTCAATCTTACCGCCGCTGCTGAACATCCCCAGAAGAACTGGGAGCCAACTTATTGGCTGAGGCGGTGGCGGTCGCCGGAGGAGCTGACTGACCCACTGCGGATTTGCCAGACTTACCATCCGATTTTCTGGGCGGCGGCTGGGCCTTTCTCGTCAAGGGACGTGCGTGTGCAGAGCACTCACGCTCCTTGGATTTCTCCTTGTGCTTTTTGGAAGAAGATTTTTCAGTCGAGGACTCTCTAAGCCAGTCCATCTTCTTCTCAAGGGAAGCCAGGCAGGCTTTTAAAAGATGGGCCTCCAAAGCCTGCTGTCTCCTCTTCTTTGTGACCTGATTAAATAGGATGGTCCGGGCCTAAACAGAGGACGCACTTGAGGTGACAATCTTTGTGGGGGATCTCTGTGCCACAAGACGAGCACTTCTTCTTGGGTGAAGACATCAATAAATTGAAAAAGAATTTAGAAATTAGCGAAGGAAACTCCGATGCAAGGCACTTTCACGTCGATCGCTATATGGACGTCTGCAATGCGACTGACGCGAGGTGACGGTGGGAAAGAACTGGAGGGCGGGCGTGGGGACCGCCCACTATATACAGTCACACTGACGTCAGCCACATGATGTCGGTTGGGCGGTCCCCCGTCAGGTATTGCTAGAAAAGTCTGCCGTGCGGCCCGACGTCAGGTGGCGCCAGTCCTATATGTGATTACCTACTGAAGGAACCCTCTTGAAGTAAGATCTTGGTAATACTCATGAAATTTATACTAATCAGTAGTAACTTCCTGTTTGAGAAAGAGGCACTTCAAAAACTAAACGATACAGATTTCCATGTCAAATCCATCTACAAAGGTACTAGAAAGCTGACATCTTTTAGTAAACTGTTGCTTTTGCTGTTTATAGATTTGCTTTATTTTTGGCTTTCTGGTGCCCTGATTTACTCCTGTATATACAGTGCTGTCTTGCTCATGCTTTATGAACAGGCATGTACATTTTGTAATTCTTACTAAACCGGTTTAAAAAGTAACAGTGGCCCTGTGCACGCTATGCCTTTTAAACCATTTTAAGCCTGTTAAAACAGTTTTAAAGAGGCTGCTGAGGTGCTGTCACCTTGACTCTTGCCATGCCGGTGACCTGGGTTCAGGAACAGACTTGGGTCACTGGGAGTCATCCTGGGAGTGAGGGGCTTGAGCATTCAAGGGACTGCTCTCCTCTCCCGGGGGAGAGTAGATGCTGACTCTGCCATGTGACTGCTACCAGCTAGAGGCCTGGTGGTAGGATCAGTCAGTGAGTGACCCAGAAGCGAGGGTTCTGTGGGAGGTCTGTGGAGCATGAGTACCTCCATTTGTACACTCCAATGTGTGTGTCCCAGCATCAGTAAGGGAAGAAAATGGAAATTGGGAGGGGCTATATGAAGTCCTGCCTGTCTCCCTGTGGTCTGCTTTGCCAGCCAAGAACCAGGCGACTTAAAAATATGTGAGTCGAGGGGGGAGGGGGTGGTCATCTCTCTCCTAACCTTGCCTTGGGGGGGAATGGGGTGGCGGAGTGCACCTGGGACTTTGGAGGAGATAGAAGCTGGCTACAGGACATGGGGACAGGGCAGAAGAGCTGCCTGTTCACCTGAAGGTAGAAAAAACATTATGGGGGAAAAAAAAAAAAAGGTTTACATCCAGACTTGTAACATGGCAAAAAGAAGATGAGAAATGAGAAAGACAATTGGTTGAATTCTATCAGCTGGTACAAGAGCAACACGGCATTATGGCATGATAATGCCGTATTGCTTGTGTAATGCAGAAACTAGCCACAGGCGAGAAAAGAGCACTATACAAAAACAGAACAGGTAAGAGGACAGCAATCAAGTTTTGTCACAGCAAGTAGGTAGATAGGACGGGGAGTAGGACAAGTGTAAGGGAGATGCAGAGAGAGAGAGAAAGTGTATTGGTGACATAGAGGATGAAGAGATGAATAACAGATGTTCTCAGATACTCGATAAGAGGGTTGGAGACTAGGAGGACTGGAGAGGGGGAAGTGGACAGCAGGACAAAACCGAAAAGTGTCAAGGAGACGGAGAACAGCAACAGAAAGAGACTGATGCGAGGAACCAGTTGTGGGACAAGATAGCGGGATCCTGGACATGGGAACGCGGGAGAACGTCCTTGATGAACCAAGCGGACATCCGGCGCAGTTGGACTGCTTCACAGTATATGACAGCATGAAGTTTAAATAGTTGGGACGATCCGTGGACACCGACATCAGCAAGTAGCTGGAAAAATGGAGAGTGGGCCAAAAAAAGCAGTAATGTGAACAGGAGGTTGTCAGATAAATAACACACGGTTATTCAGGAAGCGGGCTAACGGGGTATGCAAATGAGCAAGACACGCTGAATCCGAATGAAAAAAAGTCGCCAAGCGTGGTCCTCCTGAGCAGGGTACAGCAATAACAGCTGTCAGAAATAGGAAAAAAGTTATACAAACCATTGAGGCATCCATTGTAGTAGTTTCCAGCAAAATTTGTTAACTGACACATATGTATGTAAGAGTGCGTCATCTTAATGTGTGAAAAGTACAGTAAACTTTATTGTCTTATTGCAATGCTGTCAGCATCTGATTCATTACAACAGTAGACAGTTATGCATGACACACCTAGCAATGTACAGACCATTTTACAAGCACGTTAATCCACTCCAAAGGTGGTATCTAAGTAAGCATTAATGCCCGACGAAGGAGAGCTTCTATGGGAATTAATGCATGGTTGGGGGGTTGGCAGTGCCTACAACCGCAACTATCATTAATTCCCCGAAAGCTGACTCTGGAGGGCATTAAAGCGTTTGTAACATGGGAATACTTGCATCGTCGTTTCCGTTTGTGCAGTTCTGTTCAGCTTTGTGTCGGCGCATTGACATGATGCGTATTCGCCACGATGTGTGTTCTGTTTCCTGCTATGACAGCTAGTGGTGCTGGAGCTTGACCCGGTGACCCCATGATTAATAGTTGGAGCGTGGCCTTACTGGGGAATTAATCACCACTCCAACTTTGATCACGTGTTGTATTTTGATCCAGTGAGACTTCTTTGTTGTTTCTGTTTGATGCCATGTTAGAAGGTTGCCTTAACCTTAGTAAACAGCAGAGTATGGCAACTGTGCTTAATATTGGGTTAAGAGAGGCATGTGCAAACTGTGGTATTTAAATTCTGGCCAACACACACCTGAAAACAATGAGCAAAAGCATTTCAGCTTAATCTGGTTCAAGGTCGGTTGGAATTCATCTGTATCTCCCTCCCCCGGGTCGTGCCTGAAAATAGGCAGGATTTGTCTAGTGCAGTTACCCGGTCAACAAAAACTAAATAAATAAATAAAACTTCGAAGCTCCTTGTGAGTTTAAGGTATCGGTAGTCACCTTTTCTACGACTTCATTTTTTTATCCTTGTTAACTAGTATCTCAGAATCCACCGTTTCACCCACCGTGCCTTGCACAATGCCGCCTGGGAACTGAGTCGGGAAAGCACAATGTCAGGGCACAGTTTGGACTTCCTAAACACTGTGCTGAAATCTGATTTAAAAACAAACACTTTGAAATGTTTGCTCAGTCTGCAAAAGGACAGTGACTCGGTTTTGCTTAATAGAACAGGTAAGCATTTACTGATGACTCTGTTTTCATTTTCTACATACCACACAAACCTTATCACACAAGAAGTGGTCAGAGTATATGAAGCAAATGGTCATTCCTGCTGTAGGTTTCTACCTTTTCCTGACAATTGGAGCCTGTAAACTGAGCTGGTGGATTCAGCGGTCCACATGGTGCTTTTCTCTGGTGTGATCAAGGTCAGAAGAGGGGCAGTTAAAAAATTAACTGGAGTGTGATGGTAAATATACTAGTAGCCCTTATTTATTTATTTATTTTTCTTAAAACACAATTTGTGCAGATTTCTAAATTAAGTACAGTATTAAGTAACAAGTAAGTGTGAAGCTGTGTGCTACTATGGGAATTTAGGAGCTTCTAGATACAAGTTGGGAATCTGAAGGTTGACACGTAACCTGACCTACTTGAAGCTGACAGGGTATAGAGCGTAGCGTGTGTCATTTTTGAACTGTTTTGCATATATATTGGTTTTTGACTTCGTGGCTATTTACTCTAGAAGTGCCAGACACAACATACTGCATTGTGGTGTTATCAGAGTTTTGCATCTGCAATACCTTTAATCTGTGCAGACCATCCTGTTGGGGTGACATACAACACCCTTAAACCTTTTGTCTCCTATCATTGCATGGAAAATATTTGATAGATAACACTTTCAGTGACAAAAATAGGATTGTGCGAAAAAGTTCACATGTTGCTTGCTAATTTAAGTTTAGCTGAGCTAATGGTAAAGGCTTTTTGTCAGACTGAATATTTAGGTGGGGTCACTGGTGATTATCTGTGTTCCTATTAGAGGACAAAGACTAATTCAGTGAACTAGTGGAGTTTCCACTGATAAAAACTGTAAGCACACTTTAGGGGTAAGGTTATTCATCTTGGTAAACCAAAAGTTTTGAAATTGCTATTTAAATGGTATATCAAATCCTACTACTGTCGTGACCTAGCAGAGGGCCTGGGGTTCACTGTGAGCAACAAACTAATATGAGAACTACAGTGCAGAGCTGTAGCAAATAAAAAAGAAGTGAAATCCTTGCCTGGAAAGAAATGACACACATGACTCAAGAGATTATAATGCCATATTGGAGATCCTTGGTTAGGCCCCAGCTGAAGAACTGTGTACTGTTCTGGTTACCATGCTATAGAAAAGATACAGGTACATTATTTATTTAATTTATTTATTGAAATGTTTCACCAGGAAGGCACACTGAACAACAAGTTGCTCATCTCCCGGTGCGACCTGGGGGAAGGGGGAATGGGGAGGCGTACAATGGCAACAAAACATAGCATTACCCACTCTGGGTGTTTACAGTATAAAAACACAGCAATTTGTACCCACAATGGGTGTATACTGTACAGTAACACTGCAATTGCAAGGTGTACAGGAAAAAAAAATACAATGAGTGTTTACAATATAATACAGCAATGGCAGGAGTGAAGGATACAGTATACAGCATGGAGGAGCTGTAACAGTTGGATCGAACATTTAAAGTGCAGGTACAATATACGTACGTAGAAAAAGTTCAGAGAAATGCAGAAAAATAGAAGATAGTATGTGGGCACCAATAACACAAGATGGTGTGCGTACATTGGGAGATACAGGCACTCCTCTGGTGTTTGTGTGTGTTGAGCAGCAGGCCAGGGGCCGACTGCTCCTAAGCACTCACGGAAGCAGTGTGTCTATCTCCAAAGGAACACAGTACCCTAGAGTGCGTTACTGCACTTCTTTCAGTGGCCTGGTATTAAACGTTTTAGCTTAGAAAATGAAAGAATTGTGTGTATATAAGTATATATATTAGGCATTACAGGTAACCGGTTCGTCCAGTCAAAGCAGTATTTGTGGCAGCCATCTTGAACAGTTTGATATGGAGGATTTGAACGATGAAGTCGGATTTAATGACTTGAGGTTATTCTGAATGGAGAAACAGAAATATAGACAATGTTGGCAGAAGTCCATTGGTCAGTCCATTCTGCCCTAATTTGTCCTATCCTACCTCGGATCTATTGTCTAGGTGGGTTTTGTCATCGCCTCCCCTTCCCTTTCTCCATGCCTTACTGCTTCTCTTCTGAGTAACTGTTAAACTCTTAACCCGGTCCCAGCCATGCTTGAATCCATTAATTAATTTTGTGCCCATCACCTTAGCCAGTAGCTTGTTCCATGGCTCAACCCACTCTCTTTGTAAAGAAGAGGTTGTTCACATCCCTCCGCAGTCCCGTCCCGCCAGCTGCCACTTGTGTCCCTTGTTTTTGACTGGCTATTCCTGCTGAATAGTTCTTAGTGGTTTCTGTTGTTCATTACTTTCAGGAACTTGAAGTTCTAAATCATGTCACCCCTTTCCCTTCTGGCCTTCAGTGACTACCTGTTCAGTGCCTTAAGCCGATCCTCGTAGCATCTGCCTTGTTGGATCGGCCCTGTTGCCCTTAAATCATTTTGGTTACACTGTGCTGTACCGTCTCCAGCCTTTGTCTTTCCTTGGGTGGGGAGTCCAGAACTGAGCATAGCATTCCAGAAGGGGTCGCATCTATACAGAGGTAGAATTACCTATTTTCCTCTTGCTCTCAAAACTCCTTATCAGTACACCCCAACATTTGGGTTGCTTTGCTGTAAGTCTTGTTACATTACTAGTTTGTTTTCTGAAATCGCTTTGACTTCCAGGTCCCTTTCCTTAGAAGAAGTACCCTCCCATCCACTATTCCGTCCTTGGGTTCTTGTTCCCTACGTGCATCACTTTGCACTTTTTGGCATGAATTTCAAATCCTCAGGAGCATAGGAGAAAGAAGGCCACTCACCAAGTTCTAATATCACTTATTTATTATCACATGGCTCAAACCCCCACTGTATCCACCCCCCATCATCTTGGGGAGAAACCCCCTTCCTCGGGGTGTATAGGTTGATCTAAAACAGTTTTATACATTAGGTTATACGTTTATGGACTATATCATGTGAAACACAATATTCCCGTTGTCCCTCTTGTGATACAGCTCACACAGTCACCATGTTTATAACAGATCTACCAAACCCTACCATTTGTAAGCAATAAGCCACGACAGGGTGTGCGTTAGACACTTTAACACATGGCTAGGAGGCGTAGTGAGGCACAAGGCCACCGGCGATGCGTCCACTTATCAACAGTGTGTTAAAGTATCTATCACTTACACCTGGAGGGAAACATTGACATATGAAATGGATATCTTTAGTGAAAGTGCATTTAGTAGGTTAAATTTCCAGTTTAAATTAGGAAAAACACGTATGTTGGTATCACTTTTAATAAAATAGTTCCTCCGCCTAAGTGTCTTGTGTTCTTTTTTTTTTTCCTGCACTGAAGGAATTTTGTCCTAGAAAGGCTTCTGTACTTTAGGTATTCACCCCCACCCACCCCATGCTGTGTGGAGACAAGAGAAAAAAAAAAAAAGAGTAAAATCCAGCTGTTTGGCCTATATATATATATATATATAATTTAAAGTTAAAATTTTAAGAGCGAGCGGCTGGTAGAGAGAGCGAGCGCGCAGGCAGGCAGGTACAGAGATACAGTGAGCGTTAGTGAGATTGCGGTTGTTCCATTTTTTTTTTTAATAGATGTACGAGCAGGCAGGCTGGGAGAGAGAGATCGCGGCTGTACCTTTCTTTTTTTTATTAAATTCAAAGATGGATCTTAAGGAGCGAGTGGCTGGGCTGGTGGAGAGATCACAGCTGTTCCGATTTTTATTTTTTTTTTTATATACATGACTGAGCAGGTGGGCTGTGAGAGACATCACAGCTGTTTGTTTCGTGCTTCATTCAGAGATTTAACAGACTTAGGTAATGTTAAAAGAAGGTTAGATGTATTCATTGTATTTTTTTGTTGGCAGACTGAAAATACAGCCTGGCATGTCACTTGCAGTTGGTTAAAAAGAAGATGGCTGACTTTCACTTTGCCAACATTCTAACTGGCATATTTACTAGGATCAGTGCCCACAGGGCACTGCTGGTCATTCTTCCTGTGCGTAAGAAGGAATATCACACAGGTATGCACCAATCAGGATACTTAAATTCTAATGCCCATTTCATAATTCGGAATAAACCAATAGGTAACTTATCACTGTACCAGTCCCAATCAGTATGCCACTAGAGTGCAAAAATTAGGTCCAGAATCCTTAGTAAGCACATTGTTCACTCCAAGCAGCTATCCAAGCCAAAATGTGTACACCGGTGACACCTTACTATTTCTATATATCCAGTGCTTTTTATCCTAAATAAATGAGCACTATATGCACAACATTGCGCTGTATACAGTGAGCAGTACTTTTAGAGATTTTGATTTTTTTTTTGAAAGACCTTGCAGACTTCTGAGTCTCATTGAGAATTATAAGCTGTACTTGAGTCAGAGCTAATTTAAGAAAAGTGTTTGAGGTCTGGGACTCCGTTCCTAATTTCCAAGGCTCCCTGTAAAGCTTTCACGAGTACCACTCAAAGAAAGTACCTTTTGATGTGAAAATTATGCTCATGAACTGAGACGGCTGAGCTGAAAATAGCAGTGCATTTTATAGATCACTGTCTTGAGAGTTTTAAGCAAAAAGAGAGACCATTACTGTGCGTTTAGCAGAAGCTCTGCAGTACCATTCGAGAAAAAATACCTGATTGTATTGCAGTCTCATCAACAGAGAGATGCTGTTTGTATTCAGCTAGTGTGATTTTCAGACATTTCTTGCATCGGTGATGCTCCACTAGTCTTGTGATATGCCATCTCCATGTGACACCAATCGAGCTTTGAATTACTTCTGCCCTACATCACACCTCACATTTAAACAAGCTTACATGGAAATCTGTGATGTCTTTTCAATGCATCTATTTTAAGTATCTAGACCCTCTTCGTGTAGTTAACCCGTTTTGAGTATGCTGCTGTACCATGGATTATACTTGTGCCGGGTCCTCACAAACGTGATAATGTTTATTAGACTGCATTTCTCAGCCTTTTTGTAATTAGAACACAAATGTGCAGTGCATTTCAAGTCAAAGGGGAATTTATTAATGCATGTTCTTGGGAAAGCAAGCAAAACCAGTTTGTTTTGGCTATATGCCTTGCTTGAAAAGCTTTGACAATAAGAAAGATAGCTGTTGTTTGGAGGAGGCAAATGGGGGTGGGCACCAGATCCTTAATATTAATGGGGGAAATTCGGTGTGCTGCCCATTCGATATAATGGACGAGTGTGGGGATTGCATTAAGTTCTCTGGGCTCTAAAGAGAGGCCCAGCTTGGTGGGGGTGGGGCTGATTTACCTGCTCATTTGCTCATTGTAGAAAATGATACTCCAGTAATGTTACCTGTTTGTTTATGCTGTGCCGTGTGTATATTGGTCTACCTTGGGTACTCGCGTATTTTGCTGTTTTGCGTCTCTGACTATTGTGTAACCCACTTCCCTCTCCCCAGGGGGTTGCACCTGGAAACGAGCCTCTGCTCAGTCTGCCTTTCCCGGTTACCAAACTGTAAATAAATTAATACCTTTGGGGCTTCCCACCCATTCTTTGTGCAGGTGGGCTGACTATAGGATGCATGGCCTGCTGGCAGTCTGAAGGACCACAGGCCAGTAGCTTTTAAAATCGAGCCAGGGTCTCCACACAGAGTTGGGAAAAACTCGCCTCCATATTCTTCAGTTGGGTCTGCTGCATGATTCTGTACTCCGTGATGGTTATTTCTGTAAGCCTTGAAAAAAATATGTGTAACCAAATGACGAGTAGTAGGGCAAAATACAATTCTGGTTTTCAGGCCAGAAGTCATACACCCTTACCAGCAAGATTGTATACATTGGAAGTTATGAAACAAAATGTGCCCCCTCTATGTTCTGTCCCTGGGAATAGTGAAAAGCCTTCTTGCACAGTATTTTGGAAGGATTCATATGGCTACGTCTGATCCCCAGCATGAGTGACACGTCTTTCAAGTCTTCTGTGGCAGTTTTTTGGGGTGGGGTCGTTACTAATCAGTAAAGTACACATAAAGTGAAGTCACATTGCCCTATTCTTCTTATCGTAACAAATATAGAATAGTGTATGGGTGACCAGACACAACAAGGCTATGTTTCCATCGAGGGGATGTGATGATGTCATACAGACCTCGAGAGCGAAGCTCGAGAGGTCCGCTTGACATCATCACATCCCTGAGATGGAAACAAATCCTTGTTGTGTCTGGTTACCCATATATTATTCTATATAGTATATGGTTCCCAGAAATGTCTACAGTTTAATTTAAATACAAGGTTTCATACCTTGTGCTCCCACACTCGCTTGCTCCCTGTCATCACTGCAGTCCCGCTCTGCCTCCGGTCCTCGCTACGGTTCTGCTTACCACCCGATATTTCAAAGTGCTGGTTATTTAAAAAGAAAAAAAAAAGAAAAATGCCAAACTGATAGTTTAGACACACGGAGCTGACAATGGTAGTTTGTGTCCAAACTATCTTAGTGAAACGCTTGCCCCTCGGCTCGCTAAGCAGTGCCGCCATTTTACCAAGTTTGTTTTTTGAACAGTCCCACACAAAAGATTAATATGCAAGTTAGCCAGCCTGGGAGTGGGTCCCAAGATGACAGCCTGGGTAAAGAATTGGCTGGAGAATAGGACACAGAGAGTAATAGTAAATGGAGTCCACTCAGAAGAAAGGAGGGTTACTAGTGGGGTACCGCAGGGTTCAGTATTAGGACCGGTCCTCTTCAATGTCTTTATAAGCGACATTGCAGAAGGACTGGAAGGAAAGCATGTCTCTTTGCAGATGACACTAAGATCTGCAACAGAGTTGATGCACAGGGTGGGGTGGAAGGATGAGAAAGGACTTGGCAAGGTTAGAGGAATGGTCAAATGTATGGCAGCTTAGATTCAATGCTAAGAAGTGCAGGTAATGCACCTGGGAAACAAAACCCAGGGAAGAGTACACAATGGGGGTGAGATACTAACAACAACAAAATGGAAAGGGACCTGGGGTAGTCATATCAGATGACCTAAAGACGGGCAAGCAATGTGAGAGGGCAGCAAGGAGGGCTGGGGATACTGGGATGCATAGGGAGAGGCATCACCAGTAGAAAACAGGAAGTTATTATCCTCTGTACAGACAGCTGGTGAGACCCCATCTGGAGTATTGTGTGCAGTTCTGGAGACCCAATCTCCGAAAGACATAGACAGGATGGAAGCTGTCCAGAGGAGGCAACTAAATGGTGCAGGGTCTGCACCGGAGACATATGAAGAGAGACTTAGGAGCTTAATATGTATAGCCTCGAGGAAAGAAGGGAGAGGGGGGACATGATAGAAACGCTCAAGTACCTCAAGGGAATCAACAAAGTCCAAGAGGGTAGCATCTTTCAAAAAGAGTGTGCAAGAACAAGAGGGCACAATTTGAAAATAGAGGGGGCTCAGAGGTAATTTAAGGAAGTATTTTTTTTACAGAGAGGGTTGTGGATGCATGGAACGGCCTTCCGAAGGAGGTTGTGGAGTCAAAATCAGTGGTGGAATTCAAGCATGCATGGGATAGTCATAAGGCAGTTCTGGGGGATGGGGGTAGGAAGAAGTAGGCTGCTGGTTAACTAGGATCTGCAGCTTATCCAGTAGGTAGGGAAATGGGCAGACTGGGTGGGCCAAGCGGTCCTTATCTGCCGTCAACTTCTATGTTTCTATGTTTCTATGTTTTAGCCAATCAGGTAACAGCTCAAGGGGGAGAAGTTGTTGTAATATCGTTGTGATGTCAGAACGATACTACAACAACTTTTCTTGACCTTTGAACAGTCCTACAACAGCTTTGGGAAAGCCATCGCTTTTTATCCACAATAAGCCCTAACCATATACTATAAAAGATTACTCCATAGCCACACACATTGCAATGTTCTAACTGAAGGACCTGGAACATGGAACCATCCTATCTGATTCAAGCCACAATACTGTGACAGTCACCATCTCTTGCGCATTGTTCTCACCAACTATCGGATCTTCAGTTTCCAAAGAAGAGATCAGCTGCACTTAAATTTATTTATTAGTTATTTAAACATATTTGACCAGGTAAACAAGCAGAGCTCAGAAGACTTGTTTTTTGTTGCAACCTGGGGGATGGGGAGGGGGTAGGCAGGCTATAGGTACAGATAACCACACAGATACCGGCTGCTGTTAAGTCTCTGCTGATAACCAGCACAAGGCACTTTCTGCCCTTCTGTTGGAGGGGCGCTCTTGTCATATCAGTACCTGCTTCTATTTTCATTTATTTTATGTCATTCTCTTTCATGATAGGCGCTCATGTCATATCAGTACCTGCTTGTACTTTCATTTATTTTGATGTTATTCTCTTTCATGATGTTATTTAGATGTTATTCTACCTATTAATGCTGTTATGTATCTTGTTGCTGTTCTTCCTACTTAACCATTTTAAAGCCTGTTATCCCATATGCTGTACCACCTACTTGTCTACGCCTGAGGCTCCTGTATGTTACCTCGACTCTGTATTATGTTTCTTATGTACTCTGTAACCCTGCCGGGTCGCACCTGAAAATAGGCACTTGGATGTCTAGAGTGCTTACCTGGTTAACCAAAGCAAATAACTAAATAACTGGCACCAGACAGGTAACCAGTGGGGTCCCACAGGGCTCAGTGCTGGGGCAGGTGTCGTTCAGTGTCTTCATCAGTGACATTGGAGATGGCATTAAGGGCAAAATGTGCCTATTCGCAGGTGACGCCAAACTCTGTGGGAGAGTGGACATAGCTGAAGAGACACAGGATCTACAGGAAGATCTGGAAAAGCTAGGGAGGTGGTCCAGGATCTGGCAGTTTGGCTTCAATGGCAAGAAATGCAAAGTTATGCATATTGGAGCCAAGAATCCTAGGACAGAGTATTACCTGGATGGAGTCCGAGTATCTGCATCAGAGGAGGAGAAGGACTTGGAAGTGATGATCACTAGTGACCTGAAGCACTCCACGCAGTGCAAGAAAGCAGCAGCAAAGGCAAGCAAGATGCTGGGATGCATATCTAGGGGGATCAGTAGTAGGAGAGAGGAGGTTATGCTGCCCTTGTACAGGTCACTGGTAAGGCCGCATCTAGCCTATAGGGTGTTAAGTACTGGTGCCCACACCTCAAAAAGGACATTAACTTGCTGGAGAAGGTCCAGAGGAGGGCTACAAAGATGATAGCCGATCAGCAGGGTAAGGCATATGAGGAGATGTTGAGGGCACTGAACATGTACACCCTGGAAGACAGGAAAGAGAGAGGGGACATGACTGGGATGTTCAAGTACTTGAAAGGGATAAATAAGGCCGGCCCAGTGGTGCTGATGGTTGAGGCGCTGGACGCCACACCTCACGCCACTCCGGCGACTCGGGTTCGAGAGTGTGTTCAGGTTGCTCGGGGCTGGCGGGGGAGCCAAGGATTGAGCGTCATAGCTCTCCTTCCTCGGAGTTGGGGGTTTGTGCAGCGCACGGCACAGCTAGGGGGCTCGCCACGCCCAGGGTGTTTGGTTGCTTCCGCGAGGCGGAGACAGCTGCTGCACCCATTGCACGGTGTGTGGATGCAAAGGGTGAAAAGGAGAAAATGCCTGGTGGCAGGATGACACCAGACTCCCCGCAGGTACTGCTCCGGCCGGCATATAGTAAGCCTGCATTCCGGGATGGAGCTTGGGGGGCTGGGCAGAAGGCTGTCGGGGGTAGAAACAGCAGAGCCTCTATTGCAGGGGCCTGTATACCACCCCTATCTTCAATTTCTTCCTCCCTCATTTGCAGTTTTACCCAAATCGCCTCCACACCCCCTCCAGCCTCCTCCACTCCACTAACCATTATGTCATTTCTGACTATCTTCTGCAGTAAAGGAATAAATACAATAAAAATAAAAAAACAAAGCAACCGCTTTAATATTTGTATTTTATTATAGTAAAAAAATGAACCTTGGTATAATCGCATTAGCCACTGGAGGATGTGGGTTATCGGGGAATTTACCGACTCTGCTGTGCCTCATGGGCAAACCAGGCCAACTGTGGTAAATCCCCTGATAACCCACACCCCCTCGTGGCTCATTGTTTAAATACTGTATACAATATGTACAGAAAAACACTCCTTCAGTCTGGTAGTATAAAGGGTAAGAAAAACTGGTCTATGCCAGAACAAATGTGTAGCAAGTAAAAAAAGGTACAGATGGCAAGACCAGGCCCAGTTCAGGATGGAAGGTAAGGGATATAAAAAGCAGAAAAAGGGGAAGTATAAGGGAACAGTGGAGAAAAAGGAGAAATGAGTTGCAAGAGCAGGTATGTGATGAGAGAAAGTTTTGAAAGAAGGGAAAGGGCATGTGAAGGGCAACAGGGAGGTTATTCTAGGAGTGGTGGGAGGAGAAAGCAAGCTGCTTGTCCCATTGAGTTCTGGAGCAGGGGACTGAGAATGTGCGGCAGTCAGAAGAGTGGAGGGAGTAGGTGGTGGCTAGGGAAGGAGAGGAAGCAGGGGGGAGAGAGCCACACTGAAATTTGGAGAGCAAAGAAACACAGTAAAAGTGGTGCCTACCCTCCAGAGAAGAAAAAGAAAGATTGGTGTAGAGAGAGCAGTGGTGGGTACGTGGCATCCCTCTTGTAGGAATGCTTTGTTATTATTTTTTTCATAGCAGCTGCTGTCTACTCTTAAAGTGCTGTAACACAATTGAGACAAATTTATTTATTTTGCAGCTGTAGGTCACATTTATCTATTTATTTAAGCAATATACCCCTCCTGGGTGTGGGTATACTGGTGGATTTACCACGCCTGGTGTGGTTTGGTCATGAAGCACAGCCGAGTGACTTGACCACAAAAGAAGTGGTAAATCCACCAGTATACCCACTCCCTGGGGGGTTATATTGCTGTTATACAGTGGCCCCGATTTTTTTTTTTTTTGGTAAGAAAAAAAAAACTAGGAATAGCTTTAATTTTTTTATTTTATTGCTGTGCTAAATTAAAAAAAGTTCCTTGTTGCTAGGTAGAGTGATGTTGCCAGATTCCATTGCTCTGTGTTGCTTTAGCTTTTTAAATCCATCTGTGTCCTGTCCCGGAGGTGAGTGAAGCAGCATGTATGAGATGACTCTTTGGTGGCTTGGCATTTCGAGGTTCTACATTTGAGAAGTCCAGAGGGCATACAGGAGAAAAAAAGTGAGCATGGATGTTCGTGCTGAGTGGGACTGCGCAGTTGGCGTTTACTATGGCCGTGTTTACCACTGCAGTAGGAGTCCGAGGTGGTGACCAAGGATGTGGAACTGTTTTATCTGGTAACATTTTAGTGTTGGATGGCTTGTTTGCTTTAGTAAATGTGTTTTCGAGCTCATTCGTGTGAATTAAAAGGAATGGGGTGTTGTTTTTATTTTTTAATTTAGCGTGGGAATATAGCTTAAGTGGCGTGTGAATTAGGCAGCGGTTTGTTTGAAGTTGGCGGACAGCAGTGATATGTGTTAAGTGGCAGGAGATTCGGTTGGCTGGCACTTTTTCCAGTGGGTACACTGGAGGATTTACAATGCTGGAAAGGTGCCAGCCAGCCAATGAAAATGCAGGATTTGGTGGTTTTTTTTGTGCCCATTGTATAATTAAGCAATATACCACAAGAGGGTGTTGGTGATGCCAGGATTTACCGCGCCTGGGGTGTTGTTCGCTCACGAGGCACAGCCGAGTAACCAACAACACACCAGAAATGGGTAAATTCTGGCATCACGAACACTCTCGAGGGGTATATTGCGATTATACAATGTGTCCATTTTTATTGATGATAAAAAATAAAGAAAAAATATTTGTCTGTATTTTAAATTATTTTGTTTTATTAATTTATTAGTACGGCAGATAAAGTAGTCCTGTGTTGCTAGGGAGAGGCTGACGGTTTGTTTTTCTAATCATGGGAGTGTGTGATAGCTAATGTCCATTTCTCTTTTCCCTGCCTAGCCATGATTGACATTTTTTTTATAAGTAAAAAAAAAAAAAGCTGCAGTAGCGTCTGTAGAAAGAGATTGTGATGGAGTGGGAACTAGCAGGCTGGATCATCGTGGTTTCTGGGGTTGGTTTCCATGATAAGGAAGGGGTAGGAAAGTGGAAGACTGAGCTGATACAAACGAAAGGCTGCTTTGATTGTTATAATGAGAGAGAGAGATAGAGTTACCAGTGTCAGGTTCCAGTAGTTAAGTTTGGGTCTGTGTCCTCCGATGATGGGGCTCAGTGTTTCGTGTGTAGTAGAACGTGGTAAAAAAAATTTTGGTACCAACTTTTATAAAACTTTGGAAATCAGTTGGCATTCACGTGGGACGACTTTGGTAAAGACAGAGAGATTGTTAGGTAGGCTTCAATTTGTCGGGGAATATCGGGAACGGAGAAAGTGAGTAGTGTATTTTTTCCGATTTTAGATGTGGTTTGTTTTGAGTCTCGGACTGCTTGAGCAAGTAAGGTCAGTTACTAACGTGGAATTTCAACTGTGGAAACGACATCTTCATTATTGGGTCTCTGGGGCAGTGCTGTAATGGAGGGTGAAGATGTTAGGAGACAGATCTGAGAGGACAGCCGTTTTAGCCCGGAAAGGTTTCTGAAAAAGGGGTTGTATCAGGGAAGTGTCTCGGACAAAAGATTGTTTAAAAAAAAAAAAAAAAAAAGTGTTGTGGTTTGAAGGACGGTTTGCGTATGGGAATGGAAGCAGAGCAGCAGTCATGAGAGATAGCCGTTTAGCGGTGATTCACGAGTTTACCAGTTGTGGATTTCTGTTGCTCGGAGTGATTTCGGGTGGGGTTACTGATTCGGCTGACTGGCAGCTGGCACCTCTTCCCGTGGGGTGATGCTAGGATTTACAACGGGAGAGGGGTGCCAGTGAGCCAATCAGGATGGATGCTTTGACTTGTGTTTAAGTGCCCATTGTATAATTGTAGATTTTATTGACTGGGAAAGGAGGGCTGGGGGAGGGTGATACAGGTGGTAACTAATTGAAATTGAACCACATTAAGCTGTTGGTGGTATTTTTTGAGGATGAGTGAAATTTGGCCAGGACACCGGGGAAATTCACTTACTCTTTTCGAGAAGTGCCATGGGATGTTTACTGTCCCCCTGAACAACCACCAGAATAGGCAGACGGAACCTCAACTTAACGACTCCTCCAAAAGGCGGCACCTCAGGAGTACAGCATCCCTCTCATGCTGCACTACAGTGTCAGCATTGGATTTTACCCCAAGTTCATGGTGTGGTGCTAAAACCCACAACCTTCCGACCTCAGAGACCAGTGTGCAGCTTGCTGAGCCCCTGACACTGATACACTGTGTATACCTTGCCCTTTATGTACGTGGCTTTGGAATGCCGACAGGTTGTCTTTTTATGACTCGGAACTTTCTCTAATCCACTGAGTCTGCACTCTTTTGCAGAGTTGGTAAAGTATGCTCTTGATGTTAAAAGGCATTCTCAAGTTGGGGAACAAGCTGCATTTCAGTACCTTTTTCAGCTGTTTTGTAAAACAAAACAACTCGTCTACATGCATAATGTTTAACTTTTGAGCACATTTGGAGATATTTGCTCAGAGCTTTCAGTGCTTTGGAATGCCCCAGCATGTGTGAAGAGCTGTTTTGTTTTGCTCCTGTGCAGTTGAAAAGATATACTGTACATTCTATATCAAGCTCTGTTTAAGTGTAGTTGACAAAATGGCTTCTCATCTACTCCATCTCCATGGAGGGAGTAACATGGGCTATGCTGCTGTTCCATGCCCTGCGTAACCACAGGTGGCAGTGCAGTTGAAGCAGTGAGCAGGATGGGAGGATGATGACTGGCACCATGTGCGGACATGCATATGCATGCGTTTGCTCACTAGGCGCCCTTGTTGCCCTAAGGGATGTTGTGTAATGCAAGGTGGAAAACCCAGTGATGGAAAAATGAACAGAATTAAAAAAGAAGGGCTAATAGGCCGGTCCAGTGGCACAGAGGTTTGAGGTGCTGGACGCAACACCTCATGCCACAACCCTGATTCGGGAACGAGCTCGAGCCGCCAGGGGTTGGCAGGGGTGAGAGAGGATCAAGTATCCAGAGGACTGTTCTCCTCTCTTGGGGGAAGGGGGGGACCTGTCATCCCACTCGTTGACTACCCTTTGGCGTCGGCCGGAAGCAGTACATGTCGGGAGACATGTGCTGACATCACCACATCGATGGAGAAGAGGGATGGGAGAAAAAGTGGAAAACGGAGCCTGGCAGGTTCCATGATGGTTCCTGCATCTGCGGGGTTGGCCCTGGTGTGTCTGGATTTGGTCTCGGGGTGGCACCAGCACCTCCTCCCTGACCCCTACCATGGAACCAAGTCGCGCCACGCTATTAGCCTCTGCATGGTTCTTGTTTGCTTTCCGCTTGCCTTCTGTTGTCGCTACGGTTTTTGTTTTAGCTTGATATTTTAGTGCTCTCCACGCATCCTATCGGTTATTTATTTTATTTTGTCTTATTTTGCCGACTATTTCCAACTGTAGAGATCATAGTTGTATACTGGAGTCTCTCCGATGTTCCTGTTTTAGCGTGTGGATATATGGACCTGCGGCTTGACTGTTTGAAGTTTGCACACTATATTTTATTTGTGTACCTTAAATTGCATGAACTGTGTTTTAACTCTGCAGTAGAAGTGAATTCACTGGTTCTATGTGTGTGAACAGACCATGCGGATTGGTGTTTTCTCCGGGAAAATATCTGTCTCTGGATTACAATCGTCATTTTACCAGAAGTCCTGTTTGAACTAAGGGAGTTATCATCTCTGGTTAAATTATTGTGGGGAGATTTGAAGAAGCATCTAGGACTGGAGTTTGACTGCTGTGAAGAAGCTTGTTGGAACGCTAGGAATTAAAGTCCTAACTACTCGATGTGGTGTGGTGAGCTTTGAATTTGTGGAAAACCTGTTTCTATCGGACTCTTGCTTGCGTTTGTACAGACAGGATCTATCACTGCATTTTTTATCTTGAGCTGATTTTCCGGGTAACTGTGGATGTGAATTGTGGGGGTGAAGCTGCCTGGGGTATTTCGTTGCTCTGGCTGGGTTCGGGAAGGGTGATGCTGGCTTTGGGCCTGCCGAAGGGTGGGCACTAGTAATCAATGCCTCCTAGGCCTACCATGGGGATCCGCTGGTGGGTGGTTTCATTGCTGGGGGCCGCTGTCTTGATCCCGGCTGGGGGCGATGATTTCTTGTAGGGTAGTTATTTTCCCCTTGCAATTTTGACATTGTTTTTTTATTTCTTATAAGCCTGGAAAGGCTATTATACTGAACTGGCCATGAAATAAGTGGTATTTCTTGAGATCCCTGGTGAGAGCAGAGTCTCAGAAGAAAACTTGGTGTAGCTGGGGAAGTGAGAGGTCCTCTTGCTTACAATAATAAGTGTATTTCATGGTCGTTTTCTACTAGTGCTGCTTACTGTCATGATCGCATGAACTAACTTGGACATAAACGGACTGGTTTCCTTACAGGACTTGTGAATTTAATCGGACTTTAAGTATAATTTGTTTATTTATTTTATGTGGTAATAATTGCTTTTGTTTAATTTAAATTGATTTATTGTAGCGTGTGTAATTTGATAAATTGGATATTTGTGTGGTTATATGGTTATGTGTGTTGGATATTGATGTATGATTGATAGTTATATTGTGTTAGTAAGATAATATAATTTGTTTATTTTTTGTTATTTATTGACTGTTGGATTAAGATGTGTTGGGAGGGCTCTGAGATGGTCAGGTGTTATTTCCCCACTCTGCTTCGGGATCTCCGCCCTTTTTATTGTCCCCCTTTTATTGGCTGATGTCTACAGAAGATGTCGTGCATTGGGGATAGTGAGGAGACGTTTGAAGGGTGGATGGACTGGGCAGAGTGGGAGAATGGAGAGGGGTGGGCAGATAGAGACAGTGGGGACTAGGAGGTGCCCTGGGGCGAAATGGGATCAGGAGAGGGTTTTTTCCTGCCTGATTCCTAATACCCAAGGGCTCCGCAGATTGTGGGCAGATATTGCGATCCTCCTTGAAAACCCATCCAGCCCAGGCAGTGTTGTGTAATGCCAGGTCAGTTAGGAACAAGACTGCTATTATAGCTGATCTTGTTGCAACATCTGACCTGGCGTGCATCACCAAGACCTGGCTAGATGAGAATGCAGGCCCTGTATTGGCATCTGCTACTCCGGCTGGGTTCTCAGTGATACACCGCCTGAGGTTGGATCGTAGGGGCAAGGGTGTAGCCATTTTTTTTAAAACGGAGCTGGGTCTTGTGGATGTACCAGTAGATTGCACTAGATCCTTTGAGTGTATCGTGGGAGCAGGTGTAGGGATCAGGATTCTCCTCATCTACCATCCACCCGGTGATGGTGGAGAATTCCTGAAGGAGTTTGCGGACTTCATTGTTGACGTGGCTTTGGAGTCGCCCAGATGGTTAATACTGGGTGACTTCAATGCCTAGGTCGACGATGAACTCTAGCATTTTGTGAATAACCTTCTCCAACTTATGACTACGTTGAGCCTTACACAGGTAGTTACCTCTGCTACCCATATAGGGGGTCACTCATTGGACCTAGTGTTCCTCCTGGAGATGGGGCTCATGCAGCTGGGGGTGGAACCAAATGCCTGGACGGATTATCACACCATAAGATTCAGCTTCGGGGCGCCCCCAACTAGGTCTGCTCCTACGGAAATGGTCCAGTACTGCTCTTTGAGGGGAATTATCCCAGAAGGTCTATCGGCAGTGCTGGACCTATCGGGTATTTCAAGTGATTGCATGAGTCCAGGAGACCTCGTACTTGCCTATAATAAGGCAGTGGGTGATGCCATGGATTCAGTTGCTCCTGTTCGCGTTCACCCACTCACTCAGCGCCCAAGAGCCCCCTGGTTTGATGGGTCCTTGAAGGAGCTGAGGAGAGTGGGGTGAAGGCTAGAGAGGGCTTGGCGGAAATCCGGCCTGGATGCTGACAGGCTTAGATTGATGGACCATTATGTTGTCTATCAATCAGCAATCACCCGTAAGAAGGCAGAGTTCCTGTCCGGGGAGATTGCTGCTGCGCGGAACCGACCAGCTCCACTCTTTCAGACTGTTGACAGATTGTGCAATTCACGCTGTCTGCAGTCTGGAAGAGTTTTTTCACAAATAAAGTGTGATGAGCTTGCTCGGTTCTTCACAGATAAGATTGCCAGCATTAGGTCGGGCATCGGCCCAGCTCCCTCTTTAAGGGATTGCGTAGATCGGCGGGAGGAAACGAACACCCGTGCTACCCGGTTTGACTTTGGTAGGCCAGAATTCATGGATATTGTGAGGCTTGTTCAGACTGTACGACCAACCAGCTGTAGTTTGGATCCGGGCCCTACGCCACTATTATTAGGATGCGTAGATGTTCTCTGCCCAATCCTTGCTGAAATTGTCTAGAAGTCTTTGGAGCAGGGGGGTCTTTCCTGATCCCCTAAAGGAGGTGGTCGTTTGACCACTCCTTAAAAAACCCTCCTTGAATCTAGACTGCCCAGCAAACTTCAGACCTATCTCTAAACTGCCCTTTGTGGGTAAGGTTATTGAAAATGTAGTTGTGATACGGCTAGATGACCATCTCATGATTCACAGTGTCTATGATACGCTCTAGTCTGGGTTTAGGAAAAGACATAGCACTGAGACCGCTCTCGTCCGGGTTTTAAATGACCTCCTAATTGCGAGAGATTGAAAGGCTTGTACTATCTTAGTCCTTCTTGATCTCTCTGCAGCATTTGATACTGTGGACCATGGTGTGCTTTTGGAGTGCCTGCGGCTTTTTTGTGGACTGTTTGGTACAGTTCTACATTGGTTTCAGTCTTTTCTCACAGGCTGGACACAGAGGGTTGTCACCGGAATTTATTCCTCTGATGCCATCTCTCTGTCCTGTGGGGTGCCGCAGGGCTCCATTTTGGCACCCATGTTGTTCGCAGTTTATATGCTGCCATTAGGAGATATCATTAGACGATATAGTCTGGGATTCCACTGCTATGCAGATGATACCCAGCTGTATCTGTCCTTTACTCTCGGATGGGACGATGCGATCTCTATGCTTAACAGCTGACTATCTGAGATCAAAGACTGGATTAATGCTAGCTGGCTAAGGTTAAAATCCAGATAAGACCGAAGTGTTGGTTGTGGACCCAGGTCGCCTTGAGGTGGGTCGTAGGGCTGGGGTTCCATCAAGCTTATGGCTTGATGGTGCCCAGCTCTCGACCTCAGACCAGGTGCGTAATCTGGGCGTTATTATTGATGACAGTTTGACCCTGAAATCACAATTGTCTGCCATTGTCAAGTCTTCCTTTTATCATCTGAGGAATATCGCCTGGGTGAAACACCTGGTTCCCCTGGCTGACCTGCCTACTTTGGTCCACGCCTTAGTGACCACCCGACTTGATTACTGCAATGCCCTGTACCTAGGGCTACCAGGTGTTGATATCCGCAGCTAGTGCAGAACGCAGCGGGCAGGCTTTTTACGGGGACATCTAGAACTAGTCATATTACGCCTGTGCTGCGTGGACTGTACTGGCTGCTGGTTCAGTGGTGTATCACCTTCAAGGTCGGATTACTGACCTATAAAGCCTTACACGAACAGGGATCGCAATATCTGCAAGATCTCCTTACTCCCTACTGCCCCCTCTCGCTCGCTCTGATCCGCCGATGAGGGATTGCTAGAGATTCATTTGAAGACATCTGGGGCACGTGTATTTTCGTATGCTGCCCCTGCCCTGTGGAATTCTCTACCTCGTTGGATACGAGAATGCCTGACCTTCAAGAGTTTTAAATCGGAGCTAAAAACATTCTTGTTTCAGAAAGCATATGAAGAATGATTTTATTATTGTCTATTTAATTACTGTTGTTTTTAAATGTTTGTTTTTAAATTCTGTACAGCGCTTTGGATTTGAAAAAAGCTTAAAAAATAAAATTTTACTTACTTACTTTACTCCTAGGGGGATGGGCCGGGGTCGGCGATACGGGGACGTGGGGAAAAAGCCGGAGAGTGAGTCTCCCCGTAAGGAGAGACCGCAGCCACCTGCCAGGGCTCCCAGGAGGAAAAACAGCTATATAGGAAAAAAGAAGAGAAAAGAGCTAATCAGGGCCACTCCTAGGCAAGCTTGCTGTTGGCTTCCCCTTCCATTTTTAATCCTTCCCCGACAAACAGTGTGTTGTATTAGGCTGCACCAGCTATTTGTATCCAACAGGTGGCTAACAGTGAGGACATGTGTTTCCAAGACATGGAGTTGAAAGAAGATCTGTTTTAAACAGCTTGTTGTTTATTAACAGTGCTGCAGTCAGAGCCAGTTACTTAGTAAGTAAGCAGCCCCCCCCTCTGATTACAATACTGTTTTTCAAAGTCAGTTTAGCCACAGTGTAGTATAAAGACATCAGCAGTGTTGGAAATGGGGGTGGGGATCTGGGAGTACTCAGTTCTAGGAGTAAAATGAATGAGCCTGACTCAGTTCCAGGAGCAAAACGGGGAAGGACTGTTCTGTGCGACATTTACCCATCAGAAGACATTAAACTGAATAAATAATGCAACATATAATGGGTAAATGTGTCCACAGACCCCTATCAAGTATGTTCAGTCCTACATGAAAGGCGGTGAGTTCTCCAGTGAATTTTGTCCATTTCCAGCACTGGATATCAGACAGCTCTTTCAAAAGCGATTGTGAACAAAGCTTACAATGCTCTTGTATCAGTTCTTATCATTATTGGTCAGTTGTGGGTACAGCCCAACATGAGCAGACTGCCCTCATATTAAAAACTGTCCCTTTGAACACCTGCAGATTTCCCAGCTTCCAGCACCAAAATAAACAAGATTTGGCTGGTGCCAACAAGGCTGGTTTTAGTTTGTTTTTTTATCTTTGTGTCTTTTTTCCCCATTGTGTGTAGATAGCTCAGCCCAAAATTGTAAAATAAAATAAAAAAAAGATACATTCAAGTAATAGCCATTATGGTGTTATGTGTTTATACATATTTATAGCAGGCTTTACTGTCTCACCGGTCCCACTTTTACAGTTGTATTTGAGGACCACATCCACCCCTACTTTTATAGTTTTGTAAACAAGAAAAACAATGTCAGACTTGTGAAAAGATATCAGATGAGTGTACACTATTAAATATCTTTACGGAGTTTCATTCTATAAAGCAAATAAACACTGTCACTATTGCTTAAGACTGCAGTCAAATACTCAGCATTTTCATAAATACAGCTGTATAAATCAGTTACCTTCATAAGTCTTGTGTTGTGAATTTGTGTTCCTAGTTTTTGTTGATTGGGAAAGGAGGGCTTGGCAATTCTGCTTATTATCAGCCTCATCATATTTATTTGTATTTTTTTTGGGGGGGGGGGGTGGAGGGCAGATTGAAACAAGTGAAACTGAACCAGATTGGGATCCTGGAGGTATTTTTTTTTTAGTAAAGGGGAAATTTGACCAGGACATGCATTTAGGGCCAGATATTCAAAACTTTGCCCCGGGGCTAAATTAACACTGCCCGGCGGGCAAACTTAGCCCTCGGAGCATAAAGCAAGCTATATTGAAAAGGAAATAGCCCGGTGCTAATCCTGCTGAATATAGCAGTCTAAGGAAGCCAGGCAAACTGGTCTGGGAGTGCAGGATAAAAATAGCCCGGGAATAAGACAGCACTGAATATAGCAAGAGGGAAGTGCAAACTGCAGCTGCAGCTCATTAGACTCTGTAGCAAGCCAGTGTTGCAGGTGGAGAACATTGTGTGCGATTGCACAGATATGTCTCGCAGCTGCTGCAAACACACCTCTCAACCTCATTCCTCATAAATCAAGGACAAGGCTTAAAACAAAAAGGGACAAAGGTTTAAAATCAGGGACACACCTTAAAAATTGGTGATATCCACTCAGGAAGCTGGTAGAATAAGTGCTGTAGTGTAAAATGCATTGTTTGAGGAAGAACACGTCTGTAACATTAATGTTTGACATTATGTTATGCCTACAACCCCCACTGTTTGGTCCTGGAAACCACAATTTGTAGGAGGGACAGAGTAAAGGTTTGAGGTAAATCCAGGGACGTCCCTAAAAATCAGGGACAGTTGAGAGGTATGACTGCAAACAACAATGTAAGCCACACACTGCAGAACTGTGCTTAATGTGCTGTGCTGAAGTGAGGTCTGCCCGGGGCTAACCTGATTGCACAGTGCTAACTGGTTAGCCCGGGGCAAACGGGAGCTATATTCAAAGTTCCCATGCAAATGAGCCTACTTAGGTAATCCGTGGGCAAACAGGTACATTTGCATCTCATCATGTGCTGCTTAGCTTACAGTACCTTGCAGTTTGCCCGGTGCTACTGCATGGTGCACACAGCTCTACCTTTTGGTCGGAATGGAAGTACAGGCTAGATGCTGCAGGCCAAGGCATGCCCACAGCATCCCCTGTTGGTCGGAATGGAAGTACAAGCTGGAAGCAGCAGGAACTGTGTGCTGGCAGGCACAGTCAGTGCATACAACACACCCATGCAGCTGTGCAGGCAGGACCTGTATATATGTATATATATATATATATATATATATATCTATCTATCTATATATACACATACACACACATACATACATATACAGATCGATAGCTAAACAGATGCACTGCCCATGGCCATACATGCCCTGGAGGATGCCTCCCCCAACAACATAGGTACCCCAGTGCAGTAGTGGGTGAAACATAGTGGGGGGGTGCAATGCATGGGACAGGCATAAGGCAAACCTGGTGGGGGTGGGAGGCCATAGGCTGTAGGGTCACTAGGATATGCAGCATTTCCAGTAGATAGGGAACAGGGCAAACTGGCTGGACCAGGCAGTCCTTGTCTGCCCTCATGGTCCCTGTTCCAGTGTTTGCCTATTGCGCCCGGTGACTAGTGTCTTCCCCACCATGATCCCCGACCCTAGGTAGCCCCAAAACACACTGAAACCCCTCATGTGATAGTGGTTCTCTCACCCTCAAGACGACTCCCACCCCACTGAAATTAACATATAAATATTGTCATTGGTAGTTAGTGGTCTCTCACCCCAAGCACCGCGCCCTGTCCACTGTTGAACATGATATAAATATCTTTTCTTGTAGTCTCAGTGGTCCTCACCCCCAGCACTGCTCCCATCCACCATTGAATATAAAATAAATATATTTACCCTGGTAGTCTAGGAGCGCTGATTTGTACCTCAGTCGGCGGCCAGCCGTGGTGGTGAGAGGAGGGCTGAGCTGGTCACCGGCTCCTTCTTGCAGCCTGATTGGGATGAGTGGGGGTGTCACTGCCGGGTGGGGGGGACCACTAGACTACCAGGGAAAATTCTCCATTTTTAGTTAAGTGGACATTGGGAGCCGTGCTTGGGGGGGGGGACCACTAGACTACCAGGGAAAAGTCTCTTCTTAGTTCGGTGGACGTTGGGAGCCTTGCTTGGCGGGGGGAGCCACTAGACTACCAGGGAAAAGTCTCTTCTTAGTTCAGTGGACGTTAGGAGCCTTGCGTGGGGGGCACTAGACTACCAGGGAAAAGTCTCTATTTTAGTTCAGTGGATGTGGGAGCCATGCTTGGTGGGCGGGACCACTAGACTACCAGGGAAAAGTCTCTATTTTTAGTTCAATGGACGGCGGGAGCTGTGCTGGGGGGGCACTAGACTATCAGGGAAAAGTCTCTATTCTTAGTTCAGTGGACGCCGGAGCCATGGCGTGGGGGGAGGAACACTAAACTACCTGGGAAAAGTCTCTATTTTATGTTCAGTGGATGTCTGGAGCCGTGCTTTGGGGACCACTAGACTACCAGGAAAGGTCTGTATTTGCCGCTCAACGGATGTCGGGAGCCGTGCTGGGGGGGGCACTAGACTACCAGGAAAGGAATATTTATATTATGTTAAACGGAGCACGGGAGCCCTGCTTTGGGGTGGAGGGACCACTAGACTACCAGGGTAACCAGTTGTACATTACCGTCAACGGGGGGATTCGTGTGTGTGTATGGGGGCACCGCTGCAATACCGTCAGCTTTTTGTTGGTGGTATTTAGCGCCATGCTACAGGTCGCACTAATGCCTGTAGCGCGGCGCTATACTTTTGAATATGCCAGTGCGCTGGCATTCAGGGCCCCTCCCCTCAGTCCCTCTCCTGCATACATTAATATTTAGCATCGGTGCTAACACCTAGTGCCGGCGCTAAATGTCCCTTTGAATATTGCAGTCGGGCACTAATTTGGTGCTAATTCAGCACCAAGGATTTGCGCCCGGTGCTCCCCTTTGAATATCTGGCCCTTAGTGTCAAAAATGCAGCATCATACTTGACAATCTGAAAGTCAGTTTTACATGAGACTGTTATTTCAACTTTCATTTGTGTGTAAAATAAATTTCAGAATAATAGCCAAACTATTACATACCTATAGTGTATGGCCGAACTTTATTGTATATGGAAATCCATATACTCAAAAGAGTGGTTCTGCTGCAGTAGTGACATAGCTACTAAAGCAGAATGACTTTTCATTCTGCTTTAGTAACTACATCACAATTCAGCCGCCCCAACAGCGCCACTCATAGGACAAGGGGCCGGTTGAGGAGTAAGTCAGTGTCTTTTTTTTTTCTTCACTCCTTAACTGTCAAATAGTGTTTCAAGGAGTAATGTCACCATATCCACACTCGAACCGCAGTTACGTGACTGAAATCTGAAGCCTTTTTTGTTTGTTCATTTTGTTTAATGTTCTATGCAACCCCAAACCCTTTCTCAGGTCCCTAGATCTTGATAGGCCCTTAAGGAAGTCAGCCAGTGGGGAGCTCATTTTTTTAGCTCACCTTGCCCCTCATTGTAACTATGAAATGCACAGGTTGGTTATTGAAAATTAATCAGCAGTGTCTGATTGTAAGTATCCAGCCAGCTTACCTAGGGGAAGTGTCTGCATGTAACTAGCAAGACCATGATGGAGTGGGGTTTTGGCTGCAGGTGGGAGACCTTGGACACTCCATCTTACTCGGTGCTGCCTTGAAAATGATACAGACTTGAGCCAGATCCCAGGCATAAGCGTTAGAGATAGACAGATTATACTGTACAGCAGACCTAGCCACTGGAGTGGCAAAGGCTTACATAATTCCTCCCAAGACAGTGGGCATCACTTGTGCTTCACTCAGTTCTATTGCTAGCTGCAGTCAAACTCTCACAAGGACACGCAAAGTTGGCATGCATGTCTGTTATCGATTTTGTACTTGTGTGAGTACAGTATTGGCGAACACTTGTAAACCAGTACTGCATGTACTTTCATTAGTTACAGTGCACTCGGACTGTAAGTGCCTGCTGCTGACTCATGGCCAGGTCCACTAGACACCAGGGATACTGGGACCGAGTGGGGAGGACCACTAGACAAGCAAGGCAATTTGTTCTGGAACCCCTGTTATAGCCACACCAGGCAGCAGGGAACAGATTGAGGGCTCCAATTGTCGGCCAGGGGATCTTGTTGGGAGATGAGCGGGGTTCGCATTGAGTAGTTTATCTTGTCTTCATGGTCTGGAAAGACTGGGGATTCTGGTCAGGAGGTTGGTGGGATTTACAGCAGCAGGCGGGATATTTTGTTTTTTTGGGGTCTGGACTGGGATCTTATCAGGAGGTGGGCAGGATTTGCAGCAGCAGATTGTTTTTGTTTCGTGGATCTGGACTGGGGATCTTGTTGGAAGGAGGGTGAGAGTTGCAGCAGAAGGTCAGATATCATGTTTGTGGGCCAGGGCTGAGTATCTTGACGTGAGGCTGGCAGGATTTACAGCAGAGGGTGGAATACTTTTCTGAGCGGAGAAGTGGGTGGGACTGCAGTGGGGGGTGGTATGTTGTTAGTGCCGTCTGTTGTGAGGCAGTGTGCATAAGGGGCGCATTCTTGAGACTTTATCTGCTGCATTTTGGAGAGGTTCACCACTTGCTCATGTGACCCACATGCACACACTGCATCACAACCAGTAATGTCGTTACAATCTTTGGCAGACAGCACTAACAACTGGTAGCAAACGTCACTCACTTGATTTGCCTAACTTCTCTTACCTCCCAGTGCTTTTCAGTGGCACAGCCACAAAACACTTCCTGACTTTGATCACAGTAGGCACTGGTCTGCTGTGCAGAACAGCCCTAAAAAGTTTCCTGAAATTTTTGTTTCCATTAAACATTAGATCTGATGCAAGCTGCAAACTTAAGGAGTCTCATAACAGTGTTATTGGGTTGACTGAAGCTCACTGCTTATGGCGAACAGTCAAACATAGTTTGTGCTTTGTTTCTGACTAATAAAAAAGTTGTAGTTTAAAGAACCCTTTGTCAGGCATCTGTGCCTATTCAAAGTGCTGTAGGAGGTTTAGGGACAGGGAGCCATGGTGCTGTCAGACAACAGGCAGAAGAATTTGTAACACACATACATATATATATATATATATGTACACACTCACAGAATGCTAGAGCTTCCACAATGTAGCCTTGCCATGGGTTGCTCTGTGTTCTGCTTTGCTTGATTTAACAGAGGATCATGTGACTTGTGTGTAATACAGTACACGGAACAGATACTCAGCAACACTGCTAGTGCCTTTCCTTGACACACTCTGCCTTTCAGCTCAGGAAATATTAACCAAAAAAAGGAAGTGGCTATCTGAACCAAAGATCTGAATACAGTGCCCCTCCCCCAATATGTTGGCCCATGCTGCAACCAGCCTGCTGCAGCAGATATATTTCTGCCCCCCCCCCCACCTTGGTATATACCATACCTACAAAGGTTTTTAATAAAGTGCTAGCCCATATAGGTTTAAAGGAGATAGGAAATGATTTTTACATGGGTAACTGCAGGGTTTTAAATACTTGATTAGCAGTTTTTTTCTTGGGACAATACTAACTACTGAAAGTATTTATATAGGTTTTCTTGAAGTGTTATGTTTGTTAAACACAGTGAGGCAAGTGCTATGCATTTTCACAATGTTTTAGCACTTTTATGAGCAACACGCTAATCAGTTTTTAGAGTTAAATAAAATCCTGGATAACTGCCTTTCTATCTTCCTTTCCAGGCCAGTTATGTATTCTGATATGCTTAGATGATTTTTTTGATAAATAAATAATCTAGCTTTGGGGTGCCCTCAGATCTACACAGAGTTCCACTCTCCTCACCAGCTACTGCTCTTTCTTTTCATATTTCTAAAACATTCTATAAATCAATAACTCCCATTCTGTGCTATTCGTCTGAATGGCCTGGAATGGTGTTACTGATGTCACAGAATGTTCAGGCAGTATGAAAAGAGAGAGTAGCAACTGCTGAGGAGAGAGTGATTCCAGGTAGTCACAAAAGCAACAAAATAAGATTATTAATTTAACAAAAAAGAGCCGGCCTGGTGGCACTGAGGGTTGAGGTGCTGGACGCCACACCTTGCGCCATGCCGGCGAGCTGGGTTTGGGAATGAGTCCGGGTCATCGGGGGGTGGGGTGGGAGAGGATTGAGCATCAGGAGGACAGCTCTCTTCTCTCGGGGAGGGATCCAGGGGAAGCCTGGCATTGCAGCAGGCCTCGGGTGGAAGCTGGAGGCACTGCCACGCTACAAGGCACAGAAGAGGAGGGACAGGCTGAACCATGGCAGATGGTGATAGGACATCATTGCACGTCCGAGCTCAGGGGGAGGGTAGAAGTGGGTGGAAACAACACAGAAAATACCCCTCCTCCCAGTGATAGGCAAACACTCCCAGAGTTGGGATTGCTTCTCTGCCCCCGGTCCGGAGCTCAGCACTATAGAAAGAGTGCCCTGGGCAGATAGGGCGGCCCTTCCTTGGAGGTTTCAGACCCGGGGGATGTGCCAGGCCGGGGGTACAGAGAAAGCATAAGCCACGACGGGAGGTAGAAACAAGTAGGGTCCTAGGACGATGCTGGAGAGAGAGTTCACAGGGGGCCAGGAGGAGATAAAGAGTTAAAAAAGAAAAATAATAATAAAAAAAAATATTGGACAAAAAAGGTCAAAAACCTATCAGAATACTGAGTATACAATAAAATAACTGGAGGGTTTTTAAAGGTGTAAAACCTGTTTCCTGTCACCTTTAAGTAGCAGAAGCACTACCACTGTTGATGCTGGCACTGCTCTGTCCGCCAGAATCAACACCTTTTGTGCTTTGGTAGCCTGGAGGGGTCTTTCATCATTTGATACAAGCAGGCAGAGTCACAACGGTTTCTTTGGTTTCCTAAGGCAGCAGCTTCCTCCAGCAACCATGACTGCTCCGTTATGACTCTCCAGTACTTATTTCTCCAGGACTCCCGTACCATCCATCTAGTCTTCTACCGTCTGCCTTCACAAACTCTGTTTAAGACTCCAAAAACTCTTGCTGGTGACTCCAGCTGGGGGTCTGGGGATCCTACAATTGAAACTGATTGTGGGATTCCTTGTTCTCCCTTTCTTTAGTGAAGGTGGTGCTGGATTTAATTGTAATGCACTCTGGGCCAAGTATACTTGACTTGCAGCACCTATTTATTTTTTCTTTCTAAATTGGTCACATGTTCTGAAAGGCTGTCTCCTAGTCACAAATAACAGTTCCACTAGTGGACAATGAGATCCTTGGCTCAGCCTCAGATAATCCGGTGATCATTGCTGTCCAACGGAAAAGGTGCCTCGAATAAGAGGTACAAACAGTGTATGCTTCATGATAAGCAGGGACAGACAGTGCAGTGTGAAGGGGGTGGTATCCCACTGATGCATGGGGAATATGCAGGAGCACTAAAGCATATGAATTATACATTTACCTCTGCAGTGGGGTGGCATGATAAAAAAGAACACAGTCTCAATTCAGTTCTGAGTTAAAAACCCGACTCCCACTTCCATTCCACCAGATTCAACAAAGAACACAGAATGCTGTATGATCATAGTTCATTATCCATAGAGGTCCTATGAAAGAGAAGGCTAGAGGGGACATTACTTTTCTCGTAGGCGGCAGCTGGTTGCTATGTTGGAGTGAACTGAAGAGGCCTTTTTATGTATGTCTGTATTGAAAGTGGACAGTTGTCCTGCATAAAGTACACAAACCTGGCCATATCTACCGATTCCCGATGGCGTGGGTTGTGCACCAACAAACCACAGTTATGGGTGTTGGATCCATGCGATGAAGTCCAGTGGCTTCAAGTACTCGTAACTGTGGTTCATTAGAGCACCATCCACAAACCCTGAAGTGGGCTGTTGTGCTTGCAAAATGGGGCATTGACTGGAAAGGAAAACAAAAAAAGTATGGCAGGTTTAGGTATGTTTAAAGAGGATAGGAAGTCTTTTCTGATTGGCAGCTGTTTATAATATCTTTATTTTCAGAAAATGTGTTCATACCCCAAAATGAGCCATATGTGACTGCCCGAATAAAAAGTGCTATGAAAACTGTATTTTGCAAGAGTTCCCACACTAATGGAAGCCCTGTTAAAGGAATGGTTAATAGAGTATTTTGAATGTAATGGGCTACAAGACCAAAGGCAGCATGGATTCTTTGGGGGTGAGGGACATGCCAGATGAGTCAGATTGATTTCTTGGACTAGGGAACTAGATTAAGGAAGGCAGTGGATGTGGCCTATTTGGACTTAAGCAAGGCCTTTGACACTGTGCTGCACAGGAGGCTGATAAAGAAACTGAGCAGTCTGGGAGTGGGATCCAGAGTGGTAAATTGGTTAAGTAACTGGTTAATGGGTAGGCAACAGAGGGTGGTGGTGGTAAATGAATCTTGGTTCAAGGAGAGGAGAGTGACCAGTGCGGTGCGTAGTGTTTAGTACTTGGTCTGGTCCTCTTTGCTGTCTTCATAAGTGACATTGCAGAAGGGCTGGAAGGGAAGGTATGGTATGTCTTTTTTGCAGATGAGACCAAAATCTGTAATAGGGTGGATCCTTGGGAGCAGGTGGAAAGAATGCATTGGGACCTTGGGAAACTCTAGGAGTGGTCAAGAGCAGTGGGGTTCAGTGCCACAAAGTGCAAAACCATGCACCCTGGACATAAGAACCCAGAGGCTGAGTATAGGATTGGGGGGAGGTACTGACAATCACTAAGCAGGAAAGGGACCTTTGGGTAATCATATCTGAAGACTTCGGAGTGGCAGGGCAGTGGGTATGGCCAGTGGAATGCTAGAATGCATAGGGAGAGGTATCACTGGCAGGAGGAGGGAGGTGGTGATACCAGTGTGTGGTTGCTGGTGAGTCACCACCTGGAGTATTTAGTCCAGTTCTGGAGGCCACACCTCAGAATGGACTTAGGGTGGAGGCAGTCCAGAGGAGGACAACAAAAGTGGTGCAGGGGTTACATTAAAAGCCCTATGAGGACAGACTGAGGAATCTCAATATGCACACCCTAGAAGAGGGGAGAACAAGAGGTGACAAGATAGAGACCTACAAGTACCTTATAGGGCTGAACAAGGTGCAGGAGGGGAATATTTTTCAAATAAGAAAGAGCACTAGGACCAGAGGGCATGTGAGGAAGCTGGGGGAAGGGGAGGAGTTCAGGAGGGATGTGCGGAAGTACTTCTTCATTGAAAGAGTGGTAGATACCGGGAACAGACTGCCAGCAGAAGTGGTGGACGCGAAAACAGTGACAATCTTCAAACATTCATGGGATAAACATAGGGGAATATATAGAGGATAATGGCTGGGGTTATGAAGTTTACCACGTTGTAAACCCCTCCAGCGGTTGCCAGGCCGACCTTATAAACCTAGAGAGCGAAGCTTGAGAGATTTACCGTCAGCATGGAAACCGTGAGAGGGGTTTTCATTGTGGTAAACTTCATAACCCCAGCCATCGTCTTTTATAGCATATGGGGTCGCACTGGTAAATACTTTCAGGACAGAATGGGACGGGCTCTTACTTGTTGCTTGTGGGCTTCTGTTGAACAGTTTAAACTGATCACGGTAGCACAACCAACATTCGGGTGCTAGAATTCAGCGCACCTGACAGGATTCGATCCTGTAATCTCACTGACGTGGTGAAGGCAAGCAAGGTTTATAGCGCTGGCGTCAAATCAGTGAGATTACAAGATTGTTAGACAGCAGTATGCCATACATAAGAAGGGCTCCCCATACATTATTAGTAAGTAACCAAGCTGAGAGGAGGGAAGGTTGCTGGAGACAAGATAGGGTCTGCAGAGACAGGGTAGGCAAGGACCATCTGGGTGGACCAAGTGGGCATTATCTGCTGACAAATTCCATGTTTCTGTATACAGTATTTCTGTGTTTTTCTGTTTTGTGTCTATGGACATCATTCTGTTACAGTTCTGTTCCTAGAACCGGTGATCAGAGGCCAGATTTTTCAAATGGCCTAGAGACCAAGTCCAGTGTTGCAGCCTGCTGGTGCTGAAAAACATCTCTCCACCATCAGATGTTCTATTTTTGACTGGTGGTTGGCACTGGTGGCGGGCGCAGCTTTGAAGGCTGTTATACCTAGTACTACTAGGCATAGCATTCTGACACAGCTGTGCTAGAAAAATGACCTCAAGCTGTCGTAAATTACAGAGCCAGTCAAAAACCGGCTTTGCGTATGAAAATATGGTGCATGTGGCAAAACCTGCGGGTGCACAAGTGAAGCCCCTTTTGCACAGAGGCCACATGTGCGCCAGTTTCCCATTCTTTGAAAATCTGGCCCCTGTAGTTTAAACTGTCACTGTGCACAGAGCACTGAACATGGTTCTGCCAGCTCAACAACTCGTGCTTGGCATTGTGTACACAAACCGTGACGTAGTAAAAACTCCAAATTATTTTGTTCCTCGAAGAGAGCTGTGCAGATGTCCACAAAGAGAAATCAGTTCAACGCAGTTTTTCACATTAATGCATATTCGGATACAGTTAAATATAGATCATTTGGAGATATGTATTTCATTTCTGTTAATATGAACATTACTAATTGCTACCAAGTAGACACATTCTCTGTCCCCTTTAAACATGGAAGAGAAGTCTTTATTTGTTGTAATGGCTGTGTTCCGCTGCAAGAGAAAATAGTTCACCTTCTGGCTGTGCTAGTCATGACTCATTCTGATTTCAGAACAGGTGAAGCCCTACAAGGCTCTTCCTGTTGCTGTGGTGATATGATGTTTAGCCTACGGATGTTTGCCCAAACACTATTTTGCCTATGTCAGATAGCCTAAAGACGTTTCATCTAAAGCGACAACTGGCCTAAAGAACCTGAATACCAACTGTATTGTGGGTTCTTTAGGCCACTTGCCACTATAGAAGAAAGGTATTTAGGCGAAATAGCATTCGGACAGAAGTCATTAAACAAAATGTCGTGAGCCTGTTGCTGTGGCACTTGATTGCTGAACTAAAACCCTCCTGTGGAGCACTGAGAGGTTCTGCTTGATGCTAAAGCTTCTGATAGGGATAGCAATTTTGTTGTGTAACGTGGCTTACTTTGGCTCATAACATAGGAAAGCACATTCTAGGTACTTGATTTGTTAAGACAAGTAGAAGACTGTTATTATCTGGCTATAATTACACTCCTGTACTTGTTTAGGCCACACACTAGGTTCGGCTACAACATCAGTACACCTCAGCTGAAACTATAGTTTTGTCTTCTTCTCATATTTCATGCAGGAGTGGAGGGAAGCTAAGTGCTTGCCAGGAAGCACGGCTCGGAGGGATGGAAAAACGGATTCAGGTGATCGCTAGGGCAATTGCAAGGAGGCACAAGCTTGATGTCATTGTTCATCTGGGGACAAATGACCTAGCTGGAAACGAGGCAGAGTTAACTAAGGTGCATAGAGAGTCTGGGGAACTGTGGAGGGACCTGGGGCAGGTTGCAAACTCTGTGATCTTCTCTGAGGTGCTGCCTGTCCATGGCAGGGGGGAGACTAGGGAATCTCTGCACCAGGAACTTCAACGCTTGGCTGAGGAGCTGGTGCAGAGAGCAGGGTTTTGGCTACATTGGGGACTACAGGCCCACCTAGGGGGATGTGGACCTGTACCTGATGGCCTGCATCTTTCCAATAAGGGCACTGGAGTCCTTAGTGAACAGTTTAAATGCTTCATTGGCAAGCATTTAAACTAGCCAAGGGGGTGGAGATGAAGAGCAGGGTAAATCACACTACCCACCCCCACAGGTTAGTGTAGCCAGCAAAGAGGATACAAATAGGATTGGAGATGGAAACAAGGAAAATGAAGGGGAAATATGGAAAGGGACTCCAGCATCGGATAGAAGGGGAAAGGCAGGGGCAGGAAGGCAGAATAATAAGGACAAAGAGGGTGAGGGAAAGAAGCAAGAGGGCAAACACAGAGGGTGAGGGGGACAGGCAGCAAACCATAAAAGGCCATGGTTACAAATGCCAAAACCCTGGGAAATAAAATCCCAGACCTGGAGACCTTGATGGTAGAAGCAGACCTAGACATAGCAGCAATAACAGAGACCTGGTTTACCTCCAGTCATGGCTGGGACACAAATGTTCCAGGTTGTGCTCTATTCAGGAGGGATGGGGGGAGCAGAAAGGGGGAGGGGTGGCTCTGTGTGTTAGAGAAGGTAACAAAGCAAACAGAGGTGCAGGATGGACACTGGAGACTGAGGCACTCTGGGTCACCCTTGAGCTAGGCAGTGGAGCAGTAATTTGCACAGGGTGATCTACAGACCTCCAGCGCAGGGGGAGGAGTTGGATAGGGATCTAATGGACCAGATTCAAGAAATAACAACACAGGGCTAGGTAGTACTGCTGGGGGATTTCAATATCCCAGATGTAGATTGGACCACCCCGGGAGCTGCCTCATCCAGGAGACAAGACATCCTGGATTCCCTACAGGGGGCAGGCCTCAGACAGCTGGTGAGTGATCCCACTAGGGACAGAGCGATTCTGGACCTAGTACTGACCAATGGGGACAGAATTGGAGACATCCAGGTGGAAGGTCAGCTGGGATCCAGCGACCACCACATAGTGTGGTTTAGCATGAAGACAGAGACAGTCAAGTCACTCTGAGGCAAGGGTCTTGGATTTTAGGGGTGGATTTTGAGGAAATGGGGAGAGGTGTCAGACACCCTGGCGAGGAGGGAGATAAGTGGGGGGGGTTAGGAGCAGTGGGAACAACTGAATAGAGCCATAGAGGAGGTGACCAACTAGTACATTAGGATAGTAAACAAAGGCAAGAAAATAAGGAGGCCTCTATGGTTCTCAAGAGAGGTGGCAGACAAGGTAAGGGCCAAAAGGAAGAGTTTTAGGAAATATAAAGAGACTCAAAGGGGGGAAGACGAGGGAGGTGTACCTAAAGAACTTAAAGGAAGCAGGGAAGACTGTTAGGAGCGCTAAGGTGTAGACTGAGAAAAGATTGGTGCAGATGGTAAGGAAAGGGGACAAGACTTTAAGTACATCTGCGAAAGAAGGAAACCCGTGGGGGGGGATTGTAAGGCTCAGAGGAGGAGTGTAAGGAGGGAGACCTGGAGAAGGTAGAAGTACTTAACAAGTGCTTCTGTTCAGTATTCACTGGGGGGGGGGGTCAGGGACTACAGCTGGGGAACAGACAGACGTGAAGGGAGGGGGGCGGTAAATACATTGCCGTTCAGACGAGAGAGTCCTGGAGGAACTGTCAAAACTAAAGGTGGACAAGGCAATGGGGCCAGATGGCATACACTTGAGGATATTAAGGGAGATGCGAAAGGAGTTAGTGGCACATCAGGCAGCCATGTTCACTGGTGCACTCAACACAGGGGTGGTTCCAGAAGACTGGAGGAGGGCACATGTAGTCCCTCTTCACAAGAGAGGCAGTAGGGAGGAGGCGGGGAACTATAAACCAGTCAACCTCACCTCAGTAGTAGGTAAGATCATGGAGGCACTACTCAGAGAAAGAACAGCGGCATACTTAGAATCCATTGATGCCCTGGATCCAAGACAGCATGGATTCACAGCAGGAAGGTCGTGTCAGATGAATCTGATAGATTTTTTTGACTGGGTGACAAAGGTAAATTGGGGGAGGGCGGTGGACGTCTCCTACCTCGATTTCAGCAAGGCCTTTGACACCATCCCACATAGAAGGCTGGTTAACAAAGTGGGAAGTCTGGGCATGGGGCAAATGTTGGTAAACTGGGTGAGAAATTGGCTGAAAAACAGGAGGCAGAGGAGACTTCCGGTGACGTCACCGCAGCGATGACCGCCTAGCAAACGCACTCCGGAGTTGCTCATTATTAACTTATGATTATCCAGCAGCTAAGTTAATTCTCAGCAGTAAATAGTCAAATCGGAAGAGAAACTGAATGTCATCTAACAGTACTGGCATAGAAATTCTCAGGCAGCAAAGTTAAAAAGCCTGATGGTGTCAGATAAGAGACCAGGCCTATCTAGAGATGCTTGCTCAGCCTCTCCGGTGAGCAGCCTGGCAGACTCGGAAGATAATATGGAAATTGGAGATCAAACGGCGATCATGTGTAAACTAGATGGGATTATCAAGGCACTGCACAGAGTGGAGTGGTCCATGGCAGACCTTAAGGCAGATCTGAAGGCGATGGATAAGAGAACCACGACAGTGGAGGAATGTGTAGGAGGCCTAGCAGACTCCTCGGGCCAACACGATCTGGCTATTCTCTATCTGTTCACTATGGAGAAAGAGCTTCAACTAAAGTTAGGTAATCAGGAGAATCGTGCACGTCGGAACAGTTTCCAGATCTACGGAGTTCCTGAGGACATGGAAAAGTCCTTTGAGTCGATGGAAGCCTTTGTCCTACATATTTTAAGAAATGTTCCAAAACTTACTTAAGATATCCCTCTCCTGATCGAAAGAGCACACCAATCTCTCGCCCCCAAAGCAAAAGACCAAACAGCAAAGCCCCATTCCATAATAGTTTGAATGTTAAATTACCAAGACCGCCAGTAGGTTCTTCAAATGGCCTGGAAAATGAGAGAAGTTAAACTAGACAATCAAAGACTGTTCTTTGACCAAGGTTTTCCGGATTTGCTGAATGAAAAAAGAAAAATGGTACAGGGAATCATAAAGCAAGCAAAAGAGAAAAAAATCCAGATACAGTTATACTATCCAGCCAAACTACATATACATAGAGAAAAGGGCCCGGTCCTCTTCGACAGTCTGCATGATGCAGCTCCTTTGCTGAAACAGTTAGACCTTCCGTGTCCTGAGATGCATGCTAATATCCTGGAAAATGAGATTTCTCGTTCAGCATGGTGATGAGCCAGTAAGCCTAGAAGAGCACAACCCTCTCTAATCACTTGGCCTTCGCACTTGGGACATGATCTGAAAGCGATCTTAAGCAGAGAGAATAAATTAATACCTCCAGAAGCAGATACACAAAACAGAATGAGACACTGGGACTCAATCTAAACTCCCCAGCGGTACTGTTTATATCTACTGGCATTACTCCTTCACAGTTTGGTCTAGAGCAGGTGGGTTATTCACCAAAGAAGAAAGATCTGAATATATATGAGACATTACTAATGAAGTTTTACCAGTTACACTGACTCCTACAGACATCAGGAGGGCTGAGGAATATATATATAGTAGAACATTAAAGACTTAATGTGACTGAAAACTGTTGAGACATATAAACGCAGCCCAAAACAAGGGCTATGCAGGGTAATGGGAATGTAAGCTGGTGAAGCGTTAGTTTCGGGGCGGGGGAGGGGACGGGAAGATAGTTAAATTTATTAGAGATTACAGATGTTTGTGTTGTGGTCCTCCTTTCCTGATCAGTTGCTTTTGGGACTTCTATTTGTTTACCATACAGAGGGCCATTTAAGGATTTGCCCCCTCAAGGGATGAGTCCTCGAATATAGAGGTACTAGAAGAACAAAAAAGAATCATCAGTAATATAATAAGGGCAATACATATTTTATGACTCTGCTTCCTCCCCCTCCACTCCTTATGTTTGGTGAGAAATGAGCGGCTTTGGGACGTTGTTGGGTGGCAAACAGTAACTTGAGGAATTTTAGGCCTTTGGCCTCCTTATTCCCATCGGGTGGTGATACCCACACTACTGATTCCATGGAATCAGGCCTATGCTTAGTAGGCGCCAGAGCCTATGCTCTATCCTTCCTGCAGCATCAGGGCTACATCGTTAGCCATATAACACCTAGGAAGTTGGTTTAGGCAGTTTTAACTGTTTCTAGTTGGCTGTTTCAACTAGCTGGTTAAAATGTTGTTTTCTATATATATATATATATGCATATGTGTTGGTTAATGTGCATATTGGACTATGTTTATTTTTTAATTACATGTGTGGCTGGTTTGAAGGTAGAATGTTGGGAACAAGTACTTATTAGAGGAAGTCCGGGACATACAGATAGACTCTCACCATTTATATATATTAGTTACATTAGTAAGGAGACAAATTACTTTAAGAATGGGTACCCTTAAAGTAACATCTTTAAATGTTCAAGGCTTCAGTTTCCTGATTAAAAGGGCAAGGATACTCCATTATTTGAATAAGTTGAAGACAGACATTGGACTTATCCAAGAGACCAGGCTCTCAGATACAGAACATGAAAAGTTGAAACGGGGATGGGTAGGGCAGGTAATATACTCATCGCACCCCTCAGGTAAGCGGGCAGGAGTTGCTATTTTATGTTGGAGGAACCTACCATTTGAAATTACCTCACATGTGATTAAAGAGCGGGGAAGGGGATTAATAATTACAGGGAAGATATTAACGCAGGTAATACATATAATAAACTTGTAGGCCCCTAATAGGGATGACCCCCTATTTTTTGTCAAGATGTTTGGGAAAACAACAGACCTAGGGGAAGGAATGATATTAATGGGAGGAGATTTTAATTACGTACCCAATCCACAGTACGATTAATCATCCCAAAACATAGTGACAAATAGGGGGATGACTAGGGCAGTTAAGGCAGGAAGGAGTGAATTGGCTTTAGTAGACATATGGAGGGATTTAAATAAGTTGATTACAGATTACTCTTTTTATTCTCCACCTAACAACGTCTACTCAAGAACTGATTATTTCTTATGTAGCACCCCAGATTTTCATAAGGTCCAGAGCAGGGGTTGGGTTAAGGGCGTGCTCTGTTCTCTGAGCACACTTTGATTCAGGAGGAGCACGTTTCAAATGCTGGTTTTCATGCTGTGTGTGCTCCTGCTGCATAGTAGGAGCATGAAGGGGGAAGGGCTATCATAATATGTTGAGGACAAACGGAGGACTTTTTCTTTTGATGGTTAAGGTGTCATGTACATAATTTGCCATTATCTGGAAGCAAGCGTTCTTGAGAAAGCAACTGGCTATGCTGCCAGTCAGTTAATGTGCTGTGGGGGCGGGCAAATTCTTGTTTCTATGGGTGCCTACAATGATTGGCTGTTGCCTGGATTTACTTTCCAGTGGAGGTAGGAACCACTCTAGACATGAGGGGAGAAGAGCTAACAGTACCGAGCGAGTGAGAGAAGCCAAGAAAAATCCACATTGATATACGGCCATTATAAAAGTGAGTTTATTTGTTCCTCGAAGCCTGGTATGGCACAATTTATTTCCCTTTTGGTGCCCTAATTGTAGACGTCTATGTCCAAATTGTGTGCATTGGGGGGGCGCAATGCAGTACTGTATACGTAGAGGTCTCTACTGTTTCCGATCAAGCCCTTGCCGCATATTCCATTGTGTGGAGTTGGGGTCTGTGGTGTTTTTCTGTCAGGTGTTTTGTGCACTTCTGTTTTTAGTTTATTTTTTGTATGCGTGTGTGGCTGTTGTTGATAGCTGTAAAAGGATCAATCTTCTGTTTTAATTCTGGGTAGTGAAGCCGGTTTGACCCTCTGGCGAGCAGCACAACCTCACAGTGTGCTTCAGTATTATGTTAGGAAGGGAGCAGCCTGGCTGGTCTAATTGTTCAGACTCTGGATGGTGTGCAAATTCCCTGAATGTCATGCCGGTCTGTTCTTGGTGGTGGCCTGCAGAGACAGGTGTTCCTACTCGGAGACTGTGTTGCTGCAGCCATGTGGGATGTAGTGTTTCAGCACTGCAGTGGAAGAACTACTACTGAAAGAAAAGACTAAAAAAAAAAAATTCAGGATGCCATCTGACTTTTGTTTAAACCCTTGCCCCCATGGGTAGGATTATACCTGTAGTGCCTCCTGGCCACCTGTTCTTGGTCCTGCACTGGGCCCCTAGGCTGCTTCTGTTGATCTGGTGTGAGGTCTAGCTGAGTGTGCTAAAACACTGGACAGAAGGTGTCTGGTAGAAGTTTAAAATGCCAGCTCAGTGGTAGTCTGAATGCGAGTGCCGTGCAGCTTATAGTGTTTGAGCTGGCTCCTGCTCAAACATGCGAACTGGCGGCTCTGCCTGGGAACTCCATCTAGTACTATGGTGCTCGTGTTAAAGCCGCCTGGCGGCTGTGTCGAGTGTCCCCTTTATGTGCTCTGAACACCCGGGATTGGAGGATGGAGCACACAGAAAGCTGTGCAACGCTCCCATTCAGACTACTGCTGAGCTGACGGTTTAAAAAGGACAGGAGGTGAGCATAAATTTCAAGAGCTCGCATGAGCCTATAACATGGCCTGAGGCTTTATCCAGTCAGTCCTGCTTCAACAGTATGTGCTGCACAAAGTTAAAGCTCTCTTTCTTGCACACTAAGTGACAGTGATGACCCTGAAACACTGAATCTGGATAGGGGTTTGAGAGAGACTTAATCGGGAGATGTGGGATCCATGATGGTAACCAGGGAAAAAAATGTTCACAGCAAAGTGGTAGTGAATTAGTGGAGCCAACACGTGTTGATGATGAAATAGCAGAGGGGACACTTAATCGGGGCCTGGTTGTGAAAGGCCAAACCGCTTGACTCAGGGTATGTGGACAAGTTAAGAAAATAAAATGTTTATGCACTAGTGGACTGTAAAATGGTAATGAATGAGCAGAGCTGAGATGGTGTTTGATGTTGAATTTGTGGACAGTGAAGCACTCACACACTGTCATCCTGAATTGGGTTGCAAGGGGCTGTACCGGCTGAATCATGGATCTGGGCAGCAAGCTAAAAATGTAGCAAAAATAAAGCTTTGTTTCTTAGGGCAGAGTGGGTTTTCTGAGAGTACAGGTCAGCAGATTCTCCCTGGAAAAGTACTGCCAGGGTGAAGCCGCACCAGAGACTCGAATGATCACTGTAGTCAATCAGAGTACTACTGAGCTCTTGCCCTCTCTCTCTCTCTCTGGGTTCACAGATATTTCACTCCTGTTCAGGCACGAAGAACATACAGCAGCACCGATCAGGCATTCAGTATAAGATGACTATAACGTTCACTGTAGGCAGCATTATATTTTTATTGCTTAGACTGTCCTTTGGTGAGGGAAGATAAGTGGGCGAGTGGGAGTTCCCTGCTCCACCACACTCTCCTGCAGAGCTCCAGTCCTATCTTACACAACAGTCTGCTCGCTCTGCTGAAAGAAAAGCACCGTGTTTGTGTTACTCTGATGAGAATGTCTGCTCTATGCTTACTCTGTGTTCTGTTCTGCACTGGTGGTGGTGTGTGTGTGACATTAGCCTGTATCAGTTACCAGCATGTCTGAGAACTCAAACTGTGTGAGGCAGTGCTACAAACTGAACTGAGAGAGAGAGGTGAGGTCTTTAGGCTCTGTGACAGAAGGCCGGGGGAAGTCAAGCGAAGTAAAAGTCTCTTACATTGTAAGCTAAAGCAAGATCATAGTACATACACTGCAGTTTGTCACATTAATCTTTTCTCATTTCTGTGATGTGATGTTTATCCACCACATGGACACATGCGGCACAAAGGATGAAAACATCAAATGACTTGTTTCATCCAGCAGACAGGAGCTTTTCCGTACCTTCTAGCAGACCATATGAATTAATATAAAATAAAGACACAAAGGTGTTGCAACTGTGTTTATTGGCAACAGGAAACCATTTCAAAACTACTATTAGTGTCTTTAAGTAATCCCTGTCCCATTTAAACTTTCACCACTCTCCGCTCTGGTCCCTACAGCATACGCAGGCACAACGGGACGGCAGGAACATTGTGGGGGCACTATGCAGGACTAGGACTATCTGGACAGGCAGCAGGAGGCACTCCAGGTAATCTGCATGTGGGAGGTGGGGTGTTGCATTTGTTACTGCTGGTTCGGCAGTTAATACGCAGGTGGTTTGATGGGTTGCCAATTTCCAATGGAAATTCAGGGCGGGTGCACAAGCAGTGAAGGTGAATTAAGGCATCTGGGGCCATGGGTAAAATTTTTATTCTGTATATAGGAGCACAGAAACGACTGACAGGAGCACATATTTTGGGTCCTGATTTGGGCAACTTGCGCCCCTTAATTTCGAAGGAGCACACTGTGGCAAAATCTTAATGCCATCCCTGGTCCAGAGATGTGACATTCTCCCCAGGATGGTGTCTGATCACTCGGCAGTGGAACTGATCCTAACCCTGGGAGACTGGGGTAGTACTACATACTGGAGAATGAACTCCTTGCTGGATAGAGAAGAGTTTCGAACCCGCATACAGGAGGTAATTAAAGATTATATCTCACAAAACCCAAGTAAGGGCCCGGGTTCTCTATGTTTTTGGGATGGTTGTAAAGCAGTCATGTGAGGGGAAATTATTTCCTACTTTTCCCATCTTAAAAGATCTTGTCTGGAACAACAAAAAACGCTAGAGTCTAAATTAAAACAATTGGAAGCTAGAGCTAAACAGGGGAGGGAGAAGGAGTAGCCTTCAAGGAGGAGTTGCAGGACACCAGAAAACAATTGCAAGCTATTTTAGATTATCAAGTTGAAGGGAAATTAAGGTACATGAGCCAAAAGTTTTATGAATCAGGAAATAAAGCCAGCCAATTACTGGCATTCAGGCTAAGGCGTGCACAAGCGGACCACTATATGAAGGTTCTGAGAACAAATAAATCAGGGCATTTATCCCATATTGTCACACCTAAAGACATAGCGGACGCCTTCAAGGACTATTATAAAAATCTTTATGACTCACCCTTAAAAACCGCACAAACCTAAGTTTCTATTTGCGGATTTTTAGAGAAAGTTTCCTTCCCGAAACTAACTGCAGACCTTCAAGCACAACTAGACTCCCTCATTACGTCACAGGAAATTGCACAGGTTATCCTTAATTTGAAAGGGGGGCAAATCTCCTGGTCCGGATGGATTCAACGCTGAGTTTTACCAAAAACTCAGAAAAGTTTTGATCCCCACCCTGGTTCAGGTTTTCAACAGGAAAAAACAGGAAGGGGGGGTTCCCACGGTCATGGAGTGAGGCCTATATCACAGTCATTCATAAAGAAGGCAAACCTCCAGATATGTGTAGTTCATACAGACCAATTTCACTCCTTAATGTAGATTCAAAAATCTTAGCAAATAGAGTGAATGCTGTTCTTCCGAGTTTGATACACCCAGACCAGGTGGGGTTCATTCAAAATAGGTATCTTAAGGACAGTGATAGACGTTGCTTGAACATACTGCATTCAGGAAACAAGGGAAAAGATCAACAAATAGCTATAGATGCTAAAAAAATGTTTGATTGCTTACACTGGGACTTCCTCAAGGAGGTGTTATTAAAATTCGGATTTGGAAACCAATTCACAGAATGGATAGGAGAAATTTATAACAACCCCACGGCTAAAGTAAAGGTGAATGGAACAGTGTCCTAAGCACTGAAAATTAATGGAGGCACATGGCAGGGGTGTCCTCTATCCCCAATTCTCTTTGCTCTCAGTATGGAGCCCTTAGCTCAGATGATCAGAGACCATAAGGAGTTGGTGGGTATTAATATGGGGGGGGGACAAAATTTTGCTTTATGCGGATGACACCATGCTATACTTGAGGGACCCCATACAGACTTTTCCCATTTTAAATCAGATTTTAGAACATAGAAACATAGAATCTGATGGCAGATAAGGACTGCTTTGCCCACCCAGTCTGCCCATTTCTCTACCTAATGTATAAGCTGCAGATCCTAGTTAACCAGCAGCCTACTTATTTCTACCCCCACCCCCTAGAATTGCCTTATGGCTGTCCCATGCATGCTTGAATTCAACCACTGTTTTTGACTCCACAACCTCCTCCAAAAGGCCGTTCCATGCCTCCACAACCCTCTCTGTGAAAAAATACTTCCTTACATTACCTCTGAGCTGCCCCACCCCTCTCTATCTTCAAATTATGCCCCTTGTTCTTGCACACATCTTTTTTTGAAAGATGCTACCCTCTTGGACTTTGTTGATTCCTTTGAGGTACTTGTAAGTTTCTATCATGTCCCCCCTCTCCCTCCTTTCCTCGAGGGCTATACATATTAAGCTCCTTTAGTCTCTCTTCATATGTCTTCCGGTGCAGACCCTGCACCATTTAAGTTACCCTCCTCTGGACAGCTTCCATCTTGTCCATGTCCTTGCGGAGATTGGGTCTCCAGAACTGCACACAGTACTCCAGATTGGGTCTCACCAGCTGTCTGTACGGAGGGATAACAACTTCCTGTTTTCTACTGGTGATACCTCTCCCTATGCATCCCAGTATCCCCCCAGCCCTCCTTACTGCCCTGGCATATTGCTTGCCCACCTTTAAGTCATCTGATATGACTACCCCCAGGTCCCTTTCCATTTTTGTTGTTGTTAGTATCTCACCCCCCTTTGTGTACTCTTCCTCTAGGCTTTTGTTTCCCAGGTGCATTACCTTGCACTTCTTAGCATTAAATCTAAGCTGCCATACATTTGACCATTCCTCTAACATTGCCAAGTCCCTTCTCATCCTTTCCACCCCACCTTGTGCATCAACTCTGTTGCAGTTCTTTGTGTCATCTGCAAAGAGACATACTTTTCCTTCCAGTCCCTCTGCAATGTAGCACAAAGACATTGAAGAGGACCAGTCCTAATACTGAACCCTGCGGCACCCCACTAGTAACCCCCCTTTCTTCAGAGTCTATTACCCTCTGTGTCCTGTTCTCCAGCCAATTCTTTACCCAGGCTATCATCTTGGGACCCACTTCCAGGCTGGCTAACTTGTATATTAATCTTTTGTGTGGGACTGAGTCAAATGCCTTGCTAAAGTCTAGGTAGGTCATGTCCACAGCCCCTCCCTGATCTACTACTTTGGTCACCCAGTCAAAGAAATCTGTTAGATTCGTCTGGCATGACCTTCCCTGTGAATCCATGTTGCCTTGGGTCCTGTGCCCCTCTGGCCTCAAGGTACTCAACAATTCTTTCCTTCAGAAGTGATTCCATCATTTTCCCTATCACTGAGGTTAAACTAACAGGCCTGTAGTTTCCTGTTTCTGCCCTGCTCCCACTTTTGTGAAGGGGAATCACATCCGCCCTCCTCCAGTCTTCAGGTACCACCCCATCCTCCCATGATTTGTTAAAGAGGGAAGTCAGTGGTGTCACTAGCTCTACCCTTAGTTCTTTTAGAATTCTGGGATGAATCCCATCAGGCCCCATTGCTTTGTCCACCTTCAGTTTTAAGCGTTATTTCAGAACCCTTTCTTTTGTAAATGGGCAGGTATCAACTTCTGTATCCAGAGTGCTTCTATTGTTTGTTTTATGTACCTCCCCCTCTTCATTTGTAAATACTGAGCAAAAATATTTGTTTAGTATATAGTTAAATCTCTGAGTTTAAAATAAACAGGGACAAGACAGAGATGATTCTTGTTAGTGGCCAACACTCAGAAGAACTAAACCAAATAATTCCCTTTAAGTGGGTTTGGACCCAAATTAGATATCTGGGAATCCATATTCCAATTGATCTGCAGCAGTTCATGTGAACTATAATAGACTGTTTCAGGAAGTATCCGCAGATTTGAGAAGATTGAGTGTTCAAACAACATGAAGTCTTGCTGTATTCTGACATATGCAGTGATATCCAACCTTTGAACTGCCCCAGAGAAGAAAGAGTTAACTTTCCATGCAAGGCATGGGACGCTGAGCTTGAGCTCAGTTGAGCCTCTGTCTGTTGTTGTTTGAACCCAAACAGCCAGATTCTTTACTCCGCCTCACTGAACAGTCGCTCCGGAGATTTCTCCTTTGCTCGGTTCAATTTAGTTGGTTAAAGTGTCATTTTTTCCCCTCGGTTTCAACCGAATTTAATCCATCTAACCTGTTGGTTCAGTCTCTGTCTGTGGTACTGTGAGTACTAGATAGGTTTATTATTGTTAGCTCTGTGTGGAATTTGTAAACGTCAGATCGGTTCGGTTTGAACCGATCAGGTTTGTTAAAAAAGTTTGTTCTGCTTTTTAGAGTGTGGTAACGGTCCTTATCTGTTCCTAAAAAGCGGATTTCATTACAGTTTTTCACGACCCGTAACACGGTCAGGAAGCCGATAAGGTGTCTTGCCTGGCGATTGCCAAAAAAGGTGTTTGGTTAGGCTGGCCATGTCTGGAGAAACCCAAGAGAAAACCGGCCCACTGGGTTTCAATAGTGTGTATGTGGGAAGCCTTTGCTAAGGCTGACCCCACACCACCTGTGTTTATTGTCTGGGTTTGACCACCTCGATTCAAACTGCCAGACTTGTAAAAGTTTTCCTACAGCTACCCTGGAAAAGAGAGTAGGTTGAGGAAGGGAGGCCAAAAAGTCTGCTGACAGTTGTGGCCAGCCGGTTCGGTTCAGTCGAACCAGAAGGCGTGTCCTCTGACCAGAGGCGAAACTTGGAGCAAGGAGATCCAACTCAGAGGAGTCGGTTCCGGTTAAAAGAAAAAGAAGGGATAAGTCAGCCGGTTCGGATCCACAAGTTCTTTCTCCGACCGCTGATGAAATTGCCAAAACGATAAGGATTGTGCAGTCACTAACTCTGGTTCCGACCGAACCGGCACCATCGGTTAGGGGCTCGGTTCGGTCGGTTCCTCCGGTTCCGGATTATAATTTAGAGGATTTTTATGAACCGGAGGAGGAGGATAGTGATGGTGATTATGAAAGTCTGGATGTGCCTATTGACCTGGACATCTCCCCAGACAGACCTTCAGGCGTTTCTCCTCCTAGACTTTCTGAGTCCCCTTCCCACTTCATGTTTTACAAAAAAGTGGCTGAAACTCTCCAGCTTCCTGTGGAGGAAGCAGTAGAGGATCAGGAGGAGCCTGATTTTGTTGAGATGATGGACATCCCAGAGTCCAGGAGACTGTCTATTCCCCTTCATAAGTCTTTTGGGAAACAGACATTTAAAATTTTAAAGACTCCTAATTCTATGCCTCCTGTGGACGGAAGAATGGACAAGAGATATACTCTTTCAGGCTCAGATACGGAGTTCCTTTCTGAGCAATGCAGCCATGTTGGGGTAGTGCAGGCTGCTGCCTGTGATAAGGCAAATATACCCTTGGCTTCACACACCCCCAGATAAGGACTCCAGGAGGATTGATGCCATGGCAAAGAAACAGTACATGGCAGCATCTTTGGGACTCAGGCAGGCTAATTATATGGCCTACACAGCTAGATACCAGAAGTCTAGATGGGACACTGTGATAGCTCTAGCTAAACAGATCTCTGGCCAGCTTGCCAAGGAGCTGGAGCAGGTGGCTGCAGATGGTATTGAGGTATCCAAGGTGCAATTTCATGCTGCAGTAGACTCCAGTGATGTTTCATCTAGAGTCATGGCTACATCTGTGGCCCTTAGTAGGATGGCTTGGCTCAGATGTACTAGCCTGTCGTAGGATACCCAGACTAAGGCCATGGATTTTCCTGTTATGGGTAATTCTCTGTTTGGGAGCAGACAGAGAACTACATGAAGAAAATGGATGAATACAGGACCACCTATAGGAGTGCTCAGGCCAAAGAAAGGCAAGCCACTCTCCAGAGGCAGCATTCCAGGGGCAGGGGCAGGCCTTTTCATAGGCCTTTCTACCAAGCCCAGGCCTCCTCATCGACTTTTGCCCAGAGGGGGTTCTTCAGAGGGAGAGGCAGACGGGGTATAAGCAGGTCTGCTACCACCCCTCAGCCTAAAGCCCCTGCCAAACAGGCACCCTGATGGGATGGCCCGGGCCGATTCTTCACTACCTGTAAGGGGCAGGCTAGCTTACTTTGTCCAGGACTGGATGTCTTTAACATCAGACAAATGGGTCCTGGAAGTAGTAAGCCAGGGACTGGTTCTCAGCTTCAAATAATTTCCCCAGATGAGAACCAGATCCTTTCCACCTGCAAATCCTTCAGAGGCCCCTGCCCTAGAGGCAGAGGTCTCTTCCCTCTTGGCTCTCAGAGCCATAGAAAGGGTTCCACCCCTACACAAGGGAAAAGGATTGTACTCCAGGTAATTCCTAACCCCCAAAAAGACAGGAGAATGGCGGCCCATCCTGGATCTCAGATATTTAAACAAGGACCTTTTAAAGCCAAAGTTAAAAATGGTGACTCTGGGAATAATTCTACCCTCTCTAAGGCCAGGGGACTGGCTAGTCTCCCTGGACCTCAAGGATGCCTATTTCCACATTCTCATTAGATGCTCCCACAGAAAGTACCTCAGGTTCGAGTTGCCTTCAGGCCACTATCAGTTCAGAGCAATGCCCTTTGGCCTAACATCAGCTCCAAGGGTGTTCACAAAACGCCTGGCAGTAGTGGTTGCTTTCCTAAGGAGAAAAAAAGATCTCCATCTTTCCATACCTGGACGACTGGCTTATAGTGGGTCAGTCTCCAGACGAAGTCAGGTCACACCTACAAATAGCTCAGCAACTGCTCACTTCTCTAGGATTCCTCCTGAATCTTTCAAAGTCAGTTCTAGAGCCAGTGCAGCTCCTCACCTTCATAGGGGTGGAGCTGGATACAATAAGGGCAAGAGCCTTCCTTCCCTGGACAGGGCAAGGACCTTGTGACACTGGCCTCTTCATTCACCCTTCAGGTGTCCTGACCAGCAAGGCATTTTCTGCAGCTCCTGGGCCACATGGCTGCCTCTACGGCAGTGGTCCAAGGAGCAAGATTTCAGATGAGGGACATTCAGTTCCACTTAAGAGCCTTCTGGTCTCAGGGAAAGGATTTTTTGACCAAGCTAATCCCAGTGACTCGAACTCTGATCCAGGCTTTGCAATGGTGGCAGGATCAGGACAACCTAAGACAAGGAGTTCCCTTTGTCACTCAATCTCATTCTCTAATCCTTACTACAGATGCCTCCCTCTTGGGCTGGGGAGCCCACTTGGGGGATCTGACCGCCCAAGGGTTGTGGTCACCTCAGGAATCTCTGCTTCACATCAATCTCTTAGAACTCAGAGCAGTGTTTCTAGCACTTCAAGTCTTTTCCAAGTCTGTTCAGAACAAAGTTGTTCAGATCAGGACAGACAATACCACCACAATGTGGTACATCAACAAGCAAGGGGGCACTCAGTCTATGGCCTTGTGCACGGAAGCAATGAAGTTGTGGTCTCTGGCCTATTCTCTGAACACCTCTCTGATAGCAGTGCACCTCCCAGGGAAGGACAATGTCCTGGCAGGTGCTCTCAGCAGGATATCTCAGGGCCATCACGAATGGTCCCTAGATCCCCTAATTTTGAAGGTGATCTTCTCCAGATGGGGCACTTCACAGACAGATCTTTTTGCAGCCCCAGACAATCACCAACTTCCTCTCTATTGTTGCAGACCCCCAGTGTTGGGATCAGTCCCCCTGGATGCTCTAGTTCTCAACTGGGAAGGGAAATTCCTGTATGCTTTCTCTCCCTTCCCTCTCCTGTTCAAGGTCCTAGTCAAAATCGGGTCTCAACCCTGCAAAGTGATTCTGATTGTTCTGGACTGGGCCAGACAGCCCTGGTATCCTCTCTTGCTTTCTTTAGCAGTCCACCTTCCCCGTCTCTTCCCAAGAATTACAACCTGGTAACATGTTCTCAGGGGAGGGTTTGGTACCCGAATCTCAAATCTCTCAATCTCAAGGCCTGGCTCTTGAAGAGTTAGAGTTTGCTGATTTGCACCTCTCTCAAGGTGTTCTGGATTTTCTAAAGACTTCTCGAAAGCCTTCCACCAGAAAGACTTACAACTCCAAATGGAAAAGGTTTACTATTTGGTGCTCTGGGAAGCATATTTCTCCAGAGTCTGCTGAGTTGCCTACAGTCCTGGACTATATGGTTCATGTCAATAGCTTGGGCCTTAGACCAGCTACACTTCGAGTGCATCTGGCAGCTGTCTCTGCCTTCTTGTCAGCAGTCAAGCCCTCTTCCCTTTCAGCTCATCCTGTATTTTGTAAGTTCTTCAAAGGATTGCTGCATACCAGTCCTCCCTTCAGGGACCCTGCCCCTGCTTGGGACCTTAATGTTTGCATTGCTCAGCTTATGCAACCCCCTTTTGAGCCTTTGTCTTCAGCAGAGCTTAAGTACTTGACTTGGAAAACTGTGTTCTTGGTAGCCATTACTTCTGCCAGACGCATAAGTGAGTTACAGGCCCTGTCAGTGGAGCCTGATTTTATCTCCTTCCATAGAGATATGGTGGTCCTCAGGACTAATAGGAAGTTTTTGCCTAAGGTGGTTTCAGATTTCCACCTTAATCAGTCTATGTCTCTTCCTGTTTTCTTCACTGACCATTCCTCCTCTGGGGAAAGGAGGCTACACAGCCTGGATGTGAAAAGAGCCCTTAGCTACTACACAGAGTGCACCAAGGGTCACAGGTTTGACTCCCTCCAATTGTTCCTCACTTATGGTGAGGTTGATAAGGGAAAACCTGCCACTAAGAGATCTATTGCCAGGTGGATTGTCTCTTGTATACAATTCTGCTATGAAAAATTAGGCAGAATCCCACCCTCAGGCCTGAGGGCTCACTCTACTAGAGGTACATCTGCTTCCCTGGCTGCTGCCAGGGATATTCCTATCTTAGAGATTTATCAAGCAGCCACTTGGAAAACAATACATACTTTCACCAAGCATTACTCTCTGGATTTCCAGGCTAGGAGTGATGCTCGGTTTGGCACAGCAGTGCTTCAGAGCCTTTGCCCAAAGTAGGTTCTGTCCCTCCTCCATCGAGGTACTGCTTTGTAGTCTGCATATGTCAGAATACAGCAAGACTTCATGTTGTTTGAAGAAAAAATGACTCACCTTAGTAATGTTGCTTCTTCTAATGGAGTCTTGCTGTATTCTGACCTCCCCCCGCCTCCCCTCTCAGAACCTGGATTTTGGGATGTGGGTGGGCAGAAACAGTGTTGGCACCCTAGAGGTGCCCCCCCACCTCTTTTCTCACTCTCTTATTTTTGGGTATGTGTGTTGTGTTTTGTTTTTTGGGTTTCCTGACTTGAGTCTTTGCCTTGGAACCAGAAAACCTTTTTATTAAATTTAGTTGCCAGTTGGCTAGTGTGAGTTTACAGTTTCCACACAGGACGCCCAGTGAGTATAGCTCGTAAAGATCTGGCGGTTTGGGTTCAAACAACAGAGTCTCAACCGAGCTCGAGCTCAACATTCCATGCCTTGCATGGAAAGTTAACTCTTTCCTCTCCGGGGCAGTTCAAAGGTTGGATATCACTGCATATGTCAGAATACAGCAAGACTCCATTAGAAGAAACAACATTACTAAGGTGAGTAATTTTTTCTTCTTCCCCTGTCTCTGCTTTGGAGAATTGAATGTATCAAAATGAATATATTGCCCCAGTTTTTATTTTTGTTTAGCACTCTCCCCGTGTGGATTCTTAACCAGAGTGGAAAAGGATAACTAAAGCCTTACATCACTTTGTTTGGGGAGGACATCGACCCAGAATTGCTTGGGAAACATTGCAAAGACCCAGAGACAGGGGGGCCTTGGACTACCAAACCTTAAAACCTACTGTCAAATTGCACTCTTGTGAGCCTTTGTAAATTATTTAATTAATAATCCCAATAATAGATGGGGTACCTCAAGAGATACAGGGAGAACTGGGCCTAAACCCACAATTAGATTTTAATGGTCCTCCAAGTCACCTTCTTAAAAAGGCAGTAGAGAACCCTTGGACCAGATAAACCTACATGATATGGGGTGAAATAAAGAAGGAGTTGACATTGTAGGTGCCTTAACTAATAAGACAGAAATCATAAACTGCACAGAATTTACGCCCCCTAGAATGGATTTGGCGTTCACCCAGTGGAAGAGACAGGGCCTAAGGTTTTTCAACCAATTAATTCAGGCAGGCCAGCTTAAAACTTTTCAAGCTCTTCAAGGTGAATTCCAGCTACCTGGTTCCCATTTTTTCAGATACCTTCAGATAATATCTTTTATTAAAAAGCAAACAATATGACCTCAGTGCAACAGCCCCCATCCCAGCTAATTCAGGCGATCTAGGATTCGGTCCTTGTACTGGGGGAAAATAAATTGTTCTAGGGACATGGATATGTTGTTCATCCACACTCATTGGCAGGTATCCTTGCCGCTTTAAATCTTGCCGGAAGGTCTTCAAGCTTGCTCCTCCCACCCACCCGGGTGGTATAACTCTCGGCTCCGCCCCATGACGCCAGATCTTCCTTACCGCTTGGAAGCTCAGGTTCCCTCCTTAACGCTCTGCGTTTGAGACTAGTTCCTATTTCTCCGTTTGCAGATTTAAAATAAATTTTGAAAAAGACTTCAGTCTTCTATCCCTGCATGGCTCGATGGACAAATCGACTCCCGGTTCGGAGATGCCCATGCGGGCAGAAGATGTCTCGGACGGATCCACACTCCACGTGTGTCTACTGCTTAGGCCTTGAGCACGACCCGCGAGCTTGCGACCTGTGTCATCTTTCTCGGGCTCACGTCCTCGAAGACCGTGCTGCCCGATTGCAACTGGGCCGTCCCGAGAAGCGTTTCCCTCCGGTGAAGTCCAAGGAGGCCCGGTTGGCGGTGTCCGCGGCGGCGGGCTCGGCTGATCAGCTCGAGCGGATGGTCGCCCTCGAAGAGGAGGCGGCGCGGGCCGTATCTTCCTCGGCTGCGGCATTTATCCCGCCTCTGCCTGCCTTCTACACGGCTTCTTTTAAGAGCTTTGTCTGTCCCTCTCCACCAAAGGAGAAGGCTCTATGTTTATGGGACCTTATTCTCGGTCCAAAAGAGGGACAGGTAAGTCCCTCCGTCGACGCTCTTGGGAGCGGGAAAGGTCCCTCTCCCCGGGCCGTCGACCGTCGGCTTCGGTCGACCGCTCGGCTTCGGCCACTGGCCTCACGGTGTCCCCGTCAGGTCAGTTGACCGAGACTCCCACCGATGAAGTCGAGATTTTTCTCGACCCATTGGACGGGCTGTCGCCTTTAGCAGCCGAGATTCCCCTCTCCCCGGTTCCCCCGGGAGGAGTTGAGGATCCCGTGGGCTCGCCTGTGCCTCCGGTTCCGGAGCCCTCGGATGCACCATCCGAGCGAAGAGAGTGCGGTTCCGGCCGACACCTCCCTGCACCGACCTGCGAAATTCCGGGACTCTCGGTCTCGGTCTCCGGACCTCTTCGCGGTCAGCGATCCCACCGTCATAAGGCGGTCTGGTCTAGCACTGTGTAAGCGTCGCCGCTCGGCCTCGCCCTCCTCACTCGGATTGAGGGAGGCTCGTCAAGTCGCGTCGGTGAGCGAGAGACCTTATGTTGCAACAACTCCTCCTGGCCGGGAATCGCCCGAGCCCGTCGCCTTCCCCGGCCATTGGTGTTAACTGTCACGGTGGCAGGGCACAACCCTCGACTTTATCCGAGGAGCCTATACCCAGGCCGGTTGTTCGCCAAAACCAGCTGCTCCACCGATTCGGTGGAACCTCCGCCCTCCACAGCCACCAATTGGGGCTCCGACCAAGGATTCTCGGCTGCCAGGGTCTACCCATCGGCTGTCAGTTACCCTCACTCCCGACCGACCTCGGCAGGTGAAGGTGCCTCAGGCCAGAGGCAGCTCTTTGAGGACTCTTCTGAGTCCGAAGATGATTCCTCCTTTTCTCCAGCGACTGGACTTGGAGTCTCAGGAAGGTCAGTCAATGGACGATAGCCCGTCGTCCTTCCTAGGACTACTTTGGCTCATCTCGGAGTCCACCGGGATGGAGCTCGAACCGGTTTCCAAACGGGCCAGGTATCCCCTCACGGAGATTCTGGACCGAGGGGATTCTCCGATGGAGGCCTTTCCGGTGGCCGAGGCCATAGTGGGTCCGGCACTGGAGCTTTGGCAGCGCCCTGCTTCTTGCCCTGCGCCTTCGGCCAGGATGGCCAGGAAGTATGCGGTCCCTACCGGTTCCTTGTCCGGTTTTTCGGAACACCCCTCTGCTGAGGGGTTGGGTTACCGACAGCGTTTCCGGTAGCCCCGCATAGCGCCAGGGATGTGGACAAACCTCCTGACAAGGAGTCCAAGAAGATGGACTCATGTCGGGCGAAAAGTCATGCGTCCTCTCTCGGCCTTTGTCAGGCCAGTTCGCCGTCCTCATGGCACATTTTCTCATGCCCTGTTGGGCTCCTGGATGAGGTCATCCTCATCTTCCCGCCGATCTGCAGACTACGGTTAAGCAGGTGCGGGACCAGAGGCAGTGGCCAAACAGCAGCTCCAGACTGCTTTGGATATAGGGGACTCATGTCTTGAGATCGGTGGCGGCGCAGTGGCTATGCGTCGCGGGCTTGGCTGAGGATATCCACCTTTACTGGATACCCAGCACAAGTTGGCGGATGTTCCTTTTGGGGACTGACCTCTTCAGCCCTGGGGTGGAAGGCACCTGCAGAGGATCGAGAGTCCAATGCTACCTTGGACTCGGTCTCTTCGCTCAGAAGGACAAAGGCCACGACCAGCCGCTAAGCCTGCCCTTCTCGTGCCTCGGGCGCTGCCGGCCCAGCAACGTCAGGGCCAGCAGGCTCGGCCTTGGCATCCCAAACCCAAGCCGCCGGCTTCCTCTAACAGGAGGCAGGGAGGAAAAGGCCCAGGAGGTCCCTCGGCCGGTCCCTCCTCCAAGCCTGCCCAGTGACGGGCTGAGGGGTGTCGCCCCCATTCCCGTCACCTCACCCTGGTCCCCGTGGGAGACAGCTCGGCACTTCCGTTCCGCCTGGTCCGCTGTTTCCACGGGACAGGTGGGTCTTGGAGGTGGTGGGAAGAGGCCTGCCTCTGGATTCGAGCAGGCACCACCCTTCAGAGCCGCGCCCCTCGGGGCTTCGGGATCCCCAGCCTCACTGGCGGCTCGTCGGCCGACGCCGCTCTCCTCCTCCAGAAGGAGGTGATAAGAGAGGTGGTGGACCTCCTTCAGACCCAGGGTTTGTGTCCAGGTACTTCCTGGTTCCGGAGCGGACGGGGCTGGCGCCATTCTCGACACGACCTAAACAAGTTCCTAAGGTCTCGAACCTTCAGGATGGTCACTCTGGCTCAGATAATACCATCCTTGGAGCACGGCGTGTGGTTCTGCTCTCTGACTTGCAGGACGCTGCTTTTTCACGTCCCTATCCGTCTGCCCACCAGAGATTCCTTCGGCTCGAGCGGAAGGATCCCTCTCGAGTTCCAAGCCATGCCCTTCGGCTTGTCTCCAGCTCCCAGGGTCTTCACCAAATGCATGGCAGTGGTGACAGCATTCCTCATGGCGCCGAGGGGTCGGGTGTACCCTTACCTGGACGACTGGCTGATAGCAGCTCCCTCCAGGAAGGAGGCGGAGTGGTCCAGAGATCTGGCCCTCCAGGTCTGCTCTCAACTGGGCCTCCTTATCAGCAGGCCAAGTCAGAACTCGAGCGGAAGCAGGTGATTCTATTCATCGGGTGCAGCTCGACTCTCTTGAGCCAGGCCGGCTCCCGGCGTACAGGGCCGAGTTCTTTCCTCCTTTGCCCGATCATTTCTGGTTGGGCAATTGCGCCCTGCCCGGGACTTCCTGCGCCTCCTGGGTCTCATGGCGGCCTGCACCAGCGTGGTCCGTTGGGCCCGCTGGAACATGCGTCCCCTTCAGTGGGGACTGGCCAGCCAGTGGTCACAACGCTGCGATCCTTTGGACCAGCTTGTGTCGGTGACACAGGGGATGTGGAACGCTCTCCAGTGGTGGACCGTTCCAGATCATTTGCAGGAGGGCATCCCGTTCGTCCGCCCCGAGCCGACGGTCTCTCTATCGACCGATGCCTCTCTGATGGGTTGGGGTGCCCATCTGGGGGAACACCGGGCTCATGGCCTCTGGTCCCCGCGGGAGTCCCGATGCCACATCAACCTGCTGGAGCTCCGGCGGTCCGCCAGCTCTCACCGCCTTTGCTCCGTTCCTCCGGGTCAAGTGGTCCGAGTCCAGACGGACAATACCACGACCATGTACTATCTAAACCCGCCAGGACGGGGACGCGCTCCATGCTTCTATGCAAGGAAGCTCTCCGCATTTGGTCACTGTCGCAGCCTGGAGGCGGATCTCCTAGCCATTCACGTGGCAGGGCCTCCAACACCCTGGCCGATGCCCTGAGCCGGATAGGGGCTGCATCTCACAGTGGTCTCTCCTGCCGGAGGTAGTACAGCATCTGTTCTCCCATTGGGGCACACCTCAGGTGGACCTGTTTGCCTCCAGGGAGAGCAGCTGAGTCTGTTCCATGCCCGCCCCTCAGCAGGGCTCGCTGCAGGGGGATGCCTTCTCGAGGCAGTGGACCCCGGGCCTCTTTTACGCCTTTCCCCCATTTCCCTTGATCCACAAGGTGCTTCTCAAGGCGAGGAGGGACAAGGCGCAGGTGATTCTGATAGCCCCAGACTGGCCTCGCCAGTTCTGGTACCCAGATCTCCTCAGTCTCAGCTCCAGGATTCCGCGGCAGCTTCCAGCTCGCCCGGACCTGCTCTCAGTCAATCAGGGGAAGGTGTTCCATCCGGACCTTCAATCCCTGCACCTGACGGCCTGGTTCCTGAGCGGCTAGAGTTCCAGGCCTTGGGTCTTTCCGACGAGGTCCTCAATGTAGTTGAGGCGTCCCGTAAGGAGTCGACCAGAAAATGCTATGCCTTCAAATGGAAAAGGTTTTCCATTTGGTGTCAGGGCAAGGGCTTGGACCCTTCCTCCTGTTCCTTGGCAAGCATGTTGGACTATTTATGGTCCCTTTCAGTCAAGGGCTTAGGTCGACGACCCTAAGGGTGCACCTGGCAGCCATCTCTGCTTACCGGGCGCGGGCCGGGAAGCAGTCGGTGGTGCAGGAGAAGGTGGTCTGGCGCTTTTTCAAAGGCCTTGATCACATTTCCCCTCCAGTGCGGGAACCCCCACCTCCGTGGGATCTACTGCTGGTACTGGCAAAGCTCATGGGCAAGCCATTCGAACCTATGCACAGGTGTGCCTCTCTCACCTGTCGTGGAAGACCGCCTTCTTGGTGGCTATCACGCCAGCCAGAAGGATGGGAGAGCTCCAGGCGCTTTCCATCGAGTCTCCTTACCTGGTCTTCCACAGGGACAAGGTTGTCCTCGCCCCACCGAAATTCCTTCCGAAGGTGGTGTCGGAGTTTCACCTTAACAGGTGTTGACTCTGCGGTGTTCTACCCCAATCACACCTCGGAGGTCGGAACATAGGCTCCATACTCTGGACCCCTAGAAGGCGCCGCTTATTATAAGGAGCGACGGCTGAAATTGGGAGAGGTTCGCCAGCTGTTTGTCACTCTACGCTGAAGCCGCATCTGGCAGACCTGCAGCCGGACGATAAGCAGGTGGGTAACCTCCTGCATAGATCTCTGCTATAAGTTGGCGGGCATGGAGCCTCCCAGAGGGAAAGAGCTCATTCTACCGCCATACTGCTGCAACGGTGGCTGCTTCCAGGGACGTCCCTATCCAGGAAATCTGCAGGGCTGCTACCTGAAGTCAGCAAACACCTTCATTACCCATTACCACATCGACCTTGAGTCACGCCGGGATGCTGGTTTTGGGGCCTCAGTTCTCAGTCTCTCTTTCCCAAGTAAGTATTGGGGTGTCGTCTTGCCTCCCTCCTCCCGGAGAACTGCTAGAGTCTGCCAATGAGTGTGGATGAACAACATATCCATGTCCCTAGAAATACAGGTTACTCACCTGTAACAAAGAATTCTAGGAATGGTATATGTTGTTCCATCATTTCTAACCTCCGGCTTCGGTAGCACAGCCTGAGCTTCCAGCAGGCCAGATCTGGCGTCATGGGGCGGAGCCGAGAGTTATACCACCCGGGTGGGTGGGAGGAGCAAGCTTGAAGACCTTCCGGCAAGATTTAAAGCGGCAAGGATACCTGCCAATGAGTGTGGATGAACAACATATACCATTCCTAGAACTCCTGTTACAGGTGAGTATCCTGTATATATCTAGGCTCAAGGTAGTTCACGGTGCTTCTAAGGAATCCCCTCCCCCACTCTGTCAAATGGAGTGGAAACAGGAGCGACATATACAATTAGATGAAAGGGAGTGGCATAGTATATGGGAGGGAGTTAAGCATACATCATCCTCCAGTAACTGGAAGGAGTTCAGATGGAAGATTGTCTCTAGATTTTTCAGATTCCCTCTAGGACAAAACACTACTTAGCGGGGGTTCAGATTTGTGCTGGACTGTTAAGGTAGGGGACCCACTCCCACAGTTTCTGGGACTGCCCTGCAATACAATCTTATTGGCTGATATAATCACACATGTGGGACATATGTTTGGGTGGGAAGAGAGGCCAGACTTTCAAACGTTGATTTTGGGCCTACTCCCAAAGGACCACAGATCCAATAGCCAAAAATAATTTATTGGTATCTTGCTCGCAGCAGCTTGTAAGGCCATAACAAGACATTGGCTTACACAAACCACCCCAACAACAGAGGATTGGATTAACATAGTAAAAGAAATAGCAAGAAATGAAAGAGTTACTGCAAATCTGTGATTACAAAAAGATGGATACAGTCAAGTCGGGCTTCCCTTCATGCATTTGATAGAGGGACTGTATGGTACCCCTGTATTGGATCAATTAGCCCAGGGTTGTTAAACAAGGGGTTTTCCTACGGTAATGTGGGAACCTGGGAGGTCTACCTATGAGTTTGTTTGCTTTCCCTCAGGATAGATTCTGATCCCCTCGGGGGCTCCTAGACATGAGCTATATCACATAAACTAGCTATTATGATATAATTTTTAAAAGGAAAAAAAAATCAACCACACAATTAGTTTGTTTTTTCTTTATTTATTTCAATGTTTGATTATTTGTTGTGCGGTGCTAAATGGAGGTCTTGGAATGGACTAATCTCTTGGCAGAAAGATCAATTCGTCGATTACAGAGACTTGAAGATGCAACACATCCTATGAAGAACTAGTAGATTTTCAACCGCAGTAAACAAAATCTGGAAAGGGAAGGATAGATTTATGGACTAGCTCAACTCTATATTAAAGGTTGTAATATGTCAAGAAGATTGACTTATACTGTCAGACCTGATTAATTATATGTATCATGGCTATATGCACAGTAAATTATAAAATAAAATGTGAAGTTTCAAAAAAAAAAAAAAAAAAGGCAGAGGGTGGTGGTAACGAGATCCTATCTGGGGAGAGGGGAGTGACCAGCGAGGTACCTCAGGGATCAGTCTGGAGCCAGTCTTATTCAATGTCTTCATTAGTGACATTGCGAAGGGCTGGAGGGACAGATCTGCCTGTTTGCAGGTGACACAAAGATCTGCAACAGGGTGAATACACCAGATGGGGTGAAGACAATGAGGAGGGACCTGGGGAAGCTTGAAAAATGGTCTGAGGAGTGGCAACTAAGGTTCAGTTCAAAGAAGTGCAAAAATAATGCACCTGGGAATAGGGAACCCTGGGGAGAGTTACGGGGGGGGGGGGGAGTTGTTGACTGTCACCAAAGAGGAAAGGGACCTGTGGGTTATTTCAGATGACCTAAAGGTATCCAAACAGAGTACAAAGGTGACAGGGAAGGCAAGTGGCATGCTGGAGTGCATAGGCAGAGGCATCACAAGCAGAAGGCGGGAGGTGGTGATGCCATTGTACAAAACACTGGTAAGGCCTCACCTGGAGAACTGTGTGCAGTTCTAGAGGCCACACCTTCGTAAGGACATCGACAGGGTGGAGGTTGTTCAGAGAAGGGCAACAAAGATGATGCAGGGCTTATACCAGAAAACACCCAAGGAGAGACTGAGGGACCTCAGTATGTACTCGCTGGAGGAGAGGAGGGAGGGGTGACATGATAGAAACTTTCAAGTACATCAAGGGTATAAACAAGGTGAAGGGGGAGACATCTTCCAGTTTAGGAAGAGTACAAGAACAAGGGGGCATGATATGAAATTAGAACTAGACAAGTTGTCGGGAAATGTGAAGAAGTTCTTCTTCACTGAGAGGGTGGTTGATGCATGGAATAGCCTGCCACAGGAGGTGGTAGGAGCAAGGACAGTGGAGGGATTTAAACACACCTGGGACAGGCATAAGGGAACCTTAGAGGTGGGGAGGAGAGGGAAATAGCTATTGACCAGGTAAGGTAAGTAGCCGCATACTAGTGTAGGGCTTACGGGCAGACTAGATGGGCTTAGCGGTCCTTATCTGCCGACAATTTCTATATAGAAAACAATATTTCATATTAAAAATCATAAATAATAAATTTTTATGTAGAGCCCATGTTGTAAGTGCCGTAAGACACTTCAGGGATGTGTTTAAATATGGTCACTAATCACACTTACCTCTTGTGTGTTTAAAAGCACTCGGCGTAAGTGCCTTATGCCTGACAACACACTCGAGGTGTGTGAATATTGACCCATAATTACACATTGTGCTTTGTCTTATTACATACGTGCTTGCATTAAGAAGTGCCACACTGTGGTGTGTATTCTAATAATTACATGTGTAACCCCTAGGCGGTACTATTCTAAGGGCTACTACCCCTGCCTGTATGGCTATACACAGATTGAGGGGCCTAAGTTCACTAATATTGTGCTTCCACCCAGAGTAGTGGTGTTGGGGTTGCTTGTCTACTCTGGAGTAGCCCACTGGGAAGCTGTTACCACCCACCAACCCGCCTAGTGGCCCAGTTCCTGACACAGCAGTGAATTGACAGTCAGTTGGAAACAGTAGTAACATGCTCACACCCTTCACACTTACCACCAGGGTTAGATTTGCAGCAGCTTCCCTGGAGACCCCCTATAAAATAAGGTTAGCAATACTGTAGCATACTCTTAATACTGTAACCCAGCTAATAATATGCGCACCAGCCAGGTTAAACATGAAACAAGACAGTCGGGTTTATTTAAGGGCAGTGATCAAGGAAGGGGCATAAATCTAGTTAAACGATTGGAAATCTGACTTGGTTCAGTGATTGCATGCACTTTTGTCCTCAGACTGACAGTTACACAAGACTGGGTACCCAGGATGGTAAGCCTGTCTAGCCAGAGGCGTTGCCCGGGGGTGGCCGGCATTGCAGCTGTTTTTGGGGCCCTTGGTGGAAAGAAAGGCAATTAACATGCAAAACATCCAGATTATTTGTAATCCGAGTCGGTTGATTCAGTCCTTTGAAAACCCAAGAAAGTGAAACAATTAGATGGTACCACAGATGATTTAAACACTCATTGCAGGGAGCTACCCTGATTGTACTCCTGCTGCCAGGAATCTGCTGCAAGGTAGGTGATATGTAGACCTTGTGGCGATGACTGATGAGCATGAGGAAGCAGGGTCGATAAGACACACCTCCTCTTCACAGACTTTCCTCCAGGTGGCTGCAACCTGCGTGATGTTGCTGTGCAGGGGCTGGATCCCCAAACTGGTCTCTCGCCAAAAACAGTCTGGTGTAGGAGTAGCGGCCTAGGCTGAATTGGCAGGGCCCAGGTAGTATGGGCAGTCTGGCAAGGTTTGTGATCTTCTACTGGTGAAGCCTCCAGCTGGCGTAACAGCTTTGGCCATGGGTGAACAGGTCTCGACCCATGTAACACATTCAGCACATTTAACATAAACAGATATCTCGGGATACAGTTCGGATTTAGTCTGGTTGCAATTCAGCAGCTTTACTGAGCAAAATTTCCGATCTGAGTATGTCTCGCACACAATCTGGTCCGATCGCTTCAGGAGCAAGTCTTCGGTCCAAATTGTAAGTCGCACTAACAAACTTCTTCTCTTCTTCTAATGCAGTTCCAGGCTGGAATCGGACAAGTCTGACTCCTACTATAAGCAGTTCTCAAGCAGGAGACAGGTGGCAGGGAGGTAAGTTGGGCCTCTTCCCACCGATTTCCCCTACACTCCTGCTGGGAGCAGCTGCTCAAAAGCTCGAGCTGTTCACACTTCAACCTCCAGCTCTAACTGATCCCCGGTCTACTGTCTCTCTGGGGATTTCTCTTGTAAATCCAGACTTGCGGTTGGCCGAAGGAGCTGTCAGTCACAGTATGGGCTCCCCTCCAAGCCAAATTGGTGCCAACACTAAAACTGCAAAAACTACAGTTTTCCTTCCCACAAGCCCCCTGGGGCAGGATCCATTTTAGGCCCCAGGAGTCTAGTTGGTCCAATTATTGGAAGTCCCAGACCTAACACAGTGACTCCCATCCAGATGAACAGTTTGCAAATAAAGCAGGGTAGATAAACTTCTCTGTCTCTAATATAACAGTTCACAAACATTAAATAAACACAGTTCCTACATAGTCTCTCTCTCTGCGCAAATAGCGACTGCAGATTGGAGCAAATCAGAGTACTGTCTGACTGGTCACAAGCCCTAAATCACTCGGACCCAGCACAGACCATCCACTTAACGCAGATTAGCTATTCTCTTAATGGGACAAGCTTGGAGGCTCTATATGGCACTCTCACATAAATAACAAGATCATACTAGGACGGGACACCAGCCTGACAGTGGGCATTATAGAGACCAGGAAAACATAGTAAACCCCAGACTGGTAGGGGGGGTTACACATGGCTCTCTGGCATGACAGCCAATCAGAGAGCAGGATTTTCTGAACCCATTTAATAAACGGATGTGACCTGCCCATTGGATGCAAGTCTGAAATGCTATAAACTCAGGCTACTTTTAATGGAAGTTACTTTGAAACGGCATAGCATCACATACAGGCCAGGTGGCACTACATCTTAATATTAAATTAAGTCAGAAAATTTACACATTAACTGCAGTGGCTTCTGCTTCCTCTTACCTACCAAAAACATGCTTTTCTCGCTGTCATACAGTGGTAGAAGAGACATTTAAAAAATATGGGGGGGGGGGGAGGATTCCATTGTTTAGTGGCCAAGAGATATGGGATCCGAAAAAAACTAGGAAGAGCTCAGAATAGACATTATGGGATGCAGTAGTAGCCATGTTTACATGTCAATAGTGCTGCAAATATCCAGCCACAACAGCACAGTCCCGACCACATGCCACCCACTGTCTATCTACACGGCCCCTCTCCGCACCACTGCATTCTGTGCTGGTGAGGAGCTATGCATGTCGGGGGGGGGACATCTGTTCGCTGATGGATGGGTAGCTGCTGCACAGACAGTCCATACTACCACTTAAGCCGCTTGCTCCTCTTGGCATCCTCAGTTTGCCAGAGAATCTGGGAACATCTTAAAGAGTGGCTTACCCCGATCAGGTACGTGTCTACACAGTCTCATTTACACTGGAGCAACCTGAGCACACGGGTTACTCCAATGCAAATGTGACCATGTAAACAGGGCTAGTGAGATACAGTACCTTAATGGTGCAAAAATACTAGATCTTCTACGGACTGGTCTCTTGCAGTTAGTTTTTTTTTTATTTAACCAGAAGAGGCACTAAGCTGAAAGCTTGTTTAGAGGTGCGACCTGGGAACACAAGGAAGGTAAGTGACTTACTCAGGGTCAAACAGTATGCAAGTGGGAGCTGTGGGATTCAGACTCAGGTCTCCAGGTTTGCAGCTCAGAGCCTTAAACCACTGCACTATACTGCCTCCCAATGCAGTAAGTCATTACTTATGGGAGTATCCACCAGGTGGCGCTGTCACATGGCAGCTTCTTCCAGCAGTCTTCCGTGGGGGCCGCCCACACAACATCACTTCCTGTAGATGTGTATAAGAGTGGAAAGCCCCCAGTACCCTCTGTTCATTTTCTTGCTGGCTTCAGCTTGCAGTCGGCTCTCCTGACCTCCTGGGTTGCAGTCTTCGACTTGAACTTGAACCGATTGTTCTGCCTTCTGTTCCGGGCCTGTGACCTACTCACAGCACCCCCAGACTTCTTTTGTACAGCAGGCCCGGTGTTCCATTAGAGCTCCTGGTGCACCTGCTGCTCCCTGGCCCAGGCACTCTTGCTGGGTCTGGGGATTCACTAGGGCTGCTGTTAACAGCCCAGCCCAATTTTGCTTCTCTCTGCCGGGCCTGTGGAACACTCCCAGGCCCTGGCTCACTCTACTTCAGGACCTGGAGCCTGTGCACCACTCGCTACCCTGGCTCCCTGTCTCTGGTAGAGTGTATAATACTCCCAGGCCCTGGCTCTTCTACTTTCACTAGGCTGGGCCTGTGCTCCTCACAGTGCCCCCGGCCCTCCTTGCTCACAGCACCCCTGCTGCTCCCTGGCTCAGGCTCTCTTGCTGGGCCTTGTGACTTGCTTATGGCTGATCATCCAGCCAGTCCGAAATGGACCTGGGGAGCCACCTTAAAGGCTCCCCGGTCAAGGGCACTTGTTCCAGGCATAGGAGGGAGCAGGATTCACACTCCTCCCACTCCCTCTGCCTTACTTCATTGATGGTGGCTCCTCCATCGTCGATGGAGCGTTCCTCGTTGTCGTGGGCTGCTCACCCCGTCGATTGAGCCTGCTGGGCTTGTTTCATCTTTGACAGGCCTCATGCCATTGACTGAGCTTGTTTCTGAATGTCTCCCGTCGACGGGCTGTGTTGCCCTGTCAGCGGACTGTTCCTCATCAGTGGGGATGCTTCCCCCATTGACAACACTTGTTCTTTGCTCTCCCTAGTCAAAGGGAGCTCTTCTCCCATTGACAGGACATGATTCTGTTGTTCTCTCATCGACGGAGGCTTATTCTCCATCTGTGGGGCACTCCTTGTCAATGAGGAAGCCTCTCCCATCGACGGAATGGCATGTTTTGCATGCCTTCTCGACGGGATGGCTTCCACCAGCGACAGAGAGGCTCGTTTCTGGTTTCGTCGACAGGGATGATTCCACCATCGATAGAGGAGCCTCTCCTCCTTCCTTCCTCGACAGGGATGCTTCCCTTGGTGATAAGGGCCTCCCATTCCAGGACACCTCCTGCTCGGGGCTTTGCTCCCATGCCCCCCCCGACTTTTCCCGGGCCTTCGGCCCCGCTGAGAGGACTCAACCCTGAGTCCCTTATCCCTTTGCCAGTCCCAGACCACGAGGGTTGGAGTGCCTTCCCCTGCTATTCTGGGTCAGCGGTTCCTGGGATGGCTCGCCCTCCTCCTAGTGCCGCCCTTGGGCACCCTCCGTTTCTGGACCTCCCCCTGTCACAAGTGCCGGGCATCATCTGCATTGTGCTGGAGGTCCTACGGTCCATGGACCAGGGTTCGGCCTCATCCCATTTTCCCCCTCCTCTCCGTCCAGGCGCCTGCACCCAGATCTGGTGTTTTCTGACTGGTCCCCCCTCCTCCCATATTTTTGGACTCCCTTTATGGAGATTCTGGGCTGGGGGATCCTTTCATGGGGGATATTCCTGGCGGGGACCTCTCGGACCATGGGGTCCTTGGTCCCCACCCGTCCACGTCCTCCTTTTTGGAGGCCACCCTGCCTGAACCCCCTGATCCCTCCTTCACGGAGCTCATGCTGCAGATCCAGCATGCTTTTGGCTTCCCTGCTGTGGATCAGGACTTCTTTCGTAAGGACATGGTTGCCTACCTCGATGTTCCCAGGGAGCCTGCCATGGTTGTCCTCCCTTTGATTTCTGCGTATTTTCACGTGCTCTCTCATATTTGGTCTCATCCTGCTTCTGCTCAGCCTGCCCCTCGCGGCCATGATCAGTGCAGCTGCTGTCTGCCATGCCCTCCCTTTCTTGTCACCTGCTCCATGCATGCCTCGATGCGTTTGACGCATCGGCCAACCTCTCGGTCTCCAGCATCGCTCTTCGGTGTTTCACCTGGTTGCGGGTTTTGGGTTTGCCACCTGGCATCCAGCTGTCAGTCGCCGATGTCCCTTTTTTCTGGGAATCTGTTGTTTGGACCTGGTGCTCAGTCCATCCTGGATTCCCTTGAGGCTTTGGGGCATACTCTCTGGTCTGTTCAGGACCTCTGTCGCCCCCAGGTCCTACCCCTGCACCCTCGCGGGCAGGCCACCTCATGCCTGGCCCCCTACCGTGGTGCCTCTTGGGACCGTGGTAGGGCCTCCGGCGGGGGTGGCTCAGTCTGCTCCTCCGTGTCATGCCCGCCTCTCACACGGGGTGGGACCCGCCCGCTTCTGTACCTTAAACCGCTTTTCATGGGTTCCTCTGCCTCCTGTTACAGGCCTCAGAGGCGCCTAGGGATCTTTTTACCTTTTTTGGAGGCTTGCTCCTGGACTGGCCACTTCGCTCCTCCATGTGGATCTGATTGGAACTCCTGCTACTCTCCCTGCTGGAGCCCTTCAGTTGTTCCTTCCTCTGACCATCCGGGACGTTTTTTCCCTAGTGTTCCTCTTTCTGCTTTCTGATCCACTCAGCTTGTCTTTCTTCTGGATTTGACTTTATGCCAGAGCCTGTCGACCTCTGCCTCGTCAGGATGAATCACTGTGCCTGGCCACCTACAGTTCTTTCTACATCATGCCTCCTGCATGCTGTCCTCACCCACCTTTGAGCCTATCTGCCTGAGAAGGTGTGGTTTGAGTTGACATTTCTCTTCGATTTCATGCTAGTCGTCTTTGCCTAACGATTGGTCTGTCTGCCTGCACGGAAGAGGTTTGAGTTGACATTTCTACTAAATATCATATATGTTGTCCTCCCCACCTTTGGCCTATCTGCCTGAGTGGGTGCGGTTGCATTTGACATATTTATTGTGAAATTAGCTTCTTTGGCATCGTGGACAGCTGGGCTTTGCATGGGCTTGACCATTGGGTGTGCCCTCTGGCCCAGCTTCCAGCCTTCCTTTTCCTCCCATTTGGATATTACTGCTTGGTAATCTCCCATAGGTAATGACTTACTGCAAGAGGCCAGTCCGTAGAAGATAGTACAGTTACGTAAGAACTTACCGTAACAGTAGATCTTCCAAGGACTGTCTCTTGCAGTAAGTCCCCTGCCCTCTGTCCCCCTGCCTTGTTGCCTCGAATGTGCAACTCAGGACATTGGGTGGGATTGCTGTTCTCTGTTATTCTGGCCCTTGTTTACCTCGGTTCAGGCCGTGCTTGCCGAACCTGACAGTGAACAAAGGATACTGGGGGCCGCCCACTGTTATACACGTTCACAGGAAGTGATGTTGTTTGGGCAGCTCCCACGGAAGACTGCTGGAAGAAGCTGTTGTGTGACAGCGCCACCTGGTGGATACTCCCATAAGTAATGACTTGCTGCAAGAGACAGTTCTCGGAAGATCTACTGTTACGGTAAGTTCTTACGTAACTGTTCTTTCAAGCCCATGCATATAATGCAGTCCTAAACAGCTATATATTGGGGCTACCTTTATTGGAAGTCAGTTTGAACATTGGTGGGATTTCTCATGTTTCCGGGAACCCTAAAGCTAAAAATGAAAACTAAGTCAAAACATTGAAACAGTTGCAGCACTGGCTTCCTGGACCTTCACCCTTACCTGCCACATAATGTATGTTCCCCAAATGCCATACATTGCTAGGGCAACTGGTAAGCATAAAACTGTACAGGCTGAGGGATCCATCATTCATCACACAGGACATAAGTGGGTCCAAAGGGCACTCGTTAGGGTCCAGAATAGAAATTATGGGATGTGGTAGCAAAATACGGGGCCTAAATAGCACAAAATGCCAAATCAGAATCTCTCATGTGATACAAGTCTGAAAAGCAATCAATTGGAACTACTTCCAATGGAAGTCTCTTTGAACAAGTGTGGAATAAATTATGGTCCGGGGGCTCTAAATGTAAAAATTAAAATAAAGTCCAAAACATTTGAATATTTGCTGCAGTGACTTGTGGGATTCCCCCTTGTACCCATCAAATAACATATCTTCCCCAAATGTCATACATTGTTATTAGAAAGGGCAACTTGTAAGCTTTGAAAAATGTGGGGATGGAATGGGTCCAGCAATTCATGATTAGGAGATGACGGGGCAAATGGGCGCTAGGAAGAGCCCAGAATGGAAATGAAAGGATGCTGTAGCGAGATATGGGACCTCAATAGCGTAAAGATCTGACCTATCAATGTGATGCTTATGTTAAAAGTTATCTACTGCATGTACTTCTGATACCTGATACTTCTAGCCTTAATGTTAGCTGGGGACATCGAACTAAACCCAGGGCCCATAAGTAACTTACCTCACTCTGACACAACCTGGAGGGACGCTAAGGGCCTCTGCATTGTTCACCTGAATATAAGGAGCCTTCCTCGCAGTTTCACGGAACTTGAGGCGTGGATTGTTCAATACAACCCTGATAGGCAAAGGATATCTGAAACATGGCTAAAGCCCTTCACTCCTGATCACCTCTGCTCTATACAGAATTACAACTAAATTAGGCAAGACAGGCCCTCATCAAAACGTGGAGGCGGTGTTGCTATCTTCTACAAAGCTCATCTGTTACTATCCCATAATGTCTTACCCACCCTCTCGCACTGTGAAGCGATTCATGCAACTTTGCAACTTGCTCAGAGAAACTACACATTATCTGTGCCTGTAACCCTCCTGGTGGAGGCATCACTAGTCTCAAGGAACTCCTCTCCCAAGTGGATAATACCATCAGCAGGAATGAAGTCCTTATATTGGGTGACTTCATCCTAAACTGGACCAGTAAATCCAACCAGTCCTTTCACACGGTGGTACAAGATCACAACCTGCACCAACTAGTTACTGACCCAACTAGAATTGTGGGTCCACCTCGGACCAGCTCACTTATCGACTGGGCTCTCACAACTGCATTAATAGTGTAGTCTATGTAGGTACTCTTGCAGACGCAATAAGTGATCACTCGCCAATCTACTGCATCTGGTGCTCCACTAGCAGGCCATCTCCTCCTCCAAAACTCATCACCTTCCATAACCTGGCTAACTTTGACCTTGCACAATTTATGCATGATCTCTCCATGATTTACTGGTCATCCATCTATACCTCAGCTAATGCCCAGGTAGCTCTAGACTACTTCCTGGCCTGCTTTGGTCTTCTCCAAGACACCCATGCCCCCGAGTCACGTTCGAGGAACCCAAACAAGATGGTTAACTAAAGACCTTCTCACACAAATAAGGGCAAGGGATAAAATATGGCAGCGTTTCAAGGCTTCAGGGCAACAGTCTGACTACGATGGCTACATATTACTGAGAAATACGTGCAAAAGAAACATTTGATTAGCAAAAAGTTCCTTCTGCAAAGACCTACTAACAAAAGCTGCAGGTGACTCAAAGAAATTATGATCAACCATAAACACCCTCCTTAAGGCCAATCATACGGTCACTGCTAGTAATATGCTGCTAAATGGCATACACTGCAATAACCCTGTTACCACCGCCAATGCCTTCAATCACTATTTCTCTGACTTACCTACCTGGTCTCTTTCCTGTTAGGACACATTGCCTCCCAGGATACTCGCACTTCCTCGTTTAGGTTCCAGGCCATCACTAGAGCTGAAGTTCAAGCTGTTACTCTCCATCCCTGACAGCACTAGCTCGGGGACTGATGGGTTGGAACCTAGGCTCCTGAAAGCTGCTGCACCTCTCATAGCTTCCCCCCAACAAAAGTCTTCAACCTATCACTATGCCATGGCACAGTACCTAATATCTGGAAAATAGCTAAAATCACACCCATTCCTAAAAAAGGCGATCCTAAAGAAATCAGTAATTACCGACCCATAGGTATCCTCTCGGTGCTTAGCAAAACCTTGGAAAAATTAGTGGCATCTCAATCCATTGATTATCTTCAGAAGCACAATCTTCTCTCCTGTTACCAGCATGGTTTCCGCAAAGGCCATAGCAATCCAAAAACTCACAAATGACATCTACACTTCTGTGGATTTGGGCCTCCTCACAGGTGTGGTTTTCATTGATTTGACTAAGGCATTCGATCTGGTAAACCATCCCCTTCTCCTTGAGAAACTACGTTCCCTAGGTTTCTCTGCCATTGTAGTCGCCTGGTTTAATAGATATCTGTCCGACAGGCAACAGACTGTAGTTTTCAACTCAGCCATATCTGACCTCTCGTCTGCACATGTTGGCGTTCTCCAGGGCTCCATACTTGGCCCCTTGCTTTTCTCAATCTTCATTAACGACCTCCCACTGCTTGCACCAACCTGTTCATCCCTGCTCTACGCGGACAATCTGGTCACTTACTACAGTGCAAGTAATATCTCAAATATAAACCACTCTCTTGCCTTGAATTTCTTAAGTATTCAGTCCTGGCTAACAGAGAACAACCTCGTTCTCAATACAAGCAAGACACAGTTCATGCTCTTTGTCTCACCTGCCAGACTTAAAGCAAACCAAAGCTCCCTCAAAATACTATGTGCTGATGGTTCCCCACTGGTTAGTACTAGCTGTTTTAAATATCTGGGCATTCTTCTTGACGAATCTCTAGATTTTGATCTTCAAGTCACCACCACCTGTAAATCTGTCAATGCTAAGATAGGAGGTGCGTATTGCATTAGCTATGCCCTCACCCCATCGACTAGACTAGCTGTGGCACAAGGCTTTCTGCTCCCAGCTCTGTCCTGTGGCTCAGCCACTTACCTCTCTGCCACAAAGACCTCTCTCTATAAATGTGGGCTTCGATCTACTGACCAAGCCCCTCTCCATATCCCCAGATGCAAAACCAATATGGTTGGTCGTGCTTTCTCATCCACGGCTCCATGGAAATCCATAACCCAAACTATTCGTCAAGCTTCCACCCATGCTAGTTTCAAGAAACTTCACCGTGAACATTTTCGTGCTACTAGTCCCTGTATTTGCTTTCGTCCACCGTAGTCCACCCTTCTTCCCTGCCCTCTGCACCTCTAGGCAACTACCCCTCTGACTCTGTGCTCTTCCTCTCTCATTACCATCCTTTAATCCTTTCTATCATCTCTCACCCTTTTCCTCTGCTTTCCCTCCACTCTCCTCTTTCCTCTCCTCCCTGTTTCTTCTTTCCCTAAGCCTACTAGCCACATAATGGCACTTATTGTATATTGCAGATGCTTTAAAATGTCAGTTTTCTCACGTTTTTTGCACTTCTTGCTTTTCTTATGACTGTCAAAACTGTATTGTTTGTATCATGCTGAAGAATGTTTAGAAAAATGTTTATCCATACCTACGGTTGATTGTATGTGATCCTCTTCCTCACTATGTTATATATCTCGTGCTGCGTCACATGTATACTCATGTGTTTCCACTTGTATCCTCCTGGGTCATGCCTGAAAATAGGCATTCTTGTGCCTAGTGCACTCACCCAGTTACCAAAAGCAAATAAATAAATACATGATGGAAGTCTCTAAAGGGGAAGCATCAAAGGGAACTCGGACTGGATTGTTCAGATCTGTCCTCTTTCACAGTACCATTTTAATTTCACTAATGCAGCCTTCCAAAATGCCTTGTTTACAAAATTGTGGGCAGTGTGTACCAATGGTAGAAAGTTCAAAATCTGCTTATTAAAATGGCGTATGATATATGTGATCTTATTTATGTTTAGGTCGTATGGTAGGTGCTGAAATGTGTAATATGCAGGTGTCACAGTTTAGTTTTCAAAGGTGTGTAGGCACATAGGCACTTATAATGGGAAAATGGCTAGGCTTCGTAGGGTTCATAGAGGCCTGCAGTCCCTGCCATAACACAAAAAATGTAGGCTTACTCTGGAAGTTCGTCTGTTGATCACTGTTGATAACTGATTAATGCTCTTATCTTGATATCTTCCTTGGACTTTGCTTTTAAGTGATGCAGCATTTTTTTTTTGATCTTGGTATTTTGGTTCACTTGCCAAACCAACATATTTACAGTAATAACTAAAGCTGGTTGATACCACCAAGTAAGCATTAATCACCGACAGAGGAGGGGCTCTACCAGTGGAGTAATGCCTGGGTGGGGGTGGGGAGGAGGTTGGTGCATGAGGCCGCAGGCCGAGTGCTTCCAACCACCCACCAGGCGTTAGTCCACAGGTAGAGCCCGACGTTGGAGGTGATTAATACACTTGTAACATGGCAAGTGGCAAGGAAGCACTGTAACACTGATATCAAATACCGATTCAGTTACAGTTTGTAGCCATCGTCGATCGCTGGAGAAAAAATGCTGCCACCGCTTCCTGATTTACTAACAGTTACGATGCGACGCTGTTCGCATGCATGTTGCAGGGCTCACATACATTAAGCTACTGGGAACACATTTCTGTAAGCCGCTAAGATGACATTGCGGTGTAAAACACGATCACCTTGAGCTTTCCTGTTAGATACTACCCGGCACTTTCTATGCTTTGCCCCTCATTGTTACGTCCCCGAGATACATTGCACTAGTGCATTATGGGACTGCATGTTTGTTCTGCATTCGCTCTGCCAATACTGTTATTTTTAAAATAAATCTCCAACACATTTGATGCTGCTCGTTTTCTTTACCTCACTCTCCTAGGTACATGCCTCACAACTTGCTAGCACGACGACTTTGCTTCCGTTTGCTTACATCCAGTATGCCTGCAAGACACTTCTTCGTCCTGCTGACTGCTGTCCATACTTCCCGAGCCTTCCCACCAGTGGTTGGTCGTGCCCCCTGCTGTCTCTGGATATTTTACAATGCGTGTCCCCGACATCAGCTCTCTTCTACTTACTGCGTATTTCCACTAGCTACAGTAGCGAGCGGGCTCCTGGCCAACTGCTCTCTGCTACTGGTTTTGAAGTTCTGCTGCAGTACCGGGCATTATTGACCACTGCGCGCTCGGCTGCCGACATATGTCCGTGTCTGGAAGTGGTCGACAACGCTTGTCCTTGCCACTGACCCTGTGTTGGGTCTTGCAGCTGCTCCTTGGCATCTCAGTGCTGCACCGGTGGCTAGTTCTGGTACAGCGCTAGCGGGCTCTACTGGTGGATTAGCACTCTGGACACTTTACGTACTACACAAACGGGCTCTACTGGTGGGTTAATCACCACTCGTTTTCCGTCACATGATGCGTTTGCACCAATCTCGACTCTCTATTTCACTCCTATCTTTAGAGCCATGTTACAATATCTGTTATTGCGGTGTCATTGTGGGGTTAAATCTCTGCATGAAAATAATCTCAGGGAAAAAAATAATTTGTCAAGGATTCACACACGTTTTGGTTATAAATGTCTTTTGGGACCCCAGAGAGTTGACAGCGTCCTTTTAAAATGTAGTAAGACGTGGCCACAATGTTTGCATTTTGGTTTTTGTTAGGGAAGGGGTTGCTCTTTGTATACCTGTGTTATTTATAGACTGGTAATGTGCAAAGTGGAACTTAAAACCTTGTTTTTGGTATCACTTCTAGTTCCCTGTCATGAATGGCTACTGTCTTGCCTGAATTGTTCCTTTTTAGCAGCGTGACCTGTTTTCCAATACTTCTCCTTTCCCACTAACCATATAACATGCAGATATTGATACTTTTGTTGTTTTGTTTTCAAATTATAATAGCTACCAGTTGAGAAAATGTGCCCTGCCTTAAAGAGAAATTCTGTTTTGCTCTATATACTGTTTGGTTTCATGGGGAACTACTAGTAACTTGTAATGGGTCTGGGAGGTCTCAATTAGTAGTAATGCCCGCTTGCTCCTGTATTAATCCATGGTTGCCATTGGGAGCAAGCTTAGTGAGAGTGAGATGGGGAGACACAGAGACAGACACACACACGGAACAGTCACTCCCTGTCATGCACAGCATGTCAACAGAAAGTTGGCAGAAGTGGTGTCTCTTTTGTTTCTTGTCTCTGCTGACAGAGACCAGAGACACAGAAAGTCGGCAGAAGTGCTCTCTGTTTTCAGAGAGAGAAAGTCGGCAGAAGTGGTTTCTGTTTTGTTTGCCATCCTCTGTACTGTATTGCTTACTGTATGCTGAGTCCCTTCCTACCCACCCGCTCTGCGGAACTCCGGGACTGGAGTGGTTACTGTGTCTTTCGAGAGAGAGAGAGAGACACACACAGACAAAGGAGGCAGTAGTGATCAATGTGTTTTTTTTCTTTCTCCGTGTCACTCTGTGAAGAACACCATTTGTTAATGTTTACATACTGACATCGGTGGTAGAACAGTAGAATAACGCATCGTAAATGTAGTGCAAACCAGTACACTGCACAGTTTCCAGAGTAATGCTGTGTATAGTAACATAGACAAAGAGCCAAGAGAAGTTACCTGCATTGATAAAAGCAGTGTTCTGTGAAGTCGTCTCCTTCGTTTTTTGTTGTCATTCAGTAATGCATTCTGGGTACAGTATGAACATTTGCATATCTCTGTAAATCTCAAAACAAAGATATGCAAATATTCAGACTTTACCCATAGTGCAGTACTGAATGGCAAACGAAGTGGACGACTGTGTAGAAGAATGTTTTTATAAATGGAGGTAAACTTTTTTTTTTTTTTACTTTTTTGTCTGTTATGCAAAACATAATGCTGCAAAGTGTATTAAAACTGTACTCACCACGCTAATGTATACAGACCATTCAGTGTGCATGCGCACAGTTGCACATCTACATAGCCTGTAAAACCTTTACAGTTCAACACCAGAAACAGTTCAGTGAACCAGTATTCTGACTTAGTCTATCTCTATCACATTTAATTCAGTAAAAAACAGTCTTTGGCATGCACTTGCCATGTTACAAGCACATTACGCTACTGGAAAGGAGGCTTCTTTTAGGGAATTAATGCATGGTTGGGGTACTTGGTCTGTGGCCTTGTGCTCCAACCCCCCCTCCAACCATGCATTAATTCCCTAGTAGAAGCCTCCTTATCTCATGGCTTAATGCTTACAAATTGCTCTTAAAAAAAAAACAAACAAAAAAAAAACCCACTTCTGCTTACTGTTATTAATTTCAAACATTATATCGGTTAATCGGTGAATCCTGCAACCCTTCTCGACCTGACAGCATGGGGAGGTAGAGTGGTACCAGCAGGGTCAAGTAGCATTCATTGCTGCAGTATGTCCCAAACCCGACTGCTGTTAATCTTAGGTACTGCTGTCACGTGTCTCATTGATGTCAACCACTGGGATGGGGATTGCAGCATCAACCCAATAAAATGTTAAAAAACATGAGAATTAAGTAAACAAAGTGATACAACTGAGGTATCCCCTTGTCCAGATTATTCAAGAGGAGTCAGTTTTTTGAAACATTTGATGTTAGAAGAACAGAGGTGGTGGTGAAAATATGATGGAATTTGAAATAAGTAAAAAGTTGTTAGCACCAACTCTTTTATTTACAGATGTTATAAAAACTTAATCCAGAAGCTTGTAGCTTCTTTAAGTGGGAATAAAACCTTACAGATTTGAAGAACTGCCTTGAAAGGGGGCCAAAAGTGAATTCCCCAACCACTGGGACTGGGAGGTCCAAAATGGTAGTTACACCATAAAAATTATTTTTCATTCACTGCCTGATGGCCCATGAAAGCACATTGTGCTTTTGTGCTGGTGGCTTGTGTCTGGGAGTAGACTCAGGAGGAGGGGATCAGTTGTCATTCTGGGTGGAAGGAGCTGTTTCCTGCCGCAGTGACCCCTGAGTGGACCCTGCTTTATCATGAGAGATTGCATATTATTTATTTATTTAGCTTTTGTTAACCAGTTAAGTACACTAGACAAAAAAATTGCCTATTTTCAGGTATGACCCGGGAGAGTACAGGAAATTACATACTTACACACTTAGGACAACATGGTACATAATTATGGAAAGATTACAAGTACAACAAGACAACAAGGTACAAGTTAGGAAAAACAACTCTCATGACACTCGCGAACATCTTAATTTAGAATACACAAAGTACAGGTCACGTGAGGCAACTTTTAGTTAGAGTAAGTGTAACCCCCTTGTTACCCGGGGTTACTAGAATCCCAGTAAGACCTAGTGGTAGGCAGGGAAGGCAGCTTGTGAAACTCCAGTTAAATGGGTTTCACACTGTCTCACTCTGTTCTCAGTCTCAGCTGAGACTGAGGGATGACATCACCAATAGAACTGTCGCAGCTGCATGAGCCACATTGGAATCTGCAGCAAGGGAGTTGGTTAGAACCTTGGGAAGTTTTGAAGTCAGTCTCCAGTTGAGTGTCAGTCAGTTCAGTGTGAAGTTGGGAGCTTGCTGAGAAAGCAGCTCAGTGAAGGCTCTAGGAGCCTCAGCCCTGACAGAGGGCTACTTTTGGATTTAAAAGGGTGTGTGTGTCCACCTTAAAGAGACACAGAGATAATTAGTGGTGGAGACAGCTGTTTTGGTCTCAGTGCCCCCCTCCTTGGGCGCAGAAAAGGTTCCCTTCAGATTCCTGGGGCAACCCTCTAGTTCTGCTTCTAGAGGAAAAGCTGCCTATGTGTTCCAGAGTTTATTTGGGAGAACAAGAAGATTTGTGAGTCGCCTGTGGGGCACCTGCAACGTGAGGGTGAGTGTCTGCTCTTGCTAAAAGGGCCTATGTTTTTCACCCTGGGACTTGTGTGACAATGTGGGGATTGAACTATTAAAACAGTGGAAGCCTAGAGTAATGGGCTAAGCAAATTAAAAGTAGGTTCAAGTCCAGAGCTTGTTGGGATGCAAATGATATGTAGAGGAGATGTGACAAATGTCTACCCAGAATCTACATTTGAAAGTTCAGTAAAGGAATTGTTCAGTTTCCAGAGAAATGGCCGGGTATGGGCTGTGGGAGCTGGAGATGGGTGGCCCCCCATCTTTAGTGACCAGGTCCACCTCTATGGATTTCTGCTGTGGATTTCTACTTTACCTCAGGCACTTGGCCAGTGATGAGGGAAGTACCCAGACGTGGGATTGGAAGTAAAATTCTCTCTAAGAGTCGAAGGCTCTAGTGTGGTTTGGAGAGGCACAACAGGATAATTGGTTCATTCCTCAAATGGACCGCGGATCAAGTGGCCGGCGGGGGAGCCGGGCCAGTGGGGAAAACCCAAGTAGTGTACAAGTCGGGCTGTGTACCCAAAGCTGCATGCAAGTCTGGGCTGTGTGCCTGGTGGGTTTAGAGCCTGAGGGCTGGAAATAGTGATAAAGTGTTCTGTTGTCTCTAATCTGCATTACCAGAAATGTAGCCCCATGGGGGTCCGTCTATGCTTTATCTGTTCAGCTTGGATGTGAATAAAAGCCACACTGAAGAATCCCATTCCTGGTTCTGGACATTACAGTTATTGCTTCCTGTGTTCGGATTTAGTTGGGTGCCCCTGTGCAGAGTAACCAAACCTAGGTCCCCTGTGCCGAGTAACCTCATCCTCCCCGAACCCAGTCCCCACCAGGTACTGCTGTCAGCTTCAACAGCATGCCACCTGTCGTTTTGGCAAAAAGGCAGGGGTGAGGGGTTACATAAGTACAACAGAGTAAACGGTATGTGCCAGTTTGAAGCAGTACAAGGCAAGGATTAGTAGCAGCAGGCACAAAACTAACAACATAAGGGCCAACTGTTGTGTATAAGGGCTGAGTCCAGACATTTTGTCACGGGGGTTTTTTGCACCCGCAAGCTGATTCTAGTTTGAGATAGTTCCATAGAGAGGAACGCAGGCAGCCCTGGGATGGGGCAACACGGACCTGGTCGGGGAAGGTGTTCCATAGTTTGGGGGCACACGCTGCAAAATCCCTTTCACCCATTTGAGTCCTAGTCACAGGTACCTTGAGAGTGACAGACCCATGAGACCTAAGGTGGTAGGAAGAGGGAACAGTTTGGACAAGCAAGTTCGCCACCCCTGGGGGGGGGGGGTGCCTGTGCTAAGGACCTTCCTGTGAAGCAACCAATGACAAAGTCAATGTGCTTTGAGGGAGAGAGCCAGTTTAGCTTGTTATAGAGATCACAGTGGTGAGTGAGCCGGGGGGCCGCTAGGGCGAAGCGACAGACATTGTTGTAGGCAGTCGACCACCTAGAGAGATGGACCTTAGTGGTGCTGGCAAACAGGAGCCTGTAACATAGCGAGGGGAGAAGCATACCTCTGACAAGTGCAATACGTGCAGCCGGAGTGAGGTTATTTTTTGCTCTATAGGCCAGACCCAGTTTACAGTTGACAGTTTTACATGTATTCTGGATATGGCGGCCAAGGTCAAGCTGCGGGTCCAACGTTACCCCAAGGTACTTGAAATTGTCCGTGATTGGGATCGGGACACCCCCCTTTCCGGAAACACAGAATGGCACAGGGGAGGCCTTAATCTTAGCCCGGGACCCAAAGAGCATGGCCTGGGTTTTTTTGGATTAAGGACTAGCTTATGGTTCAGGATCCATGTCTGAATATTACTTAGGTCATCACTCAGGTGGCAGTTAATGTGCCCCACCTCTGGGGAGTGAGACCGGATGACCAGATCATCTGCATAGAGGATTGGTTTACAATGAGCAGCGACTGTGGGGAGATTATTAACGAAAATGGAGAAGAGCAGGGGTCCAAGGACAGAGCCTTGGGGAACCCCCATGGTTACTGGGATGGGTCTTGAGAGCTCTTTGCCATATTTTACCCACTGCATTCTGCCATGCAGATAGTTGGAGAACCAGCTGAGAGCAGCAGTGGATAGTCCAATTGATCTTAGCTGTGTTGATAGCATGGCATGGTCAACCAGGTCAAAGGCCTTTGAGAGGTCTATAAAGATAGCCCCCGAGAGTTTTTCTTGGTCCATGGCCTCCCTAATCCAAGATGAAACAGTAACGAGGGCTGAGGAAGTACCATGCCCCTTCCTGAATCTGTGCTGTACTAGAGACATTATGTCATGTGAATGTAAGTACTCTGAGAGTTGCCCTGCCGCAGCTTTCTCCAGGAGTTTGCTTACCGCTGATAGGATGGATATGGGGCAATTGTTCTGTATCAGTTTAGGGTTCCCCTGTTTAAGGATTGGGACCACCCTGGCGACCTTCCATATGTCCGGGATAACACCAGTTGACAGGGACAAATTGAAGATATGTGCCACCAGAGGGGCACCGAGGCTGAGGAGCTTTGGTTCCAAGCCATCTTGGCCAGCACTTGAGAAGGGGGAGAGTCCAGCTAGCAGTCTCCGCACTTCTTGAACCGCCACTGCCCTGAAAAGAAAGGGCGGACGGGGTGATGATGGTGTTATGGGCTGCTCGCCGCTGTCACCACTACCATTGGGGAATGTCGAGGTGTACTCAGACAGATCTGAGAAATAATGATTGAAGGAGTTGGCAATGGTTTCCAAGTTGTTGCAGCTGGAACCATCAATTGTCATATTGGAGGTCTCCTCAATCTGTGTTAGTTGGCTTTATTACTTTATCCAGTGCTACAGAAGTGACCAGAACACTGCTTTTATGAACACATTGTGCTGCATTCTGTGAAGCCAACTGAGGCTGTAGCCAAAGGCAACTGAGGAGGGAGGAGGAAGCTGGAAAAAAACACAGGAGTTAGGAGCCTGCTTGTCATCAGTATGATGTCTGCTGGCACGCTCAGGGCTCACACCATGGAGATGTCCTGCGGAAACAGATCCTTCCTATCAGGGATGGCCCTCCTTCGCAACCATGACACAGAGGACAAACTGTCAGGTAATTGGCAGTGGTAAAGCAGATGATAAAGGGTGGTTGCCTGGCCAGAGAAGGGTCTCTGATGTGCAGGCAGTGGGGAGAAAAAACTGTTGGAAAAAAATCCTTTTCAGCGGACCACTTGAGTGTGTTTACCTTGGGTACCGCCTGCTTGTTAGAAATAAAAGCAGTGTTCTGGTCACTTCTGTAGCACTGGATAAAGTAATGAAGCCAACTAACATTATTTTTTACTTTCTAGTTGTGGATTTCTCCCCACTGTTATGACTGGAGGGGGTATGTGATTAATATGATTAATGCCCGTGGCCTAAACTGCAGTGGTTGGTGATACTGACCATATGGATTTAGGCTTTCATGTAGAAAGTTAGGTTGTTACCTTTGCATTTGTGATGGTATAAAGATTTAGTATTTGCCGTATTGGTCCTTGTAAGAACAGATCCAGAAGCAAATGATTTGATACCTTTTATTGGACCAACACAGATATAGCCACCTCGTTATTTTATTTTAAAACCAGCCTTAGAAATCACCTGCTCTCAACACGCAGCTGTACCTGCCTCTAAGCCTCCTCCTATCCTCCCAGACAAGGCTCACTGAGCCGCTCTCTGACCTTCTGTCCAGCTCTACCTTTACTTGCTACTATCTTCCCCACACTCCTCTTCTGATGTCTTCCACCCAGCCTTACCTTTATCTGCCCACTGAAGCAATCTCCATGTAACTACTGTATATTGTCTACTCTGTAAAGCGCACATGTAAGCCTGTTGTATACTGTGTTTGACATATGCCTGTATTTTTGGCTGATTCCTAAATGTACTCTGATTTTTTTTGTCTGCCTTGATGTTTGTTTCTTGCACTGTTTTGTCCTCACTGTGACGAGGTACCTTTGTAAATGTGCCTCTGGCTCAAAGGTTGTTAAACTGATATTCTAATAAATAAATAAACAAACAAAAATAACAAATTGCTTTAGCTTTTGGACTAACAAGGCCTTCCTCAGAAGCTTAAGCTTCCTAGGAAGGACTTGTTGGTCCGAAAGCTAAAGCACTTTGTTCTTTTAGTTACATCTGTGTTGGTCCAATAAAAGGTATCAAATCATTTGCTTCTGCATTTGTGATGGTGTAATTTGCTCCCTGTTTATTTCCAGTCTTTTTTACTTTTCCATTGAGTCACTGCAGCTTTTCCACACCTGTACTGCTGCTTGTTGGCCAGGAGTGGTTGTGTCACACCAAGTAGGCATACAATCATTCTCCCAAGGCTGAAAGCATCAAGTCAGCAACATCTCTGCCAACCCACGGCAGAGGTCCCAGACTCTTACATGCATAAAAATGAGCTGATGAGGTTATGTGGGGCTGCAGCTATTTGGCATTCTTGTAGAATGGCATCTGATATTGTAGGCATTACCAGATGCAGTTAACTTATGACCTTAATGAATGGTACAGATTTGGGGATACATGTAACTTGAAGATGCCCAAAGCAAATAAGATGAGATGATGCAGCATTTTCCTAATATCAGTATTTAGGGACACTTGTTAAAATATAACAGCAGAAACGATTCACAATGTAACCCAATGAACTGTGTACTTTTGTCCAAATATCACTGTTGTTTATTTATTTATTTATTGAAAATGTTTTACCAGGAAAGGCACACTGAGCAAAAAAGATGCTTGTCTCACGGTGCGACCTCGGGGAAAGGGTTATAGAGGAGGGTGAGGATATAGCATGCACCAAGCAGGAAAGGGATCTTGGGGTTGTCATCTCTGATGACCTCAAGGTAGGGAAACAGTGTGACAAGGCATCAGGTAAAGCAAATAGGATGCTGGGATGTATAGGCAGGGGCATCACCAGCAGGAAAAGGGAGGTCATAATTCCGCTATACAAGACACTAGTGAGGCCCCACCTGGAGTACAGTGTACAGTTCTGGAGACCATACCTACGTAAGGACATAGACAGGGTAGAGAAGGTTCAGAGGAGGGCAACAAAGATGGTGCATGGGTTGCATCACAAGTCCTATGAAGACAGGTTGAAGGAACTGAAGATGTACTCCCTGGAGGAGAGGAGGGAGAGAGGAGGGGATATGATAGAGACATACAAGTATCTTACAGGGAGGAACAGGGTGCAGGAAAACACTATTTTTAAGCGAAAAAGATGTTCCAGGACTAGAGGGCATGGGATGAAGTTGGAGGAGGGACGATTCAGAGGAAACATGAAAAGAATTTCTTCACAGAAGCGGGTGGTGGACAAGTGGAACACCCTGCCAGAGGAAGTGGTGGGGGCTGAAACAATCACGGGATTTAAGAATGCATGGGATAGACATAAAGGAATTCTAGAGGTCAGGGGTAAGGGGAAATAGACTTCTAGGAAAACAAACTGAACTTACAAGCTCAAATGGGCAGACTAGGTGGGCCATAGGCCCTTATCTGCCGACACTGTCTATGTATCTATGTATCTATGAGGCAGGTATACATACAATAGTTGAGTTTAGCAGTAGCTCAGTGTATCAGAAATATACTTTCTGCTGTAATATAATGATCTGTTGATTTGTCCGAACACTGTCTGTAGATACACATTTTGACGTAGAACCCTTGTAAATTAGCTCCGCTCTATGATGTTTCTGAAAACTTAATAAATAAATAAAAAAAATTCAACTTATTTAATTAATGTTCTGTTTTTATGCCTCCTTTATTACTGAGTACATTTGCATGGAAAACATCATCTTTGTCTTTCAGACTTCATCTCATCCTACTGCTTCCCCATATCATAATTCTCTGTTTGTGACATCATAATCAGTTGCTATAGAAATTATTCTGATTTCGCAAATGGAGGATTATAACTTCAGGAGGTGAAGATGCAGGAGGATGAGATGAAATCTGAGAGCTGGTTCCTATTTTCTTGCAAAGGCAAAACAAAAGTGTTGCCTTCTGCCTAAATCAAGAGCCTGATCCCCAAAGATATGCACATATTCTGTGTAGCCAGCATACACTCAGAAACAGTCATACATGGCCTGAGGCATGGGTGGGGGGGGGAACGTAGCAAGGCTGAACACCAGGTATTCAATCAGATGCATGTCAGTGCCCCAATGGATCCTCTGCTCCATGTGCAGCAGAGGATTGTGGGATACGGTGGCCCTCCAAGGACTGCCATATCCCCATACAGGGTGGCAAACCTTTCAACAATAAAACAAAACTGGCTCACCAGTGTCCCTAGCCCTCCATACCATATGGGTGGGCTTGGGGGCAACAGCTGAGAAGGAGACAGTTGGGTCCCACAAAGGTCTTGGTGGGGTGTGCAGGAAGGGTTTCTGGAGTTTGCAGCAGAGTTTCTTCTGGCATAACTTTGGCACCCTCCTCACTTCCTCCAAAGCTTCCAAATTCCTTTTGATTTGCATGGGGCATGAAAAGGCTTCAAGTTTGCCCTCGACCGAACTGTCCATGTAGATGTGCATGCAGAGTGGGATCAGGTACAGAGGGCTGACGTAAGTGCTTCTGTGGGTGCCATAATGTACTGTGCGTGTGCAGAGTGGGCACTCTGCCACTTTCACCAGCCCTCCAAACCCCTTTGTGGGTCAGGCACTTTAAGGACACAAACATTCTGATGTACATGCTCAGGAGAGTGTTGCAGGCATGTCATTCCGTATTTGATTTCTTCTGCTTTGGTCCCTTGCCACTGTTCGGCCTAAAAGCTGATTTCAGCCTCCAGCACTATTAAGATAAGATTGTAAAATTACATTTAGTGGAGATGAGACTGCTGCAGCTTTCCATCAGAGGGGAGTGGAGCCTAATCCAGGCTTTTATCATGGATTTGCTAAGTGAAATGCAGTGTGGAGTTTGCTTAGAGATGTGGATAGAAGAAACTAATCTGCTGTGCTGTGCAAATGATAATGTGATTGCAGACTGAACCTCCTTTAGGATACAGACTGGCAGGCTGATGTAGCATCTTCTGCTGCATGACATTACAAATATCTCTAACATTGGGAGGCCAGTTCCTGACAGATACATTTCTAGTTAAAAACAGAACAAGAATACTGCACCGGTGCACACGTTGCTTTTGCAATAACTACAAATATGAAACACATAATAAGATGTTTTGTTGAAAGTTGAAACAAGTTCTTCTACCAGTTTTGTGTCTGCGAATTACTGTGCTCACCTGGTAATGACAAGCCTTTTCTTTCGCTTCTTGAGTCATTTGTCAGTTTGGTGTCACTGACACATATATGTTATTTTGTTGATAGACATGCAGGCTGAAGAGCTGGTAAAACTCTGACTAAAGGATCACAGGACAGGAAGCGACTGGGATATGGAGGCAGTCCTGTCTGAAGGGGAACCTGAGAGAACTCTAGTAAGTCATTCTGCTTTTTCATTTTTATCATTGTTTGCATGAAAGAAGGACAGAAAGTGCACGACTGCCATTGAACCTGCTTGAAATTTAGAAACAGTATACCGGTGCTTGTAGCATGCAAGCTGAAGCCTTTCCTTGCACTCTCGACAGAGCTATATGCTCTGATTACTTTGTAGTACAAATCCACTAATTCCTTGCTGGACTAAGAAGCCTGATCCTTACTTGCCTTTCATTGCCAGCTTGGATAAGCTTTCGTTTTTGGCTTTCTTTTTTTCTCCATTTTCGTTTTATGGAACTGACACACTAGTATCAGTTACTTTAGAGATGAGAATCCACAAGGGGCAATTGTCATGAATGATTTAAGTAAAAAAATAAATTCATTTGTTTGAGGCCGATGAAACAGAAGTGCCTTGGAAAGTCAGGAGTGGGACTCAACAAAGAATGAACTGCACATAAATGCTGCTTTCTGTGTTGCCTGCAAAGGCAAGTAATTACTGGAGTCTTTAGATAGCCGAGCACCAAACCACTGCATCTCCAGCAGTGGAGACTGAACTCTCCATGTCTTAAGGACAAACCCTGGTGTTTCTGCACCCCTTGTCAAATGTCTCCTTTTTTTGACAATGAAATTGAATTGATTTTCAAACGTACAAGTGAAACATTACAGAAAATAAAACTTTTATTTATATACCATATTAACAAAACCAGCCATAATGGTACATATTTCATCATTGGGATGTACACCCCATAACGCGAGGATAGGCATCGTAAGAAGGGAGTGGGCAGTTTATGAAGTACTTTGTGTGGTTCGTTTCAGTTCATTTTCGTCAATCTGTGGGCAGAAAAACATCTTAATGCATGTTGTACACCCATAACCTGTAAAGACGGACATGAAGTAGATCTGTGGGGCTTATAATATTAATGGGGGTTAATTTCTTTTTAGAAAATGGGCTAAAAAAATAAAGCATGCTGACTGTCTGAAAGCCATCCTCGGCATGCATTTATTTTTCAGTAGTGCCTTGTAAAAAAACAAGTGCCAATTCAGGGTGCTCCATTGCTTTATATTATTGGGCACCCCGAATTTTCAGAGGTAGCAACTGTCATTTTTTTCTCCCACTTAGTGGCAGTCCACCCACTGTCCCCATCACCGATCCTCTGCCTGCTTTTTATTAACCTACACCTCATTGGCTCATCCTGTGTTGTTGCTTACCTAAACGCCACTAATTAGCGTTAACTTGGCGCAGCTAGTGAACAACACTGCAAGTATAACAAATAAAAAAGTTATTGCCTTGGCACACAAACACCACCTGGTAGAACTGAGTGCTGTCTGAATCAAGTGGTTGTGTAACACAGGTGCCCTGCTGCTAACACATACTGTACAGTTCCTGTCATAACCACCAGCTGTTAGTGTGTGTGTAGCAGTTTCCATTTATACCTGTAAATACCAGCAGCACACCCTTGAGAGACACTGTTATCCATAGGCTGGTGTACTCTGGAGTTGCATCAACTAAAGTCGGGTGGCAGGTGGTGATTTCTCACATGTAGTTGAAATATTACACGGAGTTTCTCCGGTATATTTGACAGACTACACTGAGCCCTGTTTGCCTTGTGCTGCTGGGGCACTTACCAGGGCATTGGAGGTACTGAGCAGGCAGACCACAAACTGGACGAAGCAGCGCCATTTGTTTGTCATGTACATGAGTAGCTTCTTCAGTTCTTCACTCGGTAGAAGAGCGCTTTCCTTGGCGTCTTCCACTGGCTCAACTGTTGCTCCCACCGTAGGGGAAATGTGACACAAGAGGCGGTGATGGTTTTGTCTTCTTCGGCACTATTGGTCTCCACCCCCCTTTTGTTGGAGACAGAGGTGTAGATGGTAGATATACCAACAAGGCAGGTACAGTACATTAGAAAAAGTTAATTGTAAATTGAGACTTTCAGCCAAACGTATGTGCCTTGCTCACTCCGTTTATCATTCTCATTCTGCCTAGCTGAGTGTGACAACTTGAATATTGGGCAGTAACTGGAGTAAGTTTGTATTTTTCTGCTTCAGCAGTATGTGCCATGCACCATTTCTCAATCGCAGAGTAAAAGTGGGTGCTTGATAAAGCACATATGAAGCACAAATAAAGAAACAGAAACAGCCTGCTGTGGGGACACAAACCACATTCACCCAGCCCTTTTTTTTGTGTAACTACAGAGTCTCAACTAGGACAAGTCCTATCATTCTAAAGCCGGTGGAGGAACTGTTTTATTTCAAAACTTATTTTAAACTATTTCATTTACAATATTTATTTTTTTACAGTGTCTATTTTCTAAACGTAATACAGTGCAGCCCTCTTAAACACATAACCTTGGGACCAGCAAGAAGTATGCATTTAAGAGGGCTATGCATTTATCAGATGTATTCTTTTAATGATGAGCGCAGCTTGCAGTATGTGCCAGGGGGCTGGGTAGGGAAAAGAAATGCCAGTACCACTTAAGTGCTTCTTTGGTTCAGATAAAGTGATTTGTGACATTCTTTGCGATTCTTTGTTTTGATTTCAGTATGAGGGAGGGTGTTTCTGTGACTTGGGTTTGATGGTTAAAGGTTGAAGTAGGTGAATAACACCTCATTTTAAATAGAGCAGCCCATTTACAATTAATTGCTAATTAATAAGGCGGCTACAGGCAGTGTCAGTAAAACTGGGCCAGTCAGTCCACACCTTTAACAACAAAACTGAGGGAAAAATATGCATTTAAAAGGGATCCTTCTGTGCGTTTAACAGGTCTATTTTACATAGGCAGTATATGAAAAAAATCAAGACTTGGAAATTCTGTGCGTTTATGCGGGCTATGAGTGTATCAGGTATGCATTTGAGTGGCATGCACTGTAATACCCTCCCAAGTGGGCAGTATTGGGCTATACCGGCCCTTTCAGGGGCTACAAGGCCCTCCACTTGCGGCTTCAGACCTCATGACGCCCCTGGGTGGTCTGGTATAGCCCAATACCGCCCACACTGTCGGGTATTTTTGCTTGCATACCACTGCTCCTTTTAGATTGTGTTCCATATTTGGAAGCCTACCTATTACGGGGGTCTCTGGAACCGCATGTCTCATGTGTTGGCTTATTATTGGGTCTCTATAAAGAGGCTCGATAATAAGCCAAGAAAAGGGAGAAAGGTGGAGGGTGGGGCAGAGCTAACAGATGTGGTCATCCAGGAGGATAGGGTGCAGAAAGGCCTTAAGCCTTGCGGTTGGACAAGGCACCAGGACTGGATGGTGTACATCCTATGCCATGTTTACACAGCTGACTTCACTCCTTTAATGGACCGTTGCAGAGCTGCCCCAACCCAGAAGACATTTGTCTCAGACGTCTATATAGCCCTCCTCAGCACCGATGTAAGACGTGCTGGAGAGGGGCTGGGAGTCTGGGCAGTCGGCTGATGGAAGCACCCGCAAGGTCTTTCATGTGGGAGCAAGCGGTACAGCCTGTCCACATGGCCGCTTAAACCGCTTACTCCCGAACGCGTCTCCAGACTTTCTGGGACTGCGAAGTGGAGCAGGGAGTGGCTTACTGTGATTCGGTTAGTGTCCACATGGAGGCATTTGTACCACAGCAGCTTGAGTGCTCGGGTTGTTGCGGTGGAAGTGCCGCCAAGTAAACATGGTACAAGAGTCCTGAAGGAACTGGCAGAGGTGTTGGCAGGCCCTCTAGCAGACCTGTTAAACACCTCCTTGGAGACGGGGAATGTGCTGAGGGACTGGAGGATGGCTCATGTGGTGCCCCTCCACATAAGTGGGCCCGAGGATGAACCAGGCAATTACAGACCGGTGAGCTTGACTTCTATAGTGGGGAAGTTGATGGAGACCATTCTGAAGGAGAGGTTGATAACCTTTCTGGATAGTAATGGACTACAGGACAAGAGACAGCATTGGTTTGTCTCAGAAACATCTTGCCAGACTAACCTAATCAACTTCTTTGATTGGGTCACTGGGTAGTTGATGAAGGCCATGCTATGGATTTCCTGTATCTGGACTTCAGCAAGGCTTTCGACTCGGTGCTGCGTGGGAGGTTACTGAGGGACCTGTGAGCAGGGGAGAAACTGGTGGGGTGGGTTGGGAGCGGACTTCAGGGCAGACAGCACAGGGTAGTTGTAAGGGGGAGACATCCAAGCCAAGACCCATAACTAGTGGGGTACCGTAGGGTTAAGTGTTGGGCCCAGTTTTGTTCAGTGTCTTCGTTGGGGACATTGCAGAGGGGGATCAAGAGTAAGATCAGCCTGTTCGCCAATGACACAAAGATTTGTGCAAAAGTAGACAGTGAAGAAGGGAGGCAGGCACTCAGGGAGGATCTAGCTAAACTTGAACACTGGTCAGAGGAGTGGCAGTTGGGGTTTAATGCTAAGAAGTGCAAGGTCATGCACCTCGGAGCCAGAAATCCCAGGACTAGCTGCTGGCTGGCGGGAGTGCAGGTAGCAGCTTCAGAGGAGGATAAGGACCTGGGGATACTATTTACAGGGGACATGAAGGTACCGGCACAATGTAGGAGGGCAACAGCAAGGGCAAATCGGATGCTGGGGTGCATTGCCAGGTTATCACCTCCAGAAAAGGGGAGGTCATCCTAACCTTGTATAGATCACTGGTGAGGCCGCACTTGGAGTATTGTGTGCAGTACTGATGCCCATACCTCAAGAAGGATGTGAGATTGCTTGAGAGGGTGCAGCGTAGGGCGACAGAAATGATCATGTGGCTAGGGGAGATGCCATATGAGGAAAGATTGAGGGAGCTCAACTTGTACTCACTGGAGGATAGAAGGGAAGGTGAGGGGGGACATGATAGAGACCTTGAATACTTGAAAGGCATAAACAAAGTTAAACCGGGAGGACTGTTCCGCTTAAAGGGGGGAAGGGTCACTAGGGGGCACAGTCTGAAGTCAGAAGGGGGGAGGTTCAGGAAGGAGATGAGGCACTATTTCACAGGGAGAGTGGTGATGGTGGGATGGAACGCACTGACTGAGGAGTTAATCGAGCCGAGGACAGTTGGTAAGTGGAGATGGGATAGAGTCAGGGGCAGGGTAAGTACAGACAAGAACATAATGGGGGGGATAGGCCTGGGAGAGGGGATGTAGGGAGGGGATTGTGTGTGGGGGGGGGCAGCTGCAGTAGTATTAAACTATGAGCTGCACACTCAGGCAGACTTGATAGGCCTCTGAGCCTTTTCTGCCAGCTGTTTCATATGTTCGTATTAGTTTTGAATACTCCCCATGCTTTTGTGTCTCAGCTTCAACTGTTTCTAAGATTGGCATCAAGCCATTTAAACTGTTGACTTTTACCCTGATTTGCTTATATGGGGCATGTAAGTTGACAGCAGAAAGGAAGTCATTAATAAAGAAGTCAAGGGCTGCAAGAGTATCAAGAAAAGATTTTAACAGGAGGCCCAGAGTACACTTGATGGGGTGGTTCCAAAGGAGGATGCATCAAATTTACAAACATCCCTGGCAAGGAAAATCCTTGGAGGATATAGATCAGGGAATTGTCACTGAGTGAGTCTGCAGAAATGCCCACAGCTTTTATTCTATCCAGATTGGAGAGAAGAGTCCACCTAGTCAAGCAGAGGATGATTATCTGATTTTTTTTTTTGGTCTGGTAGGTTTGCTGATGATTTAGTGAAGTACAGCTTTCCTAGGCCCACCCTTCGTGTCAGGAGTCCAGTTTAAATTGAAATCTCCCAGAAGTATTCATTTACCAAGTGGGAGGTCTGTAAAAGCCTTCAGGAGGGAAACAAGTGCAGAAGAAGCCACTTGGGGTGTGTGTGTAAAGGCAGCCTGTATAAAGGGGTTTAGTGTGTCAAAGGAAAACTTTGACAAGGTCTCACACGGTGAAACATCGATTGTAGTGACAAATGCCTGAGAGTCTTTGAGAGAGGACTTGATACAGAGGAGCACACCACTACCCTTCTTTCCAGATCTATCCTTTGGAAAAGTAGTGAACCCAAGGAGCTCAGTTTCATGGGAGAGCACTGTAGACATTAAGAAAACACATAGAAAAACAGTTTTTAATCCGTTCCATAAAGAGGGCATATAATGAACGTGTGATCAGACATTAAACCTGTAGCATATTATTAATAGCTTCAGAAGAGGTTTTGTGAACCTAGGCTGTATATTACTAAGCACTGAGTTACTTGAAAGTGCTTGCTGGCACAATCAAATATTGGAACTGCTAGCTTGAGAAAAAGGGGGTGGACTTTGAGAGGGGTAGAACCTAGAATTTCATGGAGGATGTTATAACTGCTACAGAGTCTTTATGTAATGCAGGTGGTCTTTGACTAGTCAGCAGTAGTGAGCAATACATCTAGGGGACCAAACTTCCACAAGTATGCTTAGGGTGCAGTCCTTAAGTCATGCGCTAATCTCGCTATGCGTGAGCACTCCATGGCGTCTGTAAGCCATTCCCTGTAGGCAGGTGGCCTCTTGTTAAGCCACAGTTTAAGCGTTTGTCTCTTGGCTGTATTGGCCACTAAGTAAATCATGTATTGCTTACTCATGGCAACATTTGACTGGCCAGTATTCCAAGTAATGCAAATGTATGGCGTGAATATGTCTTCTAGTGCTAACAGCTGGTTCAGTTTCTCTTTAATTTAACTCCAAATATGTTTTGATGAAGGGGGGCATTCCTATAGTAGGTGAATTAATGATCCATCTAGCTGGGCACATTTATATTAGTTAGGAGACTGTATTGATCCCATCTTCTAAAGCTTCTGGGGAGTATAATATAAATTGTTCAGGGTTTTGGATTGCTGGATCTTTAGACTTATTATGGAGGTGGCCTGGCGTTTGAATTTCCAAAGCTTTTCCCAGTCCCATCCCACTGTGTCCATGCTTGGTACTCTTGCCTACCATCTCTGTTGCTTTGCCATGGATTTGGGTAGTTAGTGCGTTATACCAGTGAGATACTGACACTTTATTTTGTAGTACGGATATTAGTTTGTCTTCCCACTTATTCCTCTGGTCTTGTTGTTGATGGTTCTTCCAGTGGTAATTAATGGTGTGTTGCAGTTGTAATGCACAATATGCATCTCTGGATTTCAGGTTGAAATCTCTTTGGAGATACTGAAAAGAGGCATTTTCTCCAGCTTGCACCATTTTCATGACTCTCAGGCTACCAGCCGTTGTGCACATCTGGAGATTTTTTTTTGTACTTTATGTTTATTACTTTCATATGTTATTAAACACATACATACCATATTTGAGACCGTCCATATAGAATTACAATAACCTTAGGGAGATACAATAATCTCCTTAATACAGGATAGGTGCGTCTCTAATATTATGATACCTCATGTGGAGGGATCACCGAACAGGTTAACTAAATAAGTAAATGTTTTATTATGCTGTAAATATAAGCCCATGAGCGGTATGACTGTTTCATTAAAAAGCTAAAGTCCAAACTATCATGTCCCACAATGGAACTAATGGCGTCATACCATATACCTACAAGTTACAAATATATTAAATATCTTAGGCAGCAAACTCGCTATAAGGTTAGGGATTAGCCCAAAATTATAACTGCAGTAGTATTGCTTGCAGTAAATAAATTGGAGTGACAAGCTCCATATCCAGTTTTAGGAAAGAATAGTCACTAATCTCAGTATAATGTCCCTCAGTCTCCGTCGAGAAGTTGAGTCACTGCCGTCATTATTCCGATGCTTAGTGACAAATCAGGATACCGACTTGCCTGCTTCAGTTGGGTCGGTAAAGACCCATACCTTCTCATCGTGTACTACTCGCAGCTGGGCAGGAAATACCACCACGTGTGAAATCGAAGCCTCCCGCAGACATTTCCGAACCCCATCGAACTTCTTGCGCCTCATGCGAGTCGAGTAACTTATGTCGGGGAACAGAAAGATGGGGCAATCATCCTGATAAAGAGGGCCAGCCTTCCTTGCCAGACTGAGAATTCTGTCCCTAGTGTCCACGTCATCAGTGATAAGAAGCAAGGTGTGAGAGGCATCGCCGTCAGCTTGGAGACCCCTCGGAGTGATTCGGTAAGCTTTTTGCAACCCAAATTTTATACTCTGCCCTTCTGGAATCAGTTTTTCATTTAGCCAGTCCTGCAAGTACATGAGGGGGTGATCCCCGTTGATCCCTTCCAGCAATCCAAGAAACCAAAAATTAGAGGCTCTGGCCTGATTCTCCAAATATTCTAATCTGGCCCGGAGATGTGTATTTTTTTTTATAATCGTCATTGATGCTGCCGCTGCCGAATCAGTACTTCTTCTAAGGTCAGTCATTTCAGTTTGAAGGGTTTCCATTGTTTTTTCTACAACCGTGACTCTGGAGTTGAAGCTGTCTATTTTAGTATTTAAATCAGAGACTGAGGAGATAAGCCTCTGAAGTTTCATCCCAATGGAAGACATAGTTTCTTCGGATTCTGGCTGTGAGGTGGCCTGCGTCTCAAGGCCCGATCTCATGGGTTGAGTGGAACCTGTAGCCTTTCCACTAGTTGTGCCCATTCTATCCTTTCGTGGATTACCCATTTTGGGCACCAAATCCTCCTGTTTCCAGCGGTGCAAAGTATTTACCGTAGCTTTTACTCCAAATAAGCAGTTTTTAAGAGGTAATAATTCTCTGTTTAAGAGCTTTTCTAGTCTGCTGCCAACAAGCTTGGGCTCAACAGTGCCCCCGAGAATTTTTTTTTAATTGTGTACTTGAATATGTATGTTGCCCTAGATGTATTGTTCCAGCCTGTATTTTTAAGAGGGGGTACAGGCAAAGTGGGCAAGCATTAAAGGTGCAATATTTGAAGCAACATCCCAATGTGTTGGAGCTAAAAGCAAGAGCAAAAGAAGAAAGAAACCACTTTGGTTCTCAAAAACAGTAGCAGAAAAGGTCAGAGCCAAAAGTCTGGCCTTCAGGAAATATAAAGGAATGCAGCGGGACGAAGATAGGGAGGCATACCAGACTTCCCTAAGGGAAACAGAGAAGGCAGTAAGGCAGGCAAAGGCCCAAATGAGGAAACACTAGCACAAACTGAAAAAGAAGGCGACAAGACTTTCTGTATATACATTAGTGAAAGGAAAAAGTCCAGAGGGGGTATTACTAAAATCAAAGGGGATAAGGGGGCGTGTGAGGAGGAAGACCAAGGAAAAGCATCTATCCTAGATACTTCTGCTCAGTATTTACTGAGGAGAAGGTAGGGCAGGGCCCACAGCTCAGCACCATGGGCACAGGGGGGAGGGAGGTGTGCCCTAGTCCCTTCACAAGAGAAAGGGTCCTACAAGAGCTTGCTAAGCTCAGGGTGGACAAGGCAATGGGACCTGATGGCATACATCCCAGGGTACTAAAGGAGCTAAGAGTGGACCTAGCAGAGCCATTATCAGAACTGTTTAGTGAGTCTCTGAGCACAGGAGAGGTCCCAGAAGACTGGAGAAGGGCTTATGTGATCCCGCTCCACAAGAGTGGTAGCAGGGAAGAGGCAGGGAACTACAGACCAGTCAGTCTTACCTCAGTAGTGGGCAAGATTATGGAGGCACTCCTTATGGAAAGGATAGTGCAACACCTGGAATCCATAGGAACACAGGATCCAAGACAGCATGGGTTTACAAGAGGAAGGTCCTGTCAAACTAATCTCATAGGTTTCTTTGACTGGGTAACCAGAGTGGTGGACCAAGGGGGAGCAGTTGATATCGCCTAGCTTGACATCAGCAAAGCTTTCGATACTGTTCCACATAGAAGATTGATTAATAAGCTGGGTAGGTTCAGGTGGGTCAGAAGTTGGTCAACTGGGTGGCAGACTGGTTGAAGGGCAGAAAACGGAGTGGTGGTGGTAAACGGTATACAGTCAGAAGAGATGCAAGTCACAGTGAGGTACCTCAGGGATCAGTCCTGGGGCCAGTCCTCTTCAATATCTTCATCAGTGACATTGCAGTTGGACTGGAGGGTAAGGTTTGTCTGTTTGCAGATGACACCAAGATCTGCAACAGAGTAGATGATCCAGATGGGGTGGGCAGAATGGGAAGAGATCTGGATAAACTGGCAAAATGGTTGAAAGAGTGGCAAATGGGGTTTAACGCAAAGGAGTGCAAGATTATGCACATAGGGAAGAGAAACCCTGAAGCCACCTATAGGTTGGGAGGGGAGTTGCTGGTAATCACAAGGGAAGAAAGAGACTTGGGCGGCATCATCATAACAGATTACCTGAAATCATCCAAGCAGACCACTAAAGCAGTAGGTAAGGTTAGAGGGATGAAGGGGTGTATTAGTAGGGGTTTCTCAAGTTGTAAGAGGGAGGTAATAATCCCATTTTACAAGACACTGGTTAGACCCCATCTGGAGTACTGTGTGCAGTACTGGAGACCACACCTGCACAAGGACATTAACAAAATAAAGGCAGTCCAGAGAAGGGCAACCAAAATTGTGCAGGGACTTCATCAGAAAACATATGAGAACAGATTAACAGAGCTCAATATGTATAAACTAGAGCAAAGGAAGGAGAGAGGTGATATGATCGAAACATTCAAACATCTTAAGGGCATTAACAAGGTGAAAGAGTCTTAACATGTTTCAATATAAGAAAAATAGCAGGACAAGAGGACACAGCATGAGATTAGAGGGAGGCCGATTAAGGGGGAATGTGAGAAAGTTCTTTTTCACAGAAAGGGTGGTGGATGCATGGAATGGCCTACCTCAGGAAGTGGTGGATATGAATACAGTGCAGGGCTTCAAACAGGCATGAGATAGGCAAAAGGGAGCAATAAAGATGAATGTGAATAGATGGGCCATTGACAGAGTACAGGCCTATGGCACATTCATAAGGTAGAAAAAATGGGCAGACTGGATGAGCCTTGCGGTCCTTATCTGCCATCAACTTCTATGTTTCTGTGTTTCTATGTTTTAGTTAACTGAAGAGTTTTCATTAAGAAAGTGTGGGTGGTGCTGATGGGGGAGTCTGAGAGAGTGAGGAGGCAGGCCATAAAGTAGTGCAGCCAGATGTGATCCTGAAGATTTGTCTTTCTCAAGTCTTTCTGGGATATATTCAGAGAGTTTTCTCTTTTCCAAGAGGGTATCACCATGACAAATGGTGCATTTTAGTAGCTCGGAGGTACAAGGCTATATTAGGAACTGCAAGTCCCCCAAATTATGGTAGTCTTGCCATTTGCTGAAGGGCACACCTGTGTTTTTTTTTTTTTTTTTTGTTACCCCAGATAAAGTTAGCAATCAGTTTTTTGAGCTGTTTTAAGCCAAATCATGGAAATTGTGGCTTGGAGCATTGATAATATCTTCACTAATGCCCCCAATTCCTCGCTACACATATGGGATGTTGCAAACATCTGCCTTTTTACCTGCTTTACTCATCATTGCACCCTCTACACCTCTCTGGGTTGGCTTTCCCCATCTTTCTTACGTTCATATGCATTGGGATGTTTTCTCTTCAACCTTCTCAGATCTACCTCCTTGGCCACCTCCATCTCTCTTTTACATGGTGGTCTCCCTACCTACGCACTCATAATCTCCGGATTCCACCTCCTTCGTTGTCCCAAAGTGTTTGTACAAAATGGGCAACTAGTCCTATGGAAGTACCTCCCCACCAAGGTTCACAACTCTCCCATCCTGTTACTCTTCCAAGGGTGCCCTGAAGGCACATTTCCTTTTATCCATACTCTGCAACTGTTTCTAACCCCCAATCCCTGACATTCAAATGCACTTTTCTGCATCCTTGCCAACCTGCCTAAGCTTGCATTAATTTATGACTGTTATTATATTTTGCTGATACCTGTTTGCCTAATTTATTGTACAGTTGGTTTGACTGCTTCTGGCATTGAATTTGCTCTTTGTATTTTTTTCTGCTCAGTATTAGGAATCTGTTATGCTCTTTTCTCTGCACTCTCCTCGACTTTACCCATAAAAGGGCATCTGAATTTGTTCTTTGTATTTTGTTTCTGTTCCATATTTGGTATTTGTTATTCTTCTGTTCTGTACCCACCCAGATCATATCTGTAAACAGGCATTTAATTGTCTAGTGTATTTACCCAGTTACCAAAAACAAATAAATAATAAAAAAATAAGATGAGGGGTAAAATGTTCATCCTGACAGCAGCTGCCCTGTGTCCCATGGTGAAAGTAACTCAAAAACATGAAGTTTTGCTGTATTCTGACAATTGCAGTTAGGTCCTGCCTTTCAACTGCCCCGGAGGACACAGGGTTAACTTTTCTATGCCTTGCATAGAATGTTCATCACGAGCTCGGTTGAAGCCTCTGCCTGTTGTTGTTTGAACTGCAACCGCCAGATTCTTTACTCTGCCTCACTGAACAGTCGCTCTGGAGATTTCTCCTGCTGCTTGGTTCAAAAGTCGGTTGAAGCGTCGGTTTTTGGTCGGTTTCTTCCAAATTGTTGTTTCCGCATAGTCGGTTCAAGTCTCTGTCTGTGGTACCGTGAGTACTAGATAGGTTTTGTTCTGTTTTCTGTGTGGAACTTGTAAATTGTGGATCGTTTAGGCTGAACCGATCATTTTGAGGTAAAATTTGTACTTTACTTTAGTGTGTGGTTACCAGTCCATATTGGTTCTAAAAAAAACTGATTTTAATACGTTTTTTTCCAAGACCGTGACGCGGTTAGGAACGATAAGAGTCTTGCCTGGCAGTTGCGAAAAAAGGTAAAGTTTAGTTAGGTTGTCCATGTCTGAGAAACCCAAGAAAAAAAACGGGCCCACTGGGTTTCAACACTGCAGTGTGTGTGGGGAGGTCTTTGCTAAGGCTGATCCCCACACCACCTGTGTTTATTGTCTGGGGTTTGACCACCTCGATTCAAACTGCCAAATTTTCAAAAATTTTCCCAAATCTACCCTGGAAAAGAGATTAGGTAGACTGAGGGAAAGGGAGGCTGAGAAGTCCGCTGACTCGAATGACCAGCCCGGTTCGGTTTCGACTGAACCAGAAGGAGTGCCCTCTGACCAGGGTGATAATTCTTTGGGCAAAAGGAGAGCCGATTCCAAGGAATCGGTTCCGACAAAAAGAAAAAGAAAAGACAAATCGACCGGTTCGGATCCAGAATCTCATACTCTGACCGCCAATGAGATAGCCAAAGCGATTAGGATTATGGAATCTCTTCGATCGGCTCCGACTGAACCGGCACCATCTGGCAGGGGCTCGGTTCGGTCGGTTCCCCCGGTTCCGGATTATACCTTGGAAGAATTTTATGAACCGGAGTTTGAGGAGGAGGGAGAGTATGAGGATGATTATGGTGATGGTGAAAGTCTGGATGTGCCTATTGACCCGGACATCTCCCCAGACAGACCTTCAGGTGTTTCTCCTCCTAGGCTTTCTGAGTCCCCTTCACACTACATGTTCTACAGAAAGGTGGCTGATACCCTCCAGCTTTCTGTGGAGGAGGCAGTAGAGGATCAGGAAGAGCCCGATTATGTTGAGGAGACTGTCTTTTCCCCTCCACAAATCTTTTGGAAAACGGACACAAAAAATTCTTAAGTCTCCCAATTCTATACCTCCTGTGGACAGGAAAATGGACAAGAGGTACACTCTTTCAGGCTCAGATACGTAGTTCCTTTTTCAGCAATGCAGCCATGTTGGGGTTGTACAGGCTGCTGCCTGTGATAAGGCAAACATTCCTTTGGCATCACACCCCCCCAGACAAGGACTCCAGGAAGATTGATGCCATGGCAAAGAAACAGTACATGTCAGCATCTTTGGGACTCAGGCAGGCTAATTATATAGCCTATGCAGCCAGGTACCAGAAGTCCAGGTGGGACACTGTACTGGCACTGGCTAAACAGGCTCCTACCCAGCTTGCCAAGGAGCTGGAGGAGGTGGCTGCAGATGGGATTGAGGCATCGAAAGTTCAGTTTCATGCTGCTGTAGACTCCAATGATGTATCATCGAGAGTCATGGCTACATCTGTGGCTCTTCGGAGAATGGCTTGGCTCAGATGTACTAGCTTCTCACAGGATACCCAGGCTAAGGCCATGGATTTTCCTGTAGTGGGTAATTCTCTGTTTGGGGAGCAGACAGAGAATTACATGAAGAAAATGGAGGAGTACAGGACCACTTACAGGAGTGCTCAGGCCAAAGAAAGGCAAGCAGCTCCTCAAAGGCAGCAGTCCAGGGGTGGGGCAGGCCTTTCCAAAGGCCTTTTTACCAAGCACAGGCCTCTTCTTTTTCTTTTTCGCAGAGGGGGTTCTTTAGAGGGAGAGGCAGATGGGGGATGAGCAGGCCTGCATCCACCCCTCAGCCTAAGGCCCCTGCCAAGCAGACACTCTGATGGGTCTTCCCGGGTCGATTCTCCTATACCAGTAGGGGACAGGCTGGCTTACTTTGTCCAGGACTGGATGTCTCTTACATCAGACAAGTGGGTCCTGGAAGTAGTAAGCCAGGGATTGGTTCTCAGCTTCAAAAAATTTCACAAGATGAGAGCCAGATCTTTTCCACCTGCAAATCCCTCAGAGACCCTTGCCCTAGAGGCAGAGGTTTCTCCTCTCCTAGCTCTCAGAGCTATAGAGAGAGTTCCTACCCTACACTGGGGCAAAGGATTGTACTCCAGGTACTTCCTAACCCCCAAAAAGACAGGAGAGTGGCGACCCATCCTGAACTTAAGATATCTGAACAAACATCTTTTAAAGCCAAAGTTCAAAATGGTATCTCTGGGAATTATCCTTCCCTCTCTAAGGCCAGGGGACTGGCTAGCCTCCCTGGACCTCAAAGATGCCTACTTTCACATTCCCATCAGGTGTTCCCACAGAAAGTACCTCAGGTTCAAGTTGCCCTCAGGCCACTATCAGTTCAGAGCAATGCCCTTTGGCCTAACATCAGCCCCAAGGGTCTTCACAAAGTGCCTGGCAGTAGTTGTTGCCTTCCTAAGAAGACAAAAGATTTCCATTTTCCCATACTTGGACGACTGGCTCATAGTAGGTCAGTCTCCAGACCAAGTCAAGTCACACCTGCAAGTGACCCAGCAAGTGCTCACTTCTTTAGGATTCCTTCTCAACCTACCAAAGTCCATTCTCGAACCAGTGCAGCTCCTCACCTTCATAGGTGCAGAACTGGATACGATAAAAGCAAGAGCCTTCCTTTCCCTGGAAAGGGCAAGGACCCTCATGGAACTGGCCTCTTCATTCAACCTTCAGGTGTCTGTACCAGCAAGGCATTTCCTTCAGCTACTGGGCCACATAGCAGCTTCCACAGCAGTGGTCCAGGGCGCAAGATTCCAAATGAGGGACATTCAGTTCCACTTAAGAGCTTTTTGGTCCCAAAGAAGGGATCCCCTTACCAAACTAATTCCAGTGACTCGAACCCTGATCCAAGCCTTGCAATGGTGGCAGGATCAGGACAATTTGAGGCAAGGGGTTCCATTTGTCACTCAGTCTTATTAAGTGGTCCTCACCACAGATGCTTCCCTGCTGGGCTGGGGAGCCCACTTGGGGGACCTTACCACCCAGGGACTGTGGTTGCCTCAGGAATCTCTGCTTCACATCAGTCTCTTGGAACTCAAAGCAGTGTTTCTGGCACTGCAAGCTTTTTCCAAATCTGTACAGAACAAGGTGGTTCAGATCAGAAGAGACAACACCACCACCATGTGGTACATCAACGAGCAAGGAGGCACTCGGTCTACGGCCTTGTGCACAGAAGCAATGAAGTTGTGGTCCCTGGCCTATTCCCTGCAAACCTCTCTGATAGCAGTTCACCTCCCAGGGAAGGACAGTGTTCCAGCAGATGCACTGAGCAGAATATCCCAGGGCCATCACGAATGGGCCCTAGATCCCCTGGCGTTGGAAGTGATTTTCTCACGATGGGGCACTCCAGAGATAGCTCTTTTTGCAGCCCCAGACAGTCACCAACTTCCTCTCTTTTGTTGCAGACCCCCGGTCTTGGGCTCAGTCCCCCTGGATTATCTGATTCTGAACTAGGAAGGGAAATTTCTGTATGCTTCCCCAACACCCTTCCCTCTCCTGTTCAGAGTGTTAGTCAAGATAAGGTCACAACCATGCAAAGTGATTCTGATTGCTCCAGACTGGGCCAGGCAGCCATGGTATCCCTTGTTGCTGTCCCTAGCAGTCCATCTTCCCCTGTCTCTTCCCAGGAATTACAGCCTATTAACATCCTCTCAGGGGAGGATTTGGTACCTGAATCTTCGGTCTCTCAATATCAAGGCTTGGCTTTTGAAGAGTTAGAGTTTGCAGATGTACATCTTTCCCAAGGGGTTCTGGATATCCTTAAGGCTACTCGAAAGCCTTCCACCAGAAAGACTTACAATTCCAAATGGAAAAGATTCAGCATTTGGTGTTCTGAGAAGAATATTTCTCCAGACTCTGCTGAATTGCCTACGGTTCTGGATTATATGGTCCATCTTAATGGCCTAGGTCTCAGACCAGCTACCCTTAAGGTACACTTGGCAGCTGTTTCTGCTTTCCTGTCTGTAGGCAAGTCTTCCTCTCTGTCATCCCATCCTGTATTCTGTAAGTTTTTCAAGGGATTGCTTCACACCAATCCTCCCTTTAGGGATCCTGCTCCTGCTTGGGACCTTAATGTTTGCATTTCTCTGCTTATGCAACCCCCTTTTGAGCCTTTGTCCTCAGCAGAGCTTAAGTACTTGACTTGGAAAACTGTGTTTTTGGTAGCCATTACTTCTGCCAGACATATCAGTGAATTGCAAGCCCTGTCAGTGGAATCTGAGTTCATCTCTTTTCACAGAGATAAAGTGGTACTTAGAACTAACAGAAGGTTCTTGCCTAAAGTGGTTTCAGATTTCACCTCAACCAGTCTATATCTCTCCCTGTTTTCTTCACTGATCATTCTTTCTCGGGATAGAGGAGGTTACACAGTTTGGATGTTAAAAGAGCCCTTAGCTACTACATAAAGCGTACCAAGGGTCACAGGTTTGAATCCCTCCAGTTATTCCTCACTTATGGAGAAGTTGGTAAGGGCAAACCTGCTACTAAGAGATCTATTGCCAGGTGGATTGTTTCTTGTATACAGTTCTGCTATGAAAAACTGGGTAGAACTCCCCCCTCAGGCCTGACGGCTCATTCCACAAGAGGTACAGCTGCTTCCCTGGCTGTTGCCAGGGATATTCCTTCCTTAGAAATTTGTCAAGCAGCCACCTGGACAACAGTCCATACTTTCACCAAGCATTACTCTCTGGATATCCAGGCTAGGAGTGATGCTCGGTTTGGCACAGCAGTACTTCAGAGCCTGTTTCCAAAGTAGGTTCTGTCCCTCCTCCTTGGAGGTACTGCTTGGTAGTCTGCAATTTTCAGAATACAGCAAGACTTCATGTTGTTTGAAGAAAAAATTACTCACCTTAGTAATTATGTTTCTTCTAGTGGAGTCTTGCTGTATTCTGACCTCCCTCCCAGCCTCCCCTCTCAGAACCTAGTTTTTGGGATGTGGGTGGGCAGGAGCAGTGTTGGCACCCTAGGGCTGTCCTTTTCATACCCTCTTTTTTGTTGTGGTGGAATGTTGTTTTATGGTTGTGTGTTTGTTTTTGGGTTTCCTGACTTGAGTCTTCCTTTGAGAACAAAAACATTATATAGTTGCCAGTTGGCTAGTAAAAATTTTACAGTTTCCACACAGAACAGCTAGTGAGTTTTTGCTGGTAAAGATCTGGCGGTTGCAGTTCAAACAATAACAGGCAGAGGCTTCAACAAAGCTCGTGATGAACATTCTATGGAAGGCATAGAAAAAGTTAACCCTATGTTCTCCGGGGCAGTTGAAAGGCAGGACCTAACTGCAATTGTCAGAATACAGCAAGACTCCACTAGAAGAAACATAATTACTAAGGTGAGCAATTTTTTCTTTTATGCCATCATTCTAGGTCCAAGTTAATGGTATTTAGCAGTGTTCTTGGCAGTGGTTTCCATGTCTATGGAGTGAAGTTTTATGCCTCGATATTGAATACTTTTGGGTTGCCTTTGCATTCCCATGTCCTCCATTGCTTTTCTATGTGTGTCTATTTAGGGGAAAGATTTCTGACTTGCTGGTGTTCAGCTGGTACCCAGATATTTTTCCTAATTTTTCCAAAAGTTGAAGCAAATGTGGAATCAGTGCCTTTGGGGTGTGTAGCGTCAAAAGGACGTCAACCGCGTATGCAGCAAGCTTAAACTCTTTCGCTTGACAGACAGTGCCATGTATCTGTTGTTTGGATTGTTTAGCTCTTAGCAGCTATTCTAGGGCTATGTTGTAGAGTGTTGGGAAAAGGGGACAGCCTTGTCAAGTACTCCTTGTGAGTTGGAATTTTTCCAAGATGATACCATTAGTGCATACTGCAGCCCCGGGGTACCATTCACAGCCAAATGAAGAAAGAGTGTCATGCTGTATTGAGCTAGAGCACTTCCTGGTTGCCGTGATGTCTGGTTTTAGCGCTCCACACAGATCCTTTATCTGTGTTGTAATATTCTTTGTTAGAAGTACCTATTACAGTTATAAAGTGCTTTCTAATGTTATAAATAATGCACCCCTCAACTGGAGCAACTGCAGAAAGAGTTCGGGAAGTGATTGCTAATGAATATGCAAATATTGTTTTTCATACCACAGTTCTTAGCGTCCATTTGCAAATATTTAGTGAGTAGTGTGCACAGTTGCACAATATATTTGATAAAGTTTTAAAAAGTGGAATACCAGTATTAAAACATAAGTAAGCAAATACCATATTTGCTAAAAAAAAAAAAAAAAAAAAAATGATTATTATACCTGTCACAGGGTTCATTTCAGATATTTATCCATGTGAGACACTGACCCACTGGGTACGAAAAGTAAGGGTCAAATGAAAAAAACAATGGGTCATATTGTTCAATAGAACCTAGATTCATAAAACAGCAGTTTAAAACCCCTAACAGCGAGCAGGGTGTCACCAAGGTACAAGAAAAGGTGGGTCAAAATTAAAATCTGTGTGCAAATTGTCCCAATTCCCCACCCAAAAATGAACCCTGCAGTATAGTTTGTAGTTTCACCTTGTTAACAGTGTAACATGCCGATTTTCATACAAAATGTCAACACTTCCTCAAGTCTTTGCCTTTTCTTACAATATTTGTGGGCAGCGCTTGCCATGTTACAAGCGCATTAAAGGATACCTAAACAACATTTTGACAACAAACATAGAAACATAGAATTTGGCGGCAGATAAGGACCGCTTGGCCCACCTAGTCTGCCCATTTTCCTACCTAACAGATAAGCTGCAGATCCTAGTTAACCAACAGCTTACTTCCTCCTACCCCCCCCCCCACTAGGACTGCCTTATGTCTGTCCTATGCATTCTTGAATTCCCCCACTGTTCTTGACTCCACAACCTCCTCAGGAGGCTGTTCCATACATCCACAACCCTCTCTGTGAAAAAATACTTCCTCACATAACCTCTGAGCCATCCCCCCTCTATCTTCAAATTGTGCCCCCTTGTTCTTGCACATCTCTTTTTCTGAAAGATGCTACCCTCTTGGACTTTGTTGACTCCCTTGAGGTACTTGAAAGTTTCTATCATGTCCCTCTCTCCCTTCTTTCCTCAAGGGTATACATATTAAGCTCCTTTAGTCTTTCTTTGTATGTCTTCTGGTGCAGACCCTGCACCATTTTGGTTGCCCTCCTCTGGACAGCCTCCACTCTGTCTATGTCTTTGCGGAGATGGGGTCTCCAGAACTGCATACAGTACTCCAGATGGGGTCTCACCAACTGTCTGTATAGAGGGATAACAACTTCCTATTTTCTACTATTGATGCCTCTTCCTGTGCATCCCAGTATCCCCCCCAGCCTTCCTTACTGCCTTCTCACATTTCTTGCCCGTCTTTAGGTCATCTGATATAATTACCCCCAGGTCCCTTTCCATTTTTACAGTTGTCAGTATCTCACCCCCATTGTGTACTCTTCCCTGGGTTTTTATTTCCCATGTGCATTACCTTGCACTTCTTTGCATTGAATCTGAGCTGCCATACATTTGACCATTCCTCCAACCTTGCCAAGTCCCTTCTCATCCTTTCCACTCCATCTTGTGTATCAACCCTGTTGCGGATCTTTGTGTCGTCTGCAAAGAGACGTACTTTTCCTTCCAGTTCATCTGCAATGTCACTTATTAAAGACATTAAAAAGGACTGGTCCCAGTACTGAACCCTGTGGTACCCGGCTAGTAACCCTCCTTTCTTCACTGTGTACTCCATTTACTACTACCCTTTGCGTCCTGTTGTCTAGCCAATTTTTTTTCCAGGCTGCCACCTTGGAACCCACTCCAAGGCTGGCTAACTTGTGTATTAATCTTTTGTGTGGGACTGTATCAAATGCCTTGCTAAAGTCTAGATAGGCCATGTCCACAGCCCCTCCCTGGTCTACTACTTTGGTCACCCAGTCAAAGAAATCTATTAGATTCATCTGACACGACCTTCCCATCGTGAATCCATGCTGCCTTGGGTCCTCTGCCCCACTGGCCTCTAGGTACTCAACAATTCTTTCCTTCAGAAGTGATTCCATCATTTTCCCTACTACTGAGGTCAAACTAATTGGTCTGTAGTTTCCTGCCTCTGTCCTGCTCCCACTTTTGTGAAGAGGAATCACATCTGCCCTCCTCCAGTCCTCAGGTACCACCCCATCCTCGCATGATTTGTTAAAGAGAGTAGTCAGCGGTGTCACTAGTTCTACCTTTAGTTCTTTTAGAATTCTTGGGTGAATCCCATCAGGCCCCATTGCTTTGTCCACCTTCAATTTTATTAGTTCTTTCAACAACAAACTATTCAAAAATCTGACTCCGTAGGTGACTAAAGGAAAGGCTGCTGTATTCATTAGGGCTAAAACTACATATATATATAATTTACCTAAATGTGGTTCCAGAGCATTTGAATATTGTAAAATCAGCCTTCTAATTTCAAAAAAACTGTCTTACCTGCTTCCTAAAATGGCTGCCAAATGTGTTATGTGATGACATCATTTGAGCCAAAGTCAGAAAGATATATGGCTCTTTATAGTGCTAACTAGTTATTTTTTCCCTTTGTATAGAATTGTTTCACCCAAAAGGTCAAAACCATGTGCATTATTTTGTATAATACACATGTTGGGCTATGGTTCTGTTCATTTTGTGGAGAGTGATTTGGGAGACATTTTTTAACAGTGCCAGCTGATGATGCACACAAAAAAAAAACAAAAACAAAAAAAAACTAAGGTAGACAGACATATGGAGAGTAGTGCAATGTAATGGCTGTTGGGCAGCAGTCTTCCGGGAGTCTTTCTGGAGGCTGAGATGCTGCCCTGTTTGCAGACAACTCTCTGCCCTGAGGGGGGAAGTTGCCCGTCTTCAGGCCGCACTGGACAGTAGTAAGGGAACCTCCCCCATCCAGGGAGCACCAGAGCCACCACCACTACCTCAGAGGTTGCGAAGAAAGTACAGCAGTTGGACCACAGTGTTCTCAGGGAGGGTAAGGGTGATGGAACAAAGGCACACCCAGTCAGTTGTTTCACTCCACAATCCATACACTATTCTGGGGGAGCATAGTTCCCCTGTGGATGCACCCGCAGAGGAGACTAAAGAGGTTGCAGACAACTGTCACAAGGGAGGCCCTCAAGAAAGAGGCAGAGGGCACCACAGGGAAAGGAAGCAACTCCTGGTGGGGGACTCAATTATTAGGGGGATAGAACTGGGGGGAGCAGGGAAAACTGAAGTAAGGTGCCTGCCTGGTGCCATGGCTTGGAGGGACAGGAAGCGCATCCTTAGGATCACAAGAACAGTTGCACAGGAGTCTGAGCTGGACATCATTGTCCACCTAGGGACAAATGACTTGGCTCATCATGACATTAGAGCAGTGCAGAAGGACTTTGTAGAGTTGGGAAGGGGCCTAAGACAAGTAGCACACACAGTATCCTTCTCAGAGGTGCTGCCTGTTAGTGGCATGGGTGACGGGTACTTGCACCATGCAGTTTAACAAATGGTTGAAAAAATGAGGTTGGAGCACAGGGTTTGGCTTCATTGAGGGACTGGGGTTCCACCTGGAGGGACACCAGCCTATACTGGCAGGATGGTCTGCATCTGTCCAGGAGGGGAACAAGTCTTTTGGGCAGTTGGTTTAAATGCTTCATCAGCAAGTTTTTAAACTAGTCAAGGGGGGAGGCACTGATAAGCAGCTGGAAAATCCCAGCCTCTCCCTACAAAACAGGGTACTAAATGAAAAAAAGACCAAGGTAGAAAGGTCAGTGGGGGATGCTGCTACAGAAGGTAAAACCATCAAAAAGTGGAGAGCAATGAGTACCAATGCCCGTAGTCTGGGTAACAAGCTTCCTGAATTAGTGGCCTTGATGGAGGAGGAACATCTGGATATCGTGGCAGTCACAGAAACATGGTACACACAGAACCATGACTGGGACGTTAACATCTGAGGATACACTATCTACAGGAGGGACGGGGAGGGTAAAGAGGAGGAGGGTAGCTCTCTACATAAGGGAAGGAATCAAAGCAACAGAACAAAAAGGTAAACAGGGAGGAGAAGAAGCACTGTGGGTCAATTTGGAGGCAGAGCAATGGCACCACAGTCCGCACAGGGGTTATACAGACCCCTCTCAGGGGAGGAAATGGACAAGAAATGATAGAAAGTATACTTAGAATGGCAGATAAAGGAGATACTGCTGATGGGTGATCTGAATATGCCAGATGTTAACTGGAGTGCAGTTGCAGCAGCCACTTCTAAGAGTGGGGTTATTCTAGATGCCCTACAGGGGGCATGCCTTAGACAACTAGTATTGGAACCCACTCGATAGGGAGCAATCTTAGACCTGGTTCTCTCAAATGGAGATGGAGAGAGGATCACAGATGTAGAAGTGGGTCGCCATCTGGGAACTAGCGACCATCGAACAGTATGGTTCACAATAAACACAGCAATAGAGTCAAGCCATACAAAGGCAAAAGTACTGGACTTCAGGAGGGCTGACTTTGCCACAATGGGTGAGTGCCTAAGGAATGCACTAGCAAATGGGCAGGAAGGAGGGGTGGAAGAACAATGGGGAATAATAAAAACTGCCATCGCAGAGGTAACAAGCCTTTGTGTGAAACAAATAAACAAAACAAAATGATGTAAGAAACCACTATTGTTCTCAAAGGAGGTAGCAGTGAAGGTTCAAGAGAAAAAGAAAGCATTCAGAAAGTACAAGGAATCACAGAAGGAGCAGGACAGAGAATTATATCAGTTAAAACAAAAGGAAGCTGGGAAGGCAGTCAGAACAGCACAGGCCCGAACTGAGGAAAAGATAGCCAACTCAGTTAAGAAGGGGGACAAAACCTTTTTTAGGTACATCAAGGAGCGAAGGAAGACTAAGGGAGGGATAGTGAGGCTTAATGGGGGGGCAGAGGGCGACGGTAAAAAGGCAGAGATACTAAACAAATATTTTTGCTCAGTATTTACAATCGAAGAGGGGGAGGTACCTAAAACAAACAAACAATAGAAACACGCTGGATACAGAAGTTGATACCAGCCCATTTACAGAAGAAAGGGTTCTGAAAGAACTCTTAAAACTAAAGGTGGACAAAGCAGTGGGGCCTGATGGGATTCATCCCAGAATTCTAAAAGAACTAAGGGTAGAACTAGTGACACCACTGACTACCCTCTTTAACAAATCATGGGAGGATGGGGTGGTACCTGAGGACTGGAGGAGGGCAGATGTGATTCCCCTTCACAAAAGTGGGAGCAGGGCAAAAGCAGAAAACTACAGACCTGTTAGTTTAACCTCAGTGATAGGGAAAATGATGGAATGACTTCTGAAGGAAAGAATTGTCAATTACATAGAGGCCAGAGGGGCACAGGACCCAAGGCAGCATGGATTCACAGCAGGAAGGTCATGCCAGACAAATCTAATAGATTTCTTTGACTGGGTGACCAAAGTAGTAGATCAGGGAGGGGCTGTGGACATGGCCTACCTAGACTTTAGCAAGGCATTTGACTCAGTCCCACACAAAAGATTAATATACAAGTTAGCCAGCCTGGGAGTGGGTCCCAAGACGATAGCCTGGGTAAAGAATTGGCTGGAGAATAGGACACAGAGAGTAATAGTAAATGGAGTCCACTCTGAAGAAAAGGGGGTTACTAGTGGGGTACCACTGGGTTCAGTATTAGGACCGGTCCTCTTCAATGTCTTTATAAGCGACATTGCAGAGGGACTGGAAGGAAAAGTATGTCTCTTTGCAGATGACACAAAGATCTGCAACAGAGTTGATGCACAAGGTGGGGTGGAAAGGATGACAAGGGACTTGGCAAGGTTAGAGAAATGGTCAGATGTATGGCAGTTTATATTCAGTGCTAAGAAGTGCAAGGTAATGCACCTGGGAAACAAAAACCCAGGGGAAGAGTACACAATGGGGGGTGAGATACTAACAACAATAAAAATGGAAAGGGACCTGGGGGTAGTCATATCAGATGATTTAAAGGTGGGCAAGCAATGTGAGAGGGCAGTAAGGATGGCTGGGGGGATACTGGGATGCATAGAGAGAGAGGCATCACCAGTAGAAAACAGGAAGTTATCCCTCTGTACAGACAGCTGGTGAGACCCCATCTGGAGTACTGTGTGCAGTTCTGGAGACCCAATCTCCGCAAGGACATAGACAAGATGGAAGCTGTCCAGAGGAGGACTACTAAAATGGTGCAGGGTCTGCACCAGAAGACATATGGAGAGAGACTAAGGGAGCTTAATATGTATAGCCTTCTTTTCTTGACAACGTCTTTCATATTGGAACATAGTGCAATCAACTTCCCTCATAGGAAGCATTTTAATGCGTCCCAAATCATGTTCCATGGTGTATTCTCAGGCTGAAAAACTGTTGTATGAAGTCCCTGATTTCCTCTTTTACCTCTTGTTGCAGAATTGAATTGTTAAGCTTCCACGTAGGTGTTCTGCCACGTAGCCTTAAACCCAGCATCAGCCAGCGATCGGCATCATACTGCTCGACACAGTGCTAAGACTCCTTCCTCCAGGGGTTGCAAGGGACTAGCAGCAAGGACCCCCCCCCATGGATGCTGTGTAGTGGGCTAGAAGCTGAAACTCCAGCCCTAGGCTGGGACAGTCACTGCAGCTTCTCTGCCCCCTGTCTCTCCTAACTGCCAGTTGGGTGGCTGCATCAGTAGATATGCCACAGCTCCCCAAAAAGGTGCAGTGTTTGAGAAGAGGTAATTTCATTGAAGACAGTGGGCAGCTTTAAGAGGGTCAGGGCTTGGACGGGTATGGGGAGGGTAAGGGTCATGGGTAGGGAGGATGGGAGGAGTGGGGGAAGGGGGCAGGGACAATAGCTTAAGCTGTGGACCCTGCAACACGAGCAGACTTGATAGACCAAATGGCCGCCTTCTGCTAGCTTCTGCGTATGTTTGTATTCTACACTCCTGGACTTAAACCCAGCCTGTGACGAGGGTTGTCCCGTTAGCATCTCTGCCCCCTTCCTCTCCTGACTGCAGAGTGGGCAAATGCATTGGGAGAGTGGACAGAGCTCTAGGAAAAGGCGCTGTGTTTGAATCTACATTCTTGGGCTTAAACCCAGCAGTGGTCAGTGTTATGCACCGTTGTCACCCAACACAACACTAAGGCTTCTTCCTCCTCCTCCTCCAGGGGTCGTGAGGGGCTAGCAACAAGGACACTCCTCCCCCTATCAGTCGCCGCCTCGTGGGATAGAAGCTGAAGCTTCAGTTCTGTGCCAGGACTGTCTCTCCAGCTCCTCCACCCTTGTCTTCCCTAACTGCCAGTCATGCTGCCACATCTGGAGAGTGGGCAGAGCTCCAGAAAAAATGTACCATGTTTAAATCTACAGTCCTGGAATTAATTATTAAATTAGTTTGCCATTTCTGATTCTTTTACTATATCTCTGTTATTAATTTCAGGGGTCCAGTAGTGTATTTATTTCTATTTTTTGAGTTAATGTAATCACATAAGGCTTTGGGATTTTGTTAATATTTTGCTAGTTTAATTTCAAATGTCCTGTTTTGAGAATCTGATGGCTTTTTTTATACAGCATTACTGACTTCTTGTATCTAGTTATGTTGTCTGAGCTGTGGTAATGTTTCATAATTTTATACAGACTCTTTTTCCTTGCAACCAGCCTTTTAATTCTCGATGTGAACCATGCTGGAACTTTGCATTTTCTATTAAAAACCATGTCAAACATGTATTTCCATTCAGCCCCGTTAAATGCTTTCACAGTGTCAGTGGTGAGCATGAATGGAATGCTGCCTTAGGGCACTGAGACCTCCACTGTACAGCATTCAGAAGCTCTCATGTTGTTGTGATGGTACCTTCCCTGCATGAAGCCAGTGTGGTCTGTGTGAACAAGGGACAGGAGGATGCTCTTAAGCTGTTCTGCTAAAACTTTTGCCAAAATCTTAGTGTCATAAGGCTCGTTCACACTGCCTGTTCTGAGTTGGTGGTGGTGATGGTGGTGCACAGCACCCAGATGGGTGCCGCTGTGCACATATAAATGCCACCATTCTGCCATTTTTCACTTGCGTTCTGTTGTGTCCACGATCCCTGTTTTCTTTGGGTCGCATAGTGGAGTATGAGTTTTGCGCCAGTTTGCTCAGCTGTGTGAACAGCCAGCAGCATCCAAAATGTTGCCCAGTGTCACAGATCCACTCTGGTACGGTGTTTTCTCCGCTTACAGCCCTCAGCTTTTAAAAAGAACTACTTGCCTGAGTTCAGCTGTGCTTAATGTACATAAAACTACCTTTAACTGAACTCTGGTCTGAAGAACCCCTCCTCTGGCACTGTAGTATAGTTGACCGCCCCCACTGGAACCCTCAGAATGCCGAACTTCTCTTGCGGCACCTGCAACATTCCAGAGCTATGCCATCTGAACGCTGCTCCACAGCATTTCAGATAGCTTGCCTGCAACCACCTACATAGCAGCGATCCAACTTTCTCGCTGTGTGAACAAACCTATAATTATGAAATGAGTAACAGGATAGGTTATGGAAAACTCTGCATTCTTTCTGGGTTTGTCAGTCAAATATGAATGGCCCAATAACAAGAGTGTGGAAGCCCTGCCCTCCCCTACTTCTGTAAATACCTGCTTCAAACAGTTTCATATTGTTCCCTTAAGATGTTTGTAATACTTTCATTTCAGTGCTCAATTTTTTAATTTAAAGTATTTTCCCACTACGTGATCCATATATGTAGTAGTATATTGTATACCTTAAAGTTACATTTCATATTTACTATTTTTCCTTTGAAAAACTGAATTTCCAAAGAAAGGAAAACATTTCGGAGTATTTAAATGCATAACCATATAATGCTCAACTTTTCTAAGTACTATTTATCGTTTTGGTAGACAACACTATCTCAGTCTTAGAATGGTGGGCAATAATTGTTGACTTTGATTCCAGTCATCACAAATATCTTTGCTGTCTGCTAGATGATCAGTTCACCTCTTGAATAAGAGTGTTTCTTCACTGTAGCTTTATTGCTACAGTCTGAAGTTGGTGCCAGCTACCTGTCTGCTTTTCATGTTCCTGATTACGCTGCGGCACAGCTCACCCTAGGGCCTAGGCTGTGATTTCTTCTGCTACATTTCATCATAATTTTTTTGTTTACCTTAGCAAGCACATTGAGCTACACTGCCCTATTTCAAGTGCGGCCAGCATTTACAAAACAAATGAAATACATACAATATAAAATGAAAGTACAGATAAAATGCAGTGTGAGAGAGACAAATGCAGTTACAAAACACGTGAAGTACATACAAGAAAAAGAAGAGCACTAGGTAGGTGTTTCGAGTAAAATTACAAAAGTAGCAATCTCAATTTCAATCTTTCCTTGACTGTAAACAGCTATTATACAATGGCAATAAAAATCCTGGAACCTGATTGGCTGTCTGCCCTTGGCAGCAGTGAGGTTATGCGAGCCCAACCTTACTGTATTGATTTGTTGGATATTTGTTAGCTGCTTCTCTTCATACACAGATATATTGCCAGACTAAACAATCTACTAAAAACATTTTTTAAGTGTTTTTTTTATTTTGTGTAACAATGAGCCATTATATAATAGCAATAATGCACTCCAGGATGTGGGTTGTACTGGGATAACCTCACTTCTGGGACATTGGATGTACTCGGCCTGCTGCCTCGTACCCAACCACCCAGGCGTGAGGTTATCCCAGCACAACCCACACCTTGTCGTGCATTATTGCTTAATTTTTCCCTGCTTAATTCAGTTATGAAGGATGCATTTCCACTATTGTAAAATTTCATGTGCAGTTGACATGAAGACCAGTGCTATTATTTTTTAAATATGTCCCTATTTTGGCCGGCCCGGTGGTGTTGAGGGCTGAGGCGCTGGACTCCTTCCCTTGTGCTACTCCGGCGACCCATGTTCGGGAACAAGCACGGCCACTGGGGGCTGGTAGGGGAGGAGAAGGATCAAGCATCCGAGGGACTGCTCTACTTCTCTGGGGAGGGGGATGCCAGTGGTCAGTGTTCGACTGGCCACTAGCGGAGGCTGGGGGCAGTGTGCTGATGCTGCAGAAGGAGGTGGAGATGGGGCAGGCGCCTGGGAGGAGCCTCGAGGCAGCGTGCTCCCTCCGCCAGGTGGCATTGCACGCCCGTCTCCAGGGAGAAAAACGGAGGAGAAATCATTGCCGTGGCACATAACGGAGGGTGCCTGCAGGCCCCTGCCTGACTAGCCACGATGCTGGCCACACTGGATCCAGTCTCGGTGGGGGTTGGGAACCCCACTGACCCCGCCAGGGAGGGTGAGCCCTGGGGTGTAAGGGTTAGCGCGCCGGCTGGTAGACGTCGGGGGACAGGGCTGAGGCTCCCTCCTGAGGTAGGGACCACGGTAACAAGGAGCAGAAACATAATAACTGAAAAAAATATATGTATGTGCCTATTTAATGTGTCCAGATCGTTAAAACTCATATATTCTTTGGCAAATGGGATCTGCATTTTTATCATCTCTCGGAGTTCTTCATGGGCTATTTTTTCAACTGTTCTGTATTGGTGGATTCCTCTAACATATGTATTAGTATTCCAGTTTGGCCACACCAATGCCAACATTTGTTTCCATCACTGAATCCCATTCTAAATCATTTGGCTGGTGTGATATATGCTCTTGTCAATACTTTGTTTTATTGATTAATTTTTTACTCTTAAATAATCTGTTTGCTATAATCTTCCTGTTCTTCTATACGTCTTCTGATCCACCACTGTCAGTTTCCTTTCCCTGTGTGATAATATGTTTTCTCTGCTGTTCTATGACAGGGTATAAAATCCAGTTTCAGGTACAGGGAGAATCTTCCCCTTCCCCAAAGGGTTTTCCAAATGGGGGAACCCAAGTTTTGTTTTTTTTTTGGGGGGGGGATAAACTTCTGGTGGGGATTTTCATGAAAAAAAAAATGCCATTTGGTTTGCTGATATGTTGGGAGTGTGAATAAAAATTGTACTACAGGTTAGTGTCTTCTGGTTTTTATTTTTTACTTTTTGCTGGTATTGTACTGTTTGTTTGATGACAGACCTGATGGACATCGGAGGTGATGACAGGGCTCAATTCAGTTCGCATTTGTTTAGAGAATGGGTCAGACTGTAGACAACAAGCACAGACAGACAGTCACTGAAAAAAGTAGCAGACAATGAATAAAAATATAAAATACTGAGCTAAAATAAACATTCCCAGTGGCCCTTCCTTAAACTTTGTCCCTTTAAGGCCTCTCTGGTGAGTGAAGCTAAGGCTTCAAGCTACCATAAAAAATTTGTCTGTTTTCTTATGCCATTTATTTTTCAGCATGTGTTTGCAGCTCTATCAAAATCTACAGATCTTCTCCAAGGATAGCTGTTCAGTTAGACCACACCTTTAAAACTATACCTGCATCAGTACTAGCACTGACTAACATTGAAACATATGCTAGTGGAGGGCCGCCCACGACGATGTCATGTGTCAGCGTTTGTATAAACATGGGCAACTCCATCACTCCTCTGCTCTTTTCCCACCGTTGATCATCCTCGTCAGACCTGCTGCTGGAAACTTTAACTGGCTGTTGCTGTTTATCCTTTATTTTGTTATACAAAGTGTTTTTCGTCATCTCTGCATATCACTGAAATCTAAAGATACTTTATTTCGGTACTGTAAGTGCAAAACTAAAATTCTCATCAGAGACGCACACAAGGTTTGTTCTTGTTGTTTGGACCTGTCTCACAGTGTGAGGACGAGTGAGATCTGCTAGAACTTTAAAAAGCTACGAGAGGTGACACTGCAAGAAGGCTGTGGAAAATGTTCTTCTCTTTAAAACTTTAGCAGCCATTGTGAAGAAACATGGCTCAAAATCGGTGTTGACAGCCCTGTTGGTCGAGTCTCGTCCACCAAAGTCAGAGGACCGGGAAAGAGATAGGTTGTTGTCACAACTGTCCTCATTGTCGGGCGGTGGTCCATAATCACAAGGATGAAGAAAAGTCTGCTTCCCTGGCGAGATCCTGGTTGCTTCTGCGAACACAAGGTAATTCTAGCACATCACTGACTGCTCCGGTGGCGTTGACAACAGCGCACTCGCCCGTCACTGAGACATCAAGGTCAGAGTTCAGGTCAGGTGCTGCTGTACCTGCTTTGAATGATACAGTGCCATAGTCCACCAGGACATAGAACATGGTAACATCGAGACTGACTGCAGAAAAGGACCGTCCGACCCATCCAGTCTGCCCCTTTTTTTTTCCCCTGCCTGAAATATAAAATCGCAGACCCTACATGGTCACCAGCCACTGCCCTCCCTCCACATACCCCTACCAATGGTGTCTTCAGACCCTGTTTGGACTCCGGGTTTCCTTCCCTACCAGTTTTGGTGATACCCATGTGTTTATCCTATGCTTTCTTAAATCCAGTAACAGTTTTAGCTCCAACCACTTCCGCTGGGAGACTGTTGCAGGGGTCCACCACCCTTTCTGTGAAGAAGTACTTTCTCCTGTTCCCTCTTATCCTTCCCTCCTCCAACTTCATATTGTGCCTTCTAAGTAAGTAAGTAAGTAAAATATTATTTTTAAGCGCTTTTCAAAAACCAAAGCGCTGTACATAATAGAACAACATTTAAAAACAACAGTTAAAACAGTAATACAATCATTCTTCATATGCTTTATAAAACAGAAAATTTTGGGCTCCGATTTAAAGCTCTCGACAGTCAGGCAGTCTCGTATCTGATGAGTTAGAGAATTCCACAGGGCAGGGGCGGCGTAGGAGAATGCACGTGCCCCAGATGTCTTCAAATGAACCCTGGGGATTTCTAGCAATCCCTCGTCGGGGGATTGGAGTGAACGAGAGGGGCAGTAGGGAATAAGGAGATCTTGCAGATACTGCAGTCCCTGTTCATGTAGGGCTTTATAGGTCAGTAATCCGACTTTAAATGTGATCCGCCACTGAACCGGCAGCCAGTGCAGTCCGCGCAGCACAGGCGTAATATGACTGTTTCTAAATGTCCCAGTCAAAAGCCTGGCCGCTGTGTTCTGCACTAGCTGCAAGTGGTGGATATCAACCCTGGTTGCTGTAGGTATAGGGCATTGTAGTAATCAAGGCGGGTGGTCACGAAGGCGGGGACCAAGGTAGGAAGGTCAGCCAGAGGAACCAGGTGTTTCACCCGCGCGATATTCCTAAGATGGTAAAAGGAAGACTTGACAACGACTGACTCCTGGGATTTCAGGGTCAGACCATTGTCAATAATAACGTCCAGATTACGTACCTGGTCTGAGGTCGAAAGCTGGACACCATCAAGCCATAGTCCCGATGGAACCCCAGCCCTACGACCCACCTCAAGGTGACCCGGGTCCACAACCAACACCTCGGTCTTATCCGGGTTTAACTTCAGCCAGCTGGCACTCATCCAGTCTTTGATTTCAGATAGGCAGCTGTTAAGCATAGAGATCGCATCGTCCTGTCCGGGAGTAAAGGACAAATACAGCTGGGTGTCATCTGCATAACAGTGAAAACCCAGACTGTATCGCCTAATGATATCTCCTAATGGCAGCATGTACACTGCGAACAACATGGGCGTCAAAATGGAGCCCTGCGGCACCCCACAGGAGCGAGAGATGGCATCAGAGGAATAAATTCCGGTGACAACCCTCTGTATCCGGCCTGTGAGGAAAGATCAAAACCAATGTAGAACTGTACCAGACAGTCCACAAAAAAGTTGCAGGCGCTTCAAAAGCACACCATGGTCCACAGTATCAAATGCTGCAGAGAGATCAAGAAGGACTAGAATAGTACAAGCCTTTCGATCTCTTGCAATTAGGAGGTCATTTAAAACCTCGACAAGAGCAGTTTCAGTGCTATGTCTTTTCCTAAACCCTGACTGGAGAGTATCATAGATATTTTGATTTGTAAGATGGTCGTCTAGCTGTATCGCAACCACCTTTTCAATAACCTTACCCACAAAGGGCAGGTTAGATATGGGTCTGAAGTTAGCTAGACAGTCTGGCTTCAACAAAGGTTTTTTAAGGAGTGGTTGAATGACCGCCTCCTTTAGTGGATCAGGAAAAAAAACCTGCTCCAAAGACTTCCAGACAGTTTCAGCAAGGATCGGACAGATGACATCTACGCAACCTAATAATAGTGGCATAGGGCCCGGATCCAAACTACAGCTGGTTGGTCGTACAGTCTGAACAATCTTCATAATATCCATGAACTCCGGCCTACTAAAGTCAAACCAGGTAGCATGGGTGTTGGTTTGCTACCGCCGATCACCGCAATCCCTTAAAGAGGGAGCTAGGCTGATGCCCGACCTAACGCTGGAAATCTTATCTGCAAAGAACCGAGCAAGCTCATCACACTCTATTTGTGAAAAATCTCTTCCAGACTGCAGACAGAGTGGATTGCACAATCTGTCAACAGTCTGAAAGAGTTGAGCTGGTTGGTTCCGCGCAGCAGCAATCTCCCTGGACAGGAATTCTGCCTTCTTATGGGTGATTGCTGATTGATGGACACCATAATGGTCCATCAATCTAAGATTGTCAGCATCCAGGCCGGATTTCCACCAAGCCCTCTCTAGCCTTGGCCCCACTCTCCTCGGCTCCTTCAAGGACCCATCTAACCATAGGGTTCTCGGGTGCAGAGTGAGTGGGCGAACACGGACAGGAGCAATTGAATCCAAGGCCTCACCCACTGCCTTATTATAGTCAAGTATGAGATCCCCTGGACCCATGCACTCACTTGAAACACCCGATAGGTCCAGTACCACCAGTAGGCCCTCTGGGGTAATTCCCCTTAAAGGGTGATAATGGACCATCTCCGTAGGGGCAGGCCTATTTGGGGGTGCCCCAAAGCTGAATCTTATGGTGTGATGGTCCATCCAAGCATTTGGTTCCACCCTCAACTGCATGACCTCCATCTCCAGTAGAAACACTAGATCCAGTGAGTGACCCCCTATATGGGTAGCAGAGGTAACCACCTGTTTAAGGCCCAACATAGTCATAAGTTGGAGGAGGTTATTCCCAAAATGCAAGAGTTCATCGTTGACCCAGGCATTGAAGTCACCCAGTATTAGCCACCTGGGCGACTCCAATGCCACGTCAATGATGAAGTCTGCAAACTCCTTCAGGAATTCTCCACCATCGCCAGGTGGACGGTAGATGAGGAGAATCCTGAACTCTACACCTGCTCCCCAGATACACTCAAAGGATCGAGTGCAACCCACTGGTACCTATAAAAGATGGCTACGCCCCCGCCCCTACGATCCAACCTCGGGCGTTGTATCACTGAAAACCCAGCCGGAGCAGCAGATGCTAATATAGGGCCTGCATTCTCATCTAGCCAGGTCTCAGTGATGCATGCCAGGTCAGATGTTGCAACAAGATCTGCTATAATGGTGCTCTTGTTCCTAATAGACCTGTCATTGCACAACACCACCCGGGTTGGATGGGTTTTCAAGGAGTATCGTAGTACCTGCCCACAATTTGTGGAGCCCTTGGGTATGGAAATCAGGCAGGGAAGACCTCTCTCCTGATCCCATTTTACCCCAGGGCATCTCCTAGTCCCCACGATCTCTATCTGCCCACCCCTCACCATTCTCCCACTCTGCGCAGTCCATCCACCCCTTGAACGCCTTCTCACTGTCCCCAATGCACGACATCTTTTATAGACATCAGCTAATAAAAGGGGACAATGAAAAGGGTGGAGGTCCCGAAGCAGAGTGGGAGAATAACGTCTGACCATCTTAAAGCCCTCCCAGCACATCTTAATGAAATGATCAATAAATAACCAAACAGTTAAAATTAATCAAATTAAACTATCTCACTACAATGGTATAATTATCAATTATACACATACATCAATATCCAATATACAAATCAACACAACCACACAAAATCCAATCTATCAAACCTTACTCATTACAACAAATCAATTTAAATTAAACAAACAGTTGTTATCACAACAATAAAATAAACAAATTACTTATACTAATAATCCAATTAAGTCCCATAAATCCTGTAAAGAGACCAGTCCCTTTTTATCCAGAATATTTCATACGGATCACAACAATAGGCAGCATTGTTTAAAAATGACCATTAAATGTCTTATTATTGTGGGCTAAAGGAACTCTCACTTCCCCAGCCACATCAGATTTTATTCTAAGATTCTGCTCTCACCAGAATTCATGGCCAATTCAGTGTAATAGCCTTTCCAGGCCTGCAGAAATGAAAGTCCAGTGTGAATATCGCCAGGGGAAAATAGCTACCTTATAGGAAAATGCCACCCCCAGCCAAGATCAGGACTACAACCCCCAGAAATGAAACCACCCACCAGCAGAACCCCCGATAGGCCTAGGAGGCACTGATTACTCCCGCCCGCCCTTCAACAGGCGTAGAACCAGTATCACCTGTCCCGAGCCCATCCAGAGCAATGAATACCCCAAGTAGCTCACCCCACAATGAACATCTACAGTTGCCCGGAATCCAAATAACACAGGATGAAATGCAGTGATAAATCCAACCAGTACAAATATGCAGACAAAGAATCCGCTAGGTATAAACTCCCCACAGGTTCAAGGGCTCACCACACCACATCAGATAGTTAGGACTTTAATTCCCCAGCACTTCGACTGAGTTCTCTACAGCAGTCAAAGCTCCAAATCCTAAATACCATTAGATCTCTCTACAATAATTCAGCCAGGGAACAGCAGCTCTTCTTAATCCACATAGACCATCATCATTTGTAATCCAAACGAGTACTTTCCAAGCAGAAAAACACCAAACCGCAGCATAGTTTGTGCACCACTCACTGAACCAGTGAGTCCGTTTCACCACAGAATTAGATTTCGGCTCAAGCAGTTCCAAGGCACACAGAGGTGAAATATAGTGCACAAACTGCAAACAGTCAGACTACAAAGTCAGTACATCCACACGCTGAAAAAATCGTTGGGAAATTCGTCAGAAAACCCCAGTGCACAAAAACAACTGCGGTCTCCACGGTCGGAGATGATCCATTCCACCACAAAGTCAAAGTTCTAGTCTTTGGACATCTTTTTCTTTGAAAGATGCTCCCTTCCTGTACCTTGTTTATTCCCTTTTGGTATTTAAATGTCTCAGTCATGTCTCCCCTGATCTCCAGGGAGTACAGATCTAGATCTCTTAGCCTTTCCTCATAGGGCTTCTGATGCAGGCCCTGCACCATTTTGTTTGCCCTCCTTTGTACCCTATCTATCTTGTCTATATTCTTACAGTGATGAGGTCTCCAGACCTGTACACCATACTTATGGTGGGGGTCTCACCAGTGATTTATACTGGGGCAGTATCGCCTCCCTCAACCTACTGGTTATACCCTTCCCTATACAGCCCAACATACGATTTGCCTTTCCCACTGCCTTATCATATTGTTTCACCACCTTTAGGTCATCCATTAATATGATAACCCCCAGGTCCCTTTCCTGGCCGGTTACCGTGACTACTTCCCACCCAGTTCGTATGTGGTTCATAGGTTTTTATGGCCTAAGTGCATGATTCCACACTTTGCATTGAATCTCAATTGCCAAGTTCCTGACCACTCCTCCAACTTCCCCAGGTCCTCCTTCATTCTTTTCACCTCCCACCCCCAGTGTGTCTACACAGAGTTTTGTATCATCTGCAAATAGGCACACCTGCTCTTCCAGTCTGACCGCAATGTCACTAATGTATATATTACATAGGACTGGGCCAATACTGACTCTTGTGGCACTGCACTTGCCACTGTGCCCTCCCCCAAATGAACCCCATTTATTGTCAACCCTCTGGTTTCTACAGCTAAGTCAGCTTTCCACCCATTTTGCTATTTTAGGACCTAGTCCAATACTGCTCAGTTTGTTCACCAGCCTTCTGTGTGGGACAGTGTTGAAAGCCTTGCTGAAGTCCAGACAGGCCATGTCCACCACCCCAATGTGAGGGCAGATATTGTAATGCCTGCATATAGTTCACTAGTCAGACTCCATCTCGAGTACTGGGTATAGTTCTGGTCCCCATATCTCAGGAGAGATATTGAGAGGACTATGATGGCGCAGAGGAGAGTGACAAAAGAGGCTGAAGGCTTTGAAATGTGGGCTATGGCCACTTCCTGGGTGGTGAGAGGTGAAGCATCTGTTTTAGAGTTATGCAAGGCAGATACATGGTCCTCCATCCACACTTTCACCAAACACTACAAATTGGCTGTTCAAAGCCCTGCTGATGCAGCTTTTCATCACAGAGTGTTGCAGACAGCAGTTCATAAGTAGACTTCTTATTGTACAGTCGTGGCCAAAAATATTGACGCCCACGCAGTTTTTTCTAATAATGCACCATTCCTTCCAGAAAATTGTTGAAATTAAAAAATATTTTGGTATCCACATATATATTTCTTTGGTTTGAAGTGGAATAAAACACAAAAAGCAGAAAAATTTACTAAGTCTTAGCTTATTCCACACAGAAATCCTTAAATGGCCCAGACAAAATTATTGGCACCTTTTAGAAGTAGTTAGAAATAATTAGATTTCAAGCAGGTGATTCTCCTTCACTTTGGAATTGAACTCACCTGTGGTGAATTGCAGGTGCCTGCAATATAAAAATCACTCATTCAGCCAGTTTGAATAGAGAAAAGGACTCATTCTCCTGTTTTGTGTCACTGTGTGTACCGCAATGAGCATGGACAAAAGAAAGACAGCCAGAGAATTGTCTGAGGAGGTCAGACAGAAGATTGTAGCCAAGCATGGACAATCTCAAGTCTACAAATCAATCTCCAGAGACCTTGATGTTCCTGTTTCCACTGTACAAAATGTTATCAGGATGTTTAAGGCCCATGGCACTGTAGCCAACCTCCCTGGACGTGGCCGCAAGAGAAAACTTGATCGAAGATTGCAGCGCAGGATTGTTCAAATGGTGGAGAAAGCACCTCAATCAACAGCCAAACAGATTCAAGCTGACCTTCAGACACAAGGGACGACAGTTTCAACTCGCACCATCCGTCGCCAACTCAATGAAAGGGAGTTATATAGTAGGAGGCCCAGGAGGACCCCACTGCTGAGAGAGAGACATAAGAAAGCCCGACTGGGATTTGCTAAAACACACCTGAACAAGCCAAAATCCTTCTGGGAGAATGTCCTGTGGACAGATGAGACCAAATTAGAGCTTTTTGGTAAAGCACATCATCTCTATGTTTACAGGAAACAAAATGAAGCCTTCAAAGAAAAGAACACCTTCCCTACAGTCAAACATGGAGGAGGTTCAGTGATGTTTTGGGGTTGCTGTGCTGCCTCTGGCACTGGGTGCCTTGAGCGTGTGCATGGCATCATGAAATCTGGAGATTACCAGGCCATTTTGGAGCACAATGTTGAACCCAGTGTCAGAAAGCTGGGTCTCCGTCGAAGGTCATGGGTCTTCAGCAGGACAATGACCTCAAACACACTTCAAAAGCACCCAGGAATGGTTCAAGACAAGAAGCTGGACTGTTCTGAAGTGGCCAGCAATGAGTCCAGATCTAAATCCATTGAAAACCTGTGGAGAGATCTGAAAACAGCAGTTGGGAGGAGGCACCCTTCAAATCTGGAGAACTGGAGCAGTTTGCACAAGAAGAGTGGGCCAAACTGCCAGTAGAGAGTGCAGGAAGCTCATCCATGGCTATAGGAAGCGGTTGATTGCAGTCATTTTGACCAAAGGCTGTGCTACCAAATATTAAGTCTAGGGTGTCAATAATTTTGTCAATGCCATTTCTTTTCATTTTCTGATTTAAAAGGATATATTAAATTCTGAATCAAGAACAAAGGTTCTGTAATATTAACAGAGAAATAAAGAATTGTGGAGACCAAATACTGTACTGTTGTTAATTTCAACTTATGTTTAGAGGAAATTGTGAGTTATTTGAAAAAGTGCAAGGGCGCCAATATTTTTGGCCACGACTGTACATGTCTGAGACATGGGATAATATTCTACCCCTCCCGGTTGTTCTGGGTACTGCTTCTTTAAACCCAGTAGTTATGATTCCCATTGAGAATGTGGAGTGCTACAGAAAGAAATGTCTTCATACTTACCGCAGTTTCATTTTCTGTAAGCTCCTACATTGTCAGTGGGGCCTGCCCAGGAGCCTCACTCCTGCATGAGAATATTAATCAGTAACGGCTGAAAAACCTAGTAGTTATGATTCCAATTGACAATGTAAGAGCTAACAGAAAAGGAGATTACGGTAAGTATGAAGAAATTTCTGCTTTGTTAATCTGCCTTTCGCTAGCCCAGCCAACAGTGGGCTCAACCTACTGCCACACTCAGAATTCCTCTGTTTAGCATAAAATAATGACATACAGTACAAGCATTATTCGTGAAGCTAAGTTAAGTGCCTCCCTTGTTGCTTTGAGATGACCCTGGCATTGTTCTGTATGATATATATATGACTGATGCTCTAAGTCTATTATGTTTTGCTGCAACTCCTTCAGTTTTTCCATCCTAACCTTCGCTTTAGAGGGCATATATCTCATTCCCTCTGGTAGCGCCTGAAGGTGGCAGCAGAAAACATCCCATTTCCCTCTTATAATGTCTTGAAGTGGCAGCAAATCACTCTTAATCCCTCCAGCAGACGTCCGGATGTCTCCAGTGTGGATGTGTATATTTAGCCAGCCAGTCAACTTTGGGCTTAGTTAAGTATTTCTAGGGGTACTGTACCACCTGCTTATCATGTATGGATACATAATGTAGTGTAGATATGTTGCTTGTTTTCCACAGGGGGAAAAAAAAAGGTTTACGTTGCTTTTTTTTAAATAGTTTTGGGGGCTATTTTGGCATTTTTTTGGGTATTTGGTTAGTATACAAAAAGAATTGCTTAGAATTCATTGCATACCACCATTAGAAATGTAATTTTGTGGGCCGGCCCAGTGGCGCTGAGGGTTGAGGCGCTGGACACCACACCTTGCGTTGCGCCAGTGACCCGGGTTCGGGAACGAGCCGGGTGCTGAGGTCGGCAGGGAGGAGTGGGATCTGGGGCTTCCTGGTGTGGTAGTAGCCTCTAGTGGTGACGGAGGTACTACCAACAGTGGGGCTGAGCTCTGGCGAGTGGACATCATTGCGATTGGCGCTTTGGGGTAAAATTACCTCGGCGTGCTGTATGATGGCGGCTTGTGGTGCTGCCTGACTCCTTCCCTGGATGCTCCTTCAGATCGGGACCCCCCCCCTGGATCCTGCGGTGGTGGCTGCGTGCCTGCCATGGCGAAGATCGCTGAGCAGGTACCGAAGGGATAGAGCTTGGGGTGTGGGTGGAGCAGGGGCTGTGTGGCCGGACTGGACTGGGGAGGAACAATAGGTAACACCTCCCCAGCCGCAGAGGAACAAGAAAACTACGTAACAAAAAAAAAGAAAAAAATGTAATTTTGTGCTGAGCATCTTTGCCACTCATACTTTGTGTGCATCACTTACAGTTTAGGAGGTATTCGCATTTGTTTATGGTATGGTGTGTATGGTTGACTTTTGTCTGTCAGGCCTCACAAAAGCACCTTGAATACAAAGGATAAAAACACATGTTTTGTATTAGAAAGGTTGCTTTTTAGTGCAGAATTACTTTTATTTTTTTTTTTTTATTATTTATTTCATAATTCGGATTTACAACCTTTGAGTCAAATACTCATTTACAAAGGCACCTCGTCGCAGGGAGGGTAGACAACAATTGGTGGTAGAGTACAACAATGGAGAACATTACAGGTGAGATACAATAAAAGAACACACAAAGTAATTCCAGTAATACAAAGGTGTACAAAGGCTTCAGTTAGTTACAATTTACTACATACTTATCATGTATGGATACATAATTTGGTGTAGATATGTTGCTTGTCTCCCCCCCCCCCCAAAAAAAAAGTGCTTTACATTGCCTTTATTTTATTTTTTTTAGTAAAAAAAAAAAAAATCATTTTTGGGGTATTTTAGCTAGTACTAAAAAAATTAATTGCTTAGAACTCCTTGCATACCGACGTTAGAAAGCTAATTTTGTTCTGTACAACTTTGCCACTGGCACTTTGTGTGTAGCACTTACGGTTCATGAGGTGTTTGCATTTGTTTATGGTATGGTGCCTGTGGCTTCATTTTTGCTTAGAAAGAGCCAGGATGCAGTGCTAAAAGTGCAGAGGGCAGAAGGGGTGAAACTGTCAGAGAGCTGCTGTGGAGGGGATGAGATAGGCCAGGATTACTCTATGCATGTAGGCTTTCTCTGTCTCCCAGAGCATAGCTTTGGAAGGGGCAGTAGGGACAGTATGTTTTAAACACGTCCCATGGGGGGGGGCGCTAATGACCAGCTGAGCGAACGGTCGCATCACTCCGGAGCTCCACACCGTTAATATTATAAAAGTACAGTAAATAGATATTATTCTCCTTTTTGATGTGTATTTTGAAACTATTACCTACCGTACAAATGGACGAGTACGTTACTTCGGGAAAATCGGCCTGACAAATGGGCAAAAATGCCAAGAAGACACCACACCACGAGGGAGTCACGACGAGTGGAATAGGCCTGATCTCCCTGTCTGCCGCAGAGATTATGGCACTCAGCCGGGTGGTATCGGAGCAGAGACATTTCTTCACCGAGAGGGTGGTGGAACCATGGAATGCACTGCCCAGGAGTCAAGTGGAAGAGAACACAGTGGAATCATTCAAGAAGGGTTGGGACAGGTACGGGAGATACTGAAGCCTGGGAAGACCACCTCTGGGGCTGGGGGGTGGAGGAGTGAGCTCCAAGTAGGGGCCTGGCTTCCGAGCAGACATGATAGACGATGGGGCCTATTCTGCTGGCTTTTACTATGATACTATGATAGATACTAGCCGATTTCAAGTCACACTGGGAAAATATGGAACAAACGCTTAAGGGCTTAACCCAAGAAATTAAGCAACATGCCAGGCAACTAAGCGAAATAGAACAACGGGTGTCAGATATTGAGGACACCAACTGTGAGATCTCAGATAAAGTACAGAAGCTAGAAAGACATCGAGGAGCTTAAAGAGGCATTGGACTATCAGGAAAATTATAGTAGATGGAATAACCTGTGGATCAGAGGCCTGACTGAGGGAGTGGAGAGTGGTAAACTGCTGAAATTCTGTGTGGAAACACTGCCTGCATTGCTGGAGAGGGATTTAGCCAAGAAGAAACTCAAAACTGAATGGGCACACAGAGCCCTTGCCCCAAAGCAACCCGTGATCAGCCCCTGCGGAAAGTTGTCTTCCGCCTGCACCATTATCAGGATAGGCAGGCCATATTGGTGGCCTTTTGAAATTAGAGGGACCTACAGTATGAAGGGCATAAACTCACCATCCACCAGGACATGTCCGTGAGGATTCAGAGAAAGTGGCAGCAGTTCAACTCATAGATGGATGGACTCAGAAAGCGAGGATTGGAGTTCTTCATGGTGTATCCGACAGTCATAAAGGATAAGGTGGAGGGGGCTACCTTCTCATTTTGGGAGCCTGAGAAGTTGCAGATGTGGGAGGAATGGGATTGGAAGAACAAGAACACCTGAGCTGCGCTGTGTTCTGAATGCATTGGCTACCTAATGACAGAAACAACAGGACAATCGGTCCTGCTGTCTGGAGGGGCGGCATGTAAAGTAAGACTTAAATGTAAAAACTGAGACTTTGCTGGGGCCCCTTGTCTGGGGGTTATTCGTCACCTTTCCCTCTATTTCCCACCCGCCATAGCTATGTCCACCTACAGAAGATATTGTAAAGTTGGAGAGGTGAGATGCATGGAGAATGCTATAATAGTTAGTTTAGCGGGCTTAAGAGGCTGCATGAAGAATGCAAGGACTTTCCTAGTGGGTCTGCATGATCCCTTGTGGGTGGACTAGAGACAAAACTGTGCACCGTCTGTGGATATCATGAGCAAATGAACTAGAGCTCGCAATGTCAGGGTAAAGACGAACACATGCAGCCTACAAGCCCGTGAGATGGACAGACATGCGCAGTAGATTTATGATGGTGACAGACATGCTGTGCAAAGCAGCTCGTGCATGTGGAGGGAGTTAAAGACACCATCTCCCTGTGGCTCTAAAAGGAACTGTCGCATAAGCATTCATGGTGGACTAGCTCTGGCAAGCCGAGTAGTGTGTCGGGTGTGTGGGGGGAGAAATACAAGAAATGTAAGGGGTGATACAATGGGTTGGTAATCATATCAGAAAGCAGACACATAAATGGGTGAGTTTGTTATTACTATGCGATTATATAATGTCACTGGGAAGAAGCAAAGGAGCATAGAATAAGGGAGATGGAGGGGTCATGTTTTGTGGGGAAGGCCTAAAACTAACATCGGGGGTATGCAGCGGTGGAGTATAATACAAAACCCGGGTGATAAAGCATAGGACACATGCAAAAAGATTCAGGAGAGATACGTGTGGAGCAGGAGAGAGGCGTAATGAGGGGTTGAGTAACATTTGTATAATGTTTATTTGGTGCATTGGAACACGATATATCAAACAGCAATATGATATTATAAAAGGAATAACAATGCTTGGGGACATGATACAGTTGGGGTTAGGGAAGGGGAAGGGGGGAAGGGATGTTTGTTCACTGTTTTTAGAATTGTCTGTGGTCTAACTCGTACAGTTTCTGAATGGGCTTATATCAACTTTCCAGGTTGAAAGGGGAATATGATTTGGTGGGATGGCTAAGATAGTTCAGGGAGGTACACAGATTACTAAAGTAGTCTCCTGGAATGTTAAAGGTTTCTCTTCGCCAGCGAAACGAGCAAAGGTTTTGGTGGCATTGAAAAGAAGGAATACAACCGTAGCTTTATTACAAGAAACGCACCTATCCAATAGTGAGCATGAAAAACTAGTAAGAGGATGGGTTGGGGCCTGCCATGCAGCAGCTTACTATGCCCATAAGAGAGGTGTAGCCATCCTTGTAAGCAAATACTTTCCGTTTACAGCTCAACGGGTAGTGAGAGACCTTGTAGATGGGAGATATGTATTTGTAGTGGGGGAGATATTTGGCAGGCAAATTACATTTGGAAATGTTTAGGCTCTGGCATTTCATGATAAAGATTTTTATCAGAAACTTTTGGATATACTTATAAGGAAACGGTTTCCAAACCTAATTCTCTGGGGCAATTTCAACTGTGTGGCAGACCCTAAAATGGACTATTTGGGAGGGATGGATCACACAGTGAATGCGATTCAACAATGGCAACTCGGGCAATCAGATTTGGGCCTGATCGATGGCTGGAGAACAGCTAATCCTGTGCTAAAAGAGTATACATTTTATTCTAGGCCACATGGGTCATGGTCTCGACTGGGCTATATGGGTCTGTTCATGAAAAGGGGTTACCAATGCCCACCATACAGTGCATACCACATTTTTAAAAATCAAGAACTGTCAGGCACATGTTTTGACTAAATCTGAATGCTGGCTATATGGGCAGATAAATAACATAACTATAGAATTCTAGGGTATCCATATTTTTTTTGATGGGTTATCCCACTCCATTTTGCTGCTTTTTTTACTTGAAAAAGTGTGACATACAAAAACACATGTTTTACTAATTGTTTTTGCAAGCTTTATTTACTGTTTTCCATTATTAAAGTAAGTCCACTTACCAATCTGGAGTTGTGTTTTTTTATTATCTGTACTCTTTAGCCCATTGTAATGCTCCATTTTTTATTTATGCAGCTTTGTATTTAGTGTGGTGAATGTAACAGTTGGTGTCACAGCACGTTACATTCACCCACATGACCCCCAAATCTGTAATTCTGCTATTAGCACTTCAAAAGATTTTCTGGCTTCTCTTCTAGTTTGCCTCCTTGTGATAACTGACTGTGTTACTGCCTGATCTATCTTTCCCACAGAAGGGACAGCAACCTTTGACCCTCACTGTACTTGGGGTCACATCAGGCCCAATGTTTACCTGTCAGTCTGTGATAGTTGCAAAGTCATAACCTGCCCATCAGAACCAAGGAGCAATCATAGAGGGAGGAGCTGAGTTGTGGTTTAAAACCCATTGTTTACACATGGCGCCTCCATTTGTAGGGCTACATTCCATGAAGATAAGCACTGCATGCAACAACGAGGGTTGCAGTTACATTCACCACAGGCAGACTTTGGTTACCATCATTCACTGATTGTTGGGCAAATTTTCAGAGAGCATATTTCAGTGACAACTGCATGTCTAAGAAAAGTGCTAGGCATAAATTGTAATAGGGATTATTCAGTGTATATGAGGTGGAGAGTTAAAATGAATTTTCTTTGTGGTGTCACTCGTTACATTCACCACGATATGTGGTGTCAACCATCATACCTGCCAGTACTGTTATTATTGTCAAATTCCTCCAGGTTTTGTAACACTATGTCAGTTATTAGTAGTGGCATGATAGCCATGAGGCATGTTCAGTAATTTTTTTTAAAACTTGAAACAAATGCATGGTGTCACTTGTTACATTCACCACGTTATATGGTGTTAAGCATCACACTTGCCAGTAATGTAATTGTTGATTTTTTTCATGTTTTATAGCAGTATGTCAGTCAGTATTAGTAGTATGTTAGTTGTTAGGCAAGTTTAGTACAGTTTTAGTAAGTCAAACATAAGTGTGGTGTCACTTGTTACATTCACCACGGTATGTGGTATCAAACATCACACCTGTCACTACTGTTGTTATTGTCCGATTTCTCCAGGTTTTATAGCACTGTCAGTTATTATTAGTAGCATGTTAGCCATTAGGCATGTTCACTAAACTTTGTAAAACTGAAACAAAAGTGTGGTGTCACTCGTTACATTCACCACGGTATGTGGTGTTAAGCATCACACTTGCCAGTAATGTAATTGTCACATTTTTTCATATTCTATAGTAGTATGTCAGTCAGTAGCAGTAGTATGTTAGTTGTTAGGCATTTTAGTATAGTTTTAGTAAGTGAAACATAAGTGTGGTGTCACTTGTTATATTCACCACCGTACGTGGTACAAAACATCACATTTGCAATTAATGTAATATAATTCTTACAAATATTTGTTTCTCATGTTTTAATACAACTCATTACATGTTTATTAAGTTTTCACTACTAAAACAAATGTTTTGTGTGAGGTGCTAAATTCACCACAGTGTGTGGTGTCACTCGTTACACTCACCACAATACAGTTCTTTTATCTCAGGAACCTGCGGGGCTTTTATCTCCCAATATGTTTATTTTTTCATACTTGGGTCATAATATCTTGAAATGCTTCACAAATGTAATCTAGAAATAATTTGAAAATTTGGCCCTCATGTCACACTTTGGTAACCCCTTTTCATGAACAGACCCATATTTATGTTCAGAGGGACCTTTACCCACATACACAAAAGAAGGGACATAGCACAATATTTCTTTCAGATCATGCCATGGTTGAGATGGAGTTGGACTTGGCCCAATCTCAGAATAGGAGGGGTCAGTGGAGGTTTCCTGTATATCTATTGACGAGGGAAGACTTTAGGGAATTCCTTAAAGAGCAATGGAAAGTCTTTGAGGAGCACAATAAAGGCACCGTGGCAGCTGAGGGTACTTATTGGGAAACTAGCAAAGCGTATATGCAGGGAATAATAATAGGGTATGCAGTTAAAATGAAACGGGAGAAAAGACAGAAGCAGAAAGAGAGTTAGAGGCTAGGATAGGGGACTTAGAAAGAGAAGTGATCAGAGGGGAAGGGGAAGACAAAGCTTGGGAAATTAAACTGGCTAGAGAAATGCTGAACTCAAATCTAGAATCTGAAGTGACCACTAAACTTTTCTTTGCTAACCAAAAATTATAAGAGTGGGGGAATAAACTGGGTCCCCTTCTGGTACGTCTCATGAAAGGTGGGAAAACTAATAAAAGAATAATTCAAATTAGAGACAAGCAAGGGAGCATATTAAAAGAGGAAGCAGGGCTGTCCCAGTGGTGCTGAGGGTTGAGGCACTGGACGCCACACCTTACGCCATGCCGGCAACCCAGGTTTGGGAACGAGCCCGTGTCGGCAGGGGAGGAGAAGGATTGCACATCCGTTGGACTACTGTCCTTCTCCGGGGAGGGGGGTGTGCTGCCATCGCTGCACTGGTGGCCTCTAGCATTGGCTGGGGGTGCTGCAGTGGCACTAACAGTCCAAGGGGACATGCTGGGGCAGATGCCGGGAGGGAGTGTGTGTGGTAGTGTGCGCGCTCCTGTCCCTTGGCGTCATTGCACGCCACACACGTCAGGGGGAACTAGAACAGGGGAAATAAGGCACCAGATCGTGGCGGCATGATGGTGCGTCTGCGGAGGGGCACCCGGCCCAGGGTACGCGATACTGGATCCTGTTCGGTGGAGAGCAGGGGGCTCAGCCACTGCTGGGGTCTCAATAGGAGTGGAGCGTTACTTGGGACGGGGCTGGAAGACCTCAGGGGGATGCCAGGAAGAGGACAAGGTAAGGCAGACCAGGGCCTGGGAGAAAAAGGATTAACTAAAAAAAAAAAAAAAAAGAGGAAGCAGCTATTGGACATAGATTTAAGGAGTACTATGAAACGTTCTACCAAGCAGAATGTCAGGGCAGGAGTGTAGAGAGAGAAAACTTCCTTCAGAGCCTCAAGCTTCCTAAATTAGATGAAGAAAGAAGGAACAAATTAGGAGCAAAAATAACCATAGAAGAAGTCGAACAGGCACTTGCACAACTTAAAACGTGTAAAGCGGCTGGCCCAGATGGTTTTGGGGCAGAATATTATAAACTACTGAAGGAAGAGGTGGCGGGCCCCCATACAATGTCTTGGAAGAAGCTAGGGGCAACCAGGGACTTTCTCAGACTTGTTGCCAGGCAATTATTACAGTCATTCCCAAGCCCGGAAAAGATGCAGAGGAATGCGGGTCCTATAGACCAATTTCTCTATTGAATCAAGACTGCAAAATAATGACGAAAGTCGTGGCTCGAAGGTTGGAGGAAGTTCTCCCCCTTCTGGTGAACCCGGACCAGACGGGGTTTGTGCAAGGGAGGCAGTCATATCATAATCTGAGGAGATTGCTTAATGTTATTTGGTGGGGTTCTCGGCGTCCGGGGAGGGCATGTGTCCTGTCCATGGATGCCGAGAAAGCGTTTGATAGGATAGAGTGGGATTATTGATGAATGTTTTGGGGAGGTCTGGACTTGGAGAGGGATTTATACAACTGGTGAATGCTTTTTATAGAACTCCGGTGGCCCAAGTGTTTGTGAATGGAACCCCATCTCGGGAGTTTCACTTAAACAGAGGAACCAGGCAGGGGTGCCCTTTGTCACCCCTGTTATTTGCTTTGGCAATTGAGCCATTAGCAATTAGGGTTAGAAATGACCCTAATATAACTGGAATAATAGGGAAGGATGGGGGCCGGGGGGGACACATTATAACTCTCTACGCAGATGATATTCTTCTGTTCCTGACTAACCCAGAACGATCGGTACCAGAGTTATTATCGGTAGTAGAACAGTTTGCCACATTTTCGGGTACAGTATTAATCTGAAGAAATCTGAAATAATGTTCCTGGGGGGAGGAGAGGGCTGAAGGGGTATTGAGGACTGGAGACTGAAAGTTGTGAATCTGAGCTTTACATACTTGGGTATAGAAATAGGGAAGGATCTTGAGGTCTTATGTAAGAGGAATTATAAACCCTTAATTCAGAACTTATTAAAGGATTTAAGCAGATGGACTTAACAATATCGTGGATGGGTAGGATCAACTTACTAAAAATGAATCTGCTCCCCAGAATATTGTACATCATGCAAATGCTTCCATATAGCCTCACCATAGGGGACACTAAAAAATTAGAGAAAAGTTTCACAGCCTTTATATGGCAAGACAAATGGCCATGCATCAGTCTTAAAAGATTAAAAGCTCCCACAGCACAAGGTGGTCTTAACTTTCCTGATATAAAGGGGTATTTTCTTGCAACCCAATATAGATATATCCAGAATTGGGTAACTAGAAATACAGTAGCAAGTTGGTTAGAGCTCGAAGAGGAAGGGGCACTGGGTAGAATTTCAGGATATTTAGGACGTGAAGGTCTAAAAGCCTATACTAGACTTACAACACCTAACCCCATAGTAGTAGCTGGTCTAAAGACCTAGGATCTCATTAAAAAGAGACAAGGAGTGGCCTCGACTAATACACTCTTGGTACCGGTGGCAGCCAATCCTGATTTTGCCCCCTGGGCTAGAGGATGAAGGTTTTAAGATATGGCAGAATAGAGGAGTACGCCGTGTGGCGGACTTGATCATGAGGAATGGCATGCTTACCTTGCGGGATGGATTAAACCTTCCAGATACACATCTGTATAAGTATTTTCAGGTGAGAGATTATCACAAGAAAATAGTAGAGCTCAGGGGAGTCAGGCTTTGCTGTACGACCTGGAAAGAGAAATTCTGGGAGCAGCCAAAAATGTAAAAGGATTAGTGGGGCGGGCAGGGAAACTAGACAGGAAATGTTTTCAGGAACCTTTACAAGTGGCCAAAAAATGGTGGGAAAGGGACTTAGGTGAAGAAATTAGTGACTCTAATTGGCAGACCTTACTAGAATCACATGTAGGCTTGCTAGTTTACTGTCCTCCCTCTATGGTACATAGATTCTTCCAAGAGGTAACCCCAATATGCAATGAATGTAAAAATGCTCAGGGGATATATATGCACTATTACTGGGGATGCCCACTGATAAAGAAATATTGGAGAGACGTAACACAAGAACTCTCAAAATGAGGGGGACAATCTATTGAATTCTCTCAGAAATCACTGTTCTTAGGGATTGAAGGAATAGAGAAGGGTGATTGGATACTATACCCTTGATGGATCAGAGTGCTCCTTGTTGTTGCAAGACAAGGAATACAGAACATATGGATCACAAATCTGGGTCCTACACTTAACCAATGGAGGGGACTAATAATAAAGGTACTAGCAATAGATAAATTGATGTACAGCCTAAAGGGAGAAGAAGACAGATTTGAAAGGGCCTGGATTGGGTATCTGAGTACTCTGAGTGGAGGGGAACAGGCTTTATTAGAGGGAAGTGGGACACTGCAGATTGGAATATACCTAATATCAAAACCAGGACCCATAAGCTCCATGAAATGATGAAAACGTAGAGAACAGAAATTTGTACATGTAATTCATGAGATAATAATGAAGACACAGACCAGTTAGTTTGCTGGCATTTTCCAGCTTGTATCCTTTTATTTTATTTTTTCTTATTTGTATTGTTTGAGTGTTTCTGATAAAATACAAAATCTGACAGTAATGGATATGAAACTGTACTGGAATATTAACTACTGCATATCAGTAATAAGACTGAACATTGTATAAAATGTTTTTTGATTACAGTCTGATATTACTGATGTAGAACTCACTGTACACACTCTGATTCCTGAAATTGTGATGTGAGAGCTGTCATTTAATAAACATTGTATACAACAAAAAAAAGTCCCATTGTTTAGTTAGCTTTTCTCAGAATCCTTTCTTAGCTAGAAGGTAAGCAGGTCCTGTACCACAGTGTCAGTTATGGGTAGTACTCCAAGTGCCAGGTGTGGGACTAGAACCCATGACCTTCCAGTCTTCAGGGCCTGGATACGTGTGTGCTACTTTCTGAGCTACTGCGACTGAACGTGGGGCTAAGGATTGACGTTTGGACCCTAGCAAATAGTCCTTTGGGGAGGAAGGTATAATCTAGGTGAGACCAGGATTAGTGTGGGTTCAAGAAAAAGGTCTCTTTCCTGGAGACAGGATTTGCTACCCTTCACACATCAATTAAGTCTAACTTACTTAATTCAACTTTCCAGTTTGTAATGTGAGCCTTATTTAGTGCCCCACACTGGGACTAGTCCAGTGTCCATCAAGTGCGCACTTGAAATCTTCCTAAGGATTTGGTTAGAAAATCTTTCCCACTGCAGGAGTACAAGCATATCTCTGAAAACTGTTGATTCAAAGACCGCAGGGGCATTTATGTTCTCCACTGTTAGTGAGCTGCCATATGGGATCATACTCTGTTTCGTACTCGGTTGTTAGAAGAAGGCGAGAGCCCATCTAGCCTGCCTCCCATAAATACTGTGGGTCCACTATGTTATTATTTTGAGAGTAAATATTCATCCAGTTTAGATTAGAACAAGAACAAGGTCAAGGTGTTGACATTTACTACAGCACGTGGAAGGTTATTCCACATATTTACGGCTCTATATGTAAAGAAGCCTCGACTGCTGTTTTTCTTTTCTTGTTCAGGGTCCCCTGAAGAAAGAATTATCTTCGCTTCTCCTGGTCTTGTAACAGTCAGGTAGCTGTAAAAGGGAGTTTTTTTTTTTGAATAAAGATGGCCACTCCTCTTTTATGGAAGTTATACGAGGCTGTGTGACACTCTCGCACCGACCCTTTGACCAGTTACCCATGCTCCGTATCGGTGAGGTGTGTCTTCTGCAGCAGGGCACTTAGTACCAGTCATTTTTAAACAGGGATGAAATCTTCTATTTGACTCTTGAGGCAAACCACTTGACATTCCAGAAGCAGAGCAGTATCTTACTAATGACTTAATGACAAACGCTTGGTGGGAGAAGTTCTTCAGGATACAGTAACCAAACTCCAGATAGTATGTGATGCACTTCCCTGCTTGCTGGTAACTGTTTCAGATACACACACACACACACACACACACACACACACACACACACACATATGTATTGCATGTACAAATAACCATAACAGAACAGTAAATAGTAACAGTATAAACCTGTAACAGAAAGGTATGACTCCTAGAGCCCGATGTTCAAAATAGCACAAAGTGGAGTGCAAAGTTTTGCGCTGCGGCTTCCAGTTGCATGGGAGCCTGTGGATGCAATATTCAGTTGAATAGTGCACCGTCACTATTTGATCATATAGGGCCTTCTAGGTGCAGCGCTAAGTCGAGTAGCGCTGCCCTGACCTACATACCGAAGTATGCCGCCAGCGTGGATAGTGCCAGAGTACTATCTGAAGTACTCAGAGGGACCCATGCAAATGAGCCCTTTGGGCATGCAAGGTGCTAAGAGGTCAATTCATGGGTAGCGTGGCAGGTTAGCGCGATACCTCCCCCCAATTGCCTGGTCTCAGACATATGTAGATATCCCTGGTGCCCAGTGGTCCCCCCACCCACCCACCGATCACCAGCCTGTAGTAAAAAAAAAAAAAACCTCTCTGATGCCTCAACCCACTGATGCACTAATGTACTTTTGCTAAGGGGTTGCGATTGGTGGGAGAGGCGATGACCCATGGGGCGGGTGTGCTCCCCCATCGGCCAACCAGCTTGGTGGCTGCATTACCTCTAGCAGCCGCTAGGGTTGCCTGGAGTAAGTCAGGGTTTTGTTTGGTGGTATTTGTGCTGCTTACAAGGACTGCGCTAACCCCTTTTGTGCAGTGCGAAGCTGCTAAATATGGGGTAGCATGGCTATTCATGCCCTTCCCCTTGCCCACCAGTATACATTATGTTTTACGTGGGCGCTAACCCTCTTTGCCCGTGCAAAAGCTCTTTTGAATATGGTTATCCAGCACAAACCCTAGTTTGCACGAGCAAAGAGCCGTTAGCGCTCGCACAGAATTTTGAATATTGGGCTCCTGGTTTGTAACTTAAAGTTCACATCCAGTGTGTTCAGATCAGTGCGGGTTTGGATGGGTATCTTAGGGCTAAGCCCCCAAAAGAGGACAACATTCTACTAAGTCTGAAACTCAAATGCTATGAGAATAGTAGGACTGATGTAGCATCAGTATTCCAGTGATCTTCTCTGTAGTCTGTGCTTTCCCACTCTGTCCCTGTTGTGACCTGCATCAACATAATTTTAAACTTAACACCACCTCCTTCACGTCCTTTATGTTTTGCAGTTAGATCTTTAAACCAAACACCTTATCCCCATGTTGGTTGAGTCAGTGTCTCCAAAACCTGAGATTGGTCATCAGAAGTCAGATCCCCCACAGCTGATAACATGGGTGGTAGATAAGACAGCCCTTATTTTAAATATTCAGATCCAGATAATTTTTGCTGTCTCCCGCCACCCCCCCACAGAGGCTCTGCACCTCTCTACACTCCGTAGACACCCCTCCCCCATGTGCACCACAGTCCCTTTATTGCTTATGTCGGAAGCCACTGAAAATCATATAAATTGTACCAGTACCTTTTTTGAATGAAGTGCATTATGACTATGTCTGTTATGCTGATCCCACTCAGTCAGTCTCTGCATTGCGCAATATGCCATGGTTCATGCTGACAGGGAAACTGCCGGCTGCCATGTTGAAAAAAAAAAAATACACCAATTTTAAGATAAATGAAGCAGTGGTCCTGAATTTGGCAAATGAAGTTCAATGCCAAAAAATTTAAAGTGATACACACTGGTAACAGAAATCCATAGACAGAATATTGTATCAACATTATAAAGCTGGGGCACTCGAGAAAATAAATAATTACCACCAAGACTCTGAAATCCTCTTCCAAATGCAGTGCGGCATATGGGAAGGCAAATAGGATGTTGGGGTAGATCAAGAGGGGTTTCATGAGCCTCAGAAGGGAGGTGATACCGCTGCTGTACAGGTCAATGATTTGACCATGTCTAGAGTATAGCGTGCAATTTTAATGCCCATATCTGAAAAAGGACAGAGAGAGGTTAGAGACAATCTAGTGTAGGGCTACAAAAATGTTCCAGGGTCAGCAGTATAGGCCCTATGAGAAGAGACTGGACAGCCTCTGTTTGTGCTGTCTGGAGGACGGGTGGAAAAGGTGAACCGTGATGATAGAAAGATACAAATACATGCTGGAATATAATAGAATGGAGTCCAAAGAGTTGATGAGGAACAGTACACCTACCGAGGGATATGACCTCGAGCTAGAAACTAGAAAGGTGGAAATTCAAAAAAAAACATCAGAAAGTATATTTTCATAGAGAGGGTGTGGACAAGTGGAACAGTCTACCCAGTAGTGCGATTAATGCTGGTACTGTATCAGGTTTCCACAGTGGGACAGTTTAATGGGTTATTAGGAACAAGAGGGAGTCAGGGGACAGGGAGGACTCGGGGGAACAGACTAAATCAAGTAAGGCATCAGGGAAGCCTTGATTGGCTCTTTAATTTTTTGTCCTTATTCATCTGTGTATATTATTTATTCTCACTGAATTTTTAAGTGTGTTCCTGTTTATTCTGCATGTTGTACCTTCTATGTACTGTAGATGTGCTGGATATTTCAGATCTATCTTTACCTCCACTCTACGCTTATCTCAGGACACATCTGGAAGCAAGTACTTTCAGCTTAGCATGCTCTTCCTGAAGATAAATGTGAAATAACTAACTAAAGGGGAAGTACAGCTTTTCCTGTGAGACAGAGCTGTCCACCTTAATTGGTGGCAATTAATGTACAGATATCATACGTGAACTTAGGAGGGGAGACTGTTCTTGCATAGTGCAAGTGTTTTTTTCAGTGATAAGACGTGATCAGCGATTATGTTAATGGTCGGTTAAAGAACCTCTGGAGGCCTAATGTGGCAGTAAGCGCAGTCAGCCGCATTACACATAGGATGAGTAACTGACCACTAACATAACCCCTGGGAGTGCCTTATTGAGAATGTAATAACAAGCATTTGTCAATGCTGAATGTTTGCTTGCTGATATCATTTATTTCGTTTTTGTTGACTAGGTAAGTGCACTAGACAAATTCTTGCCTATTTTCAGGCATGACCCGGGGAAGGGGGATAAAGATGAATGCCAACTGACCTTGAACCAGATTAAGTTGTTGGTGGTGGTATTTTAGTGAATGGGGGAAATTTGGCCAGGGCACGGGGGAAATTCCCCTACTCTTTTCGAGAAGTGCCATGGGATCTTTAACATCCACCTGATCTACCACCAGAACAGGCAGATGGGACCTCGGTTTAAAATCTCATCTGAAAGACGGCATCTCAGGAGTGCAGCAACCCCCCCTCATGCTGCACTGCAGTGTCAGTATTTGGGATATCAACAGAAGTGCCTGGTGTGGGGATAGAACCCACAACCTTCTGATCTCAAGGCCTCAGAGGTGAGTGTGCTACCTTCTGAGCCACTGTCCACTATTAGCATTGGACATGCAGGAGTTACACAGATGCAGAATAGGAATTTCATCAAATTTTCAACATAGGCATTTTGTGACCTCTGCTCATGAACACTGTCACTATGATTTTCTTAATCTGTCCCAAACGTTGACTTCCCACAGCAGCCGCTTCATTGTGCAAAAATACATGGATTTGGGCAGGATTTGAAAAATGACAGTTGTACTGTTCATAAAGAGGTGTGCAAAATTGACAGTGTTGAAAATTTTGAGTGAAAATATTATAAATTCTCAAAGTTACAAGTGTGCGTCCCCATCAACACAAAGTGTGTGTGGGAGGCGCATGCAAGGGGGACTGGGCACCCCCCTTGGCACACAACAAATGGGAGGGGGACATTAGGCTGATGGGGATTGGGCTCCCCTGTCTGCAAATTAGCTTGGGAGGGGCATGCCGACAGGGGGATTGGGCCCCCCCATAGGCTTTCATGGACCGTGAGAGGTGGACGGCGATAGCCGACGCCATATTAATGTAAAACAACTGCAGGGACATTATGCCGTCGGGGAGGGGGCATGCTGACAGGGAGATTGGGCACCCCCGTTGGCTTTCATGGGGACTGAGACCGCCTTGACATCAGTATGCAAACTGCATACACGTTACCACTGCTGATTGCAGTGGTGATTTTGTTTCAGCTGCACGCCACTACATCTGAACTGCTGTCATAGACAGCTCGGCCATTCATTGGTGCGGTGTGGTTGCGCCTGCAGAATGGATCGGGGCATTGGCAGAGCAGGCGGCACACCTCCAAAAAGTCGTATGGTGGCACTTTTAAAGTGTCATACTTTGTTCAGCATGTAGTTATGCTGTACATGAACAGTATGTTAACCAGAGATTAGCATGAGGCTTATAGAATGCTTACAGTCAGTCAGGAAGCTTTATTTCTCTGATCCTTTTTTATAATTTCCATTAGTCCAAAGCTTAAAAATAATCTCTGAATTGTGATCTGCAACCTATGGAACTGCAGTAGCAGTTTAGCTATATTATTATTCAAAGTAAAATTCATAAATGCGTATCACAGCTCTATTTGGATAGTGATAACACATACTGTACACTTCCAAATATTGCCCTAGCTTAATGAAATAGTTTGTTTTACAGAATGCTGTAGTCATAAAAAAAAAAAAAACTCTGAAGAAGTTCTTTATTTCCCCATGAATAAATTGCGATCCTGCTCACACTTCTTTATCTGACAGGGCCCGGTTTATAGCCTTTGTTTCTGGATTTTTATTACACTGCAGATAGCTTGTGAGCCATGTGAAATGATAAGATTTTTTTCTTGTAAACCTTCCTATGCACTGCTCTTCTGGCAAGCTGCTACTTCAGGATACTATCTCCATGTACACTAGATGCCTGAAACGGTTACTGAATTAGACTGGAGACCACTTTTCCATATCTTAATAAAGTGATCTGCCAAATTCCTGTAAAACATTGAGGATTGTGTATGGCATCCCTACAGAACAAGTCTGTGTCTGAATAGGGAGGTTTCCATGGCAACCAGAAACATTGGACGCGAAGCTTGAGGAGGTTTCCTGGTTGCTATGGTATTCTATCAGGATTCAGACAAAGGCTTGTCTGTGTATAGCTTCCCATACACAGTCTTTTATAGTGTATGGGCATCCATATTCAGTTCCGTTTGACAAGGTATAAAAAAGAAATAATTACAGTGATTCGCCAATGCACCTCTTAAAGTTTTTTAACTGGCACCAGATGTGTTTTATTTCTGTGCTCCATGAAGATTAAATCTAATCCTTTCATACCACAGAAATGCAGATTTTGGAGGGAAACACACAGGTGAACTAACCTTCCATCAGTATCTGGTGAGGTTGCAGGAGGCACTGGACCTCCTGGATAGAAGGAGCACCTTGAAAAATGAACATTGCTTGCTTCACCCCAAAAACCGTGCAACCACCATCTGCACTGCGTATCCAGTCTCAGATATCAGAAGTTGTTCAAGCAGATTAAACCTTGTTAAACTATCAGTAAAGAACTCTGAGTATGGCAGAGTTCATTTTGTTTCCTCCATTGGCAGGGAGAAACAGTAACAAGTTGACTTAATATTTAGATCCATGGCTGCAAGGGTTTAAACTAAAACTACTGTATTTACAGAATGATGCAAGTCTAAATGTATGTGCATACTAATTTCATTGTCTGCAAAATGAGTGCATAAGTAAGTTGGCTTGTGATGTCAGTGTGTACATTGTATTGAGGGAGAGGGCAATGTTTTGATCATTATAAGCATGTCACTGTAATAATTACAGTGTGACTGTGATACAACACCCTTTCTTTTTTTTAACTTGGTTTTTTTAAATTTACTGTGCTTTATACCTCCTTGACACCCCGACTGCCTATCAGCCTTTCTATTATTTTCTCCCTGTGCCCTGTCACCGCCTGTTCCAGGGACAGGTGAAGAAAGCAAAATGCCTGTCCTCCATGAAAACCGGCTGTCTGAGCCTGGTGGACAACTGGTTATTTTAAGCCTTGTTTTATCTAGTAGTGTACTGACCTGACAGAGTTGGCCTGTGGAATGATGATGTTGGCCTGCAGAAGAATGGTGTTGGTCTGTGAACTGCTGTTGGCATTATCAGTCTAGCAAACAAATGATGCTGCTGCCCAGTGCGTAATACCCAGAACATAACATATACAATATTATAAATAAAAATGGCTGATATGGACTACTAACCTTCCAGTTTTCAGAACTTTTTATCAAAATGACAGACGTAAAATGTATCTGTAAAAATGAATATTTTATATAGACCTTCTTAATGTACCAGACAGGAGTAAATGCGGTAACGTGCGAATGTTAAAGCTGGGCTGTTAGGGAAGCAGTAAATGAGGGGCAGTAAGAGTACTGTCAGTACGGTAGGTAAGTATGCCCTGAGAAATTTCTCCTATATCTCCCTTGTTGTAGCCAAAATCAAATCGCGTTTTGGTAGGTCATCCATAAGCTACGCACTACCCCTACTCTGGAACAACTTGCAAAAGACCTTGAAATTGGTCCTCCCTATCAGTTTCTCAGCATTCAGAATGCTTTATGTATGCTCTGTCAAGCAGTCTTGTAGTTGCTTCCCCTGATTAGTGCCTTGTTTCCTTACTACAGAGACACTGAGTCTCCCTGGCACCTGCTATCTACCATACCCTGTTACCTCCTCCTTCTCAATCAGTACTCAAAATGTTAAACGGGTGTCCTGTTGTGGAGCCCTGTAATTATTTTCCCCCTGATTGTTGCCACTTGTCCTTGCCTTCTGAGGCTCTTCGTACTGGTCCTCTTCCTCAACAAGTATTTTTACTCCTGCCTACCCTCCCCCCACCTCTGTGTATGCTACAAGCCTACCTTACACAATACCCCTCTCTGTTCTTACTTTAAGTTCCTGTCACTTAAGGCTACCATCAAATTCCATGTATATTTTGTATATATTACACTCTAGGTATCTGCCATTTTTATTCTAATTGTATGTTGTATATAGTCCCTTGTCATAATCCCTAATTGGATCCTATTCTTTTGTAAACTGTTGTGAGCATAACCTGCTCTGTGTATTGGGCATGTATATTGTGTGTATAACTCACTTTGTGTACGGAATATGTTTATTGTCCAGGTCCATCTTTAAAATAAGTTTTTTCTCAATGGTGTTTCGCCCTGGTTAAATAAAGATTTTGATTGATAGATGGATTGATTGAGTAGAAACCTTGTAAAATAAAAGTGCATTTGAGGGGAGCTTTTACTGGGAGTGTATAGTCCGGTGGTTGAAGGGGAAATTGCTCTGTTGGACAGGAATGCGGTGGCAAAAAGAACGATTACTTTGATAGGGAGATGTATCAGAAGGAACTGTAAGAAGGCCAGTGCTTCACTAGTGTAGTTGTAGCACTACTGCTTGTGACACCACTGACCTGGGTTGGGGAACGAGCCTGGGTCTCTGGAGGGCTGGCCGGAGGAGGATGGTTGAGTGTCCCATGGGCGCTGTCCTCGAGGGGAGGGAGGGCTTTAGTCTCCACTGTTTTGCTGCCACCTGGGTGACTACACGTGGCAGTACATCTGAAGCCATTACCTGGGAGGGGAGCCTCATTACATTGACGTTGAGGCTTCAGACCACATCACTCCATTGGCACTCAAGGGTGGGGCAGCAAAAGAGTAGGAAAACCCCTCACCTCTGCAGGATGCCACCTGTCATCCTGTCACAGGTCCCACACCATTGACTGAGTTCTTACTCCTCAACGAAGCTAAACTCTGCCTGGGGGTTAAAGGAGGTGACCCCAGGTGGTCCTTTCCGTGAGTTTTATCCATGGTGGGGCACGAAATGAGGTAAATCCTGGGGATGGCGGGTGATGGGACTGGGTGGGGCAGAAGACGGAAGGGGGCTGGGCAGGCACTAAAGAGGAAAAGAATAGAAATATAACAAAAAATAAAGAAGGCCCGTGCTTGCAGAGTGGATGGTGTGGGAGGGAGAGTAAGTTTTATTAGGTCAGACAGCTAGGGTGGGTTGCCACAGAATTTTTTTTAAACAGGAAGACTTGACTGTTTATAGAAATGCCATCTTTGGCCACCAGGGTCTTAATTTAAGATACGTAATAAATATGGTAGTTCCTCTGCTGTCCAAATGTAGTTTACACAGGACTTCTTAAGGAATGTGATCCAGTTAACTGCCCACAGATGCATGTGAATGAAGTACTGTTGGGAGAGAACCTTTCCTTACAGTATTGAATCCTTCTGTAGTGCTCTGAGCCAAGGTCATTGTCTGACTTTGCTCTTCTGTCTTGTGCTTACTGACTTGGGGACGGCCAGCTCAGACAGTGTAGTGCATCAGTGATACTGTCTGACATGGAAAGATGAGGACATTGATCCTTTACTGTGCCGGGCCCTTGCTGATCAACACAGCTTAACACAGTGTTGAAAATGTCCAATTTCACATTTAAAAGTGCATCTCAAGACCCATGCATTTAGAGCTGTTATTATAATTGAATTTCATTCCTGCATATCTATGTACTGGCACAGAATTTTTGGCTGCAGACCTTATTTAGGAAGCATTTTAATGATCAAAATTAGCTGTAATCCGGGTGCCCGTTGATCCCCTAAAATGCTCCCAAGCTCATTATCGGTCCCTTACTAGAAGGCCAAATGGCTCCTAGATTTGTAAATCCCGAATTCATAAACTCAGTGGTGGAGTCCAAGTCCAGTTTTTCCTTGCTGCAGTGTGGGGCAGACATTGGCAAGTGACGTTACTTGTTAATTTAAAATATGCTCTGCACTTGAAATTAAGAAATTGCCTGTCTGTTTTAATTGGGCACTGGAGTGATTTAACCTCTAGTGAGTTTCTGCCTACTTCTCTGTAGCTGCTCTACCATCCAGGAAGTGAGAGAAAGCAAGAGAGTGGGGGCGAGTGCATTCCAGATTGAGTGTCTGCAGACTCGGTGAATGAATACAAGTATGTGAATGACACTGAAATTGCTTGCATATGTGTACTGTTGGGGCATGCGTCTGACTGCATGTAGTGTGTGTGCATTAACTGTGGACTCACTAATTCAGAGGCAGTTTGGCTTAGTGCTTGGACTGCGTAAGTGCAAACCTGTAGGAGAGACAGGTTTGAGTCCTACAGCCGCCACTTCTAACAACAGGAATGTGATGCATGATTTTTGCAATAGCAGTCATCTCACACTGTAGATGGCACAGAATTAGCATGTTAAAAAGATTCAAAAAATGCAGTAACACTATGCATGTCATGTCACCACTGACCCTTTAGGCAGATCTTTTCTCCAGCAAAGAAGATAGCATGGTCCAGATCCATTTCCTGCTCTCTTAGCCAGGCTTTAAGTAAATGTAATTATTTTACCGTTCTTTTATAAGTCGCCAGTTCCATATACTGTCTTTTGCTGTTTAAAATTGAAATATTGTTTTTTTTTTTTTTTTGGCAATCAAGAACAGCAAACAGTTTTTTTTCCCCTCTGGTTCCCTTTATCAGCCTCCAGTTAATTTTTTTCCCTTATTACTTTTGATGGACAATTACCACATGTAAACAGGAGCAATATAAAATGTGTCACAAACTGAATAAATAACAAGCCAGCTCCAATCCAGCTTGAGGAACTCCAGTATGCACTTCAAAAAGCGAAAAAACATAAATGTCCTGGGCCGGATTGCTAGGAGGTGGAGTAGTACAAGGTGTTTTCTAAACTCCTTAAGCCTTACCTTCTTAAAGTATTTCAGGAAATTACATCAAGGGAATCTGCCCTCTCACATGTTTCTGTGTAGCCATATCAGCGATCCCTAAACCTGGTAAAGATCCAACCCTCCCTTCCTCTTATGTCCCGATTTCGATTCTAAGACCACAAGCTCTGCATGACTGTATGGGCTCATAGACTAGAGCAGATTTTGCCGATGCTGGTCCATTGAGACCAGGCTGGGTTTAACTGACAGAGAGACACAATGGATAATGTCTGCAGAATGCTGCTCTTTAGGCGCTTTTACACACACGTTCCTCTGCCGAAATGAGTGTTACCTGTGTAGCGCCGATGTAGTCTGTTCTGTTCTGCCTTCTGTTTACACGCATGGGATCTTTCAGCACATAATTGTCCAGCAGTCCCTACTGGTACAGTCCTCCTTCTCTGTGCGCAGTATTTCCTAGGGGGTAAGAACATCAGCAAAAGTTACAGTCATGTGAGAGCTACTTTCGTGGCACACTGAGCTGCCGGAATGGCCTTTTACACTGCGGTGCACAACAGAACATTTCAGGACTAACGACTCAAACCATGGAGCTCGGTTTGGGTGACCATTTGCTTTTACAATGGCAGAAATTCATTTTACATAGCATCGGCTAGAACAGTAAAGTCTTTACATCACGCTCATTGCATTACCGAACTGCCAGTGTAAAAGTACCTTTTATGGACTATGTCACCCAGAGTTCTATTCTGATGGCCCTTTTTAGCCTTGTTGCTGAGAAGGTTTTTGACAGGGTGTCCTGAAATGTTTTCTGGGGCACCTGTCGACCTTTGGCTTCCCTGAATCCTTTATTACATGGCTTAGAAATCTGCATCAAGCCTCAGGCATACATGTATATTAATGGCTTCTACTCCTCACTCATTGTGCTCCTTAGAGGCACTCGCTGGGGCTGTTCTCTCTCTCCCCCCCCCCCCCATTACTTTCTACATTGTATATTCAGCCTCCGGCAGTGGCTCTTAGGTTATAGTCTGAGGTGGAATTCCACTGGGAGTGGGTGCTAAATGTACTCTTTATATGTGAATAATGTACTCCTTACTTTGCTTAATCCTGAGCTCTCCATTCCCACTGCCTGGTTGGTATTATCCTTCTTTGGTTCTTTATCATAGTTTCCACTCAATCTGCGAAAAACTGAGGTGTTGTTATTGAAGTATTCCCCTTCACTCCCCTTAAAGCAGCCCCTTCCTCTTCAGTGGAGCGGTACTAAATTTAAATACCTTGGGGTTCTTATACCTAAAGATCTAGGTGACCTAAAATTACTAACTTATGAACCGCTGATGAACACACTGACAGAAGACCTGACTAGGTGGAGCCAGTTGCCTCTTTTTTTTTTTTTTCCCCCTCAGAAGTGATCCCAGTGAATATTCTTCCACACCTATTTTAAACAATCCGCATGTTTCCCCTCCCTATTTTAATTCATGGAACAAATTGGTCTCTTGCTTCACGGGGGTCGACACCCAGGATTCAGTTGTCCTTCTTCAACTCCCTAGTACCCTGGGGTGGTGCAAATTACCAGATTTACTACATTATGCATAGGCTTCACATTTACAGCTCATTACTGGCTACATGCACACCTTCAGTCATCCAGAAGAATATCAATTTACACTTAATGATATATATGATATTGTCCTCTTATTTACTAACAGACCCAGCGCTTTTCCTTATGGAAACAGACCCAGCGCTCTTCCTTTGCGGGACTCGGCTTTATTCGTCATTTTTTTTTTTACTTTTTGTTTATTGTAGTTATAAAATACAACATACAAAGTACAATACTTGGTTCCAATGCATAGAAATAGCATTCAAGTACATATTTAGGATTAATGCCCATAGCCTCTCGCTGCTTTAGCTCTAGCTAATTCAAGCACTTTGTCGTCCTATTTTTATGCACTTGCCTTATATTGGTTTATATTTTTGCTCCGTTTATCTGTCCACTGCACTCCTCAAATTTGTACACTGGCTATATCTTAGCTTTTAGCTTTTTGTAAAATACCTTTGTTTTTGCACTTTTGTACTTCCGAACTGCTCTCCACATATTGTACTCTGACTGTATTATAAATGTTCATTTACTATGTGAAATTCATTTGTATATTTTATGTTGTTTCCTACTGTTTTCTTCTCCCCTGGGTCACACCTGTAAATGAGCCCTGGCTCAGTGCGCCTTTCACAGCTACCAAAAGTTTAAATCAGAGAAAAGTATTTCAAGGTTAAATGTCATAGAACTCCCTTCTAATAAGAACTCATAAAACATACTAGAGTCACATTCAGAGGAAAACATTTCAAGGTTAAAGTTGCAGAACAAACTCTTTATCTGAGAGAAAACACAGAACCTGCTAAATTCTATTAGGACCATGCCTGTGTGTGTTGGTGCATACATTTGAAAATGGTGGTTTTAAACCCAAGTTAGAATAGGTTAAGAAATCATAGTTGGGGCTGATAGGAAGAGTAAGAAGAAGGGTGGTGGTGTCTTGGTTTATTTTAAGAATAATTTACAGGTTACCCTACTTGACTTAAGCCTTGAATATGGCTGCGACTCAGATTGGCTGTTGTTGCAGCTTATTCTTGGAGGGAATAAAAAAATTATTGTGGGATGTGTATATAATCCTCCCCAGTGTGGTCAGAAAGGTTTGCAGCATTTTCTGAACTTTGGTGCAATGTATTTTAAGCAAAGGGATATTGTTCTTGTTAGAGATAAGAATCTTAATTGGTTAGCTAAGGATGCTTTAAATCTTGAATCTCTTCTTTTTACATATGGTCTGACTCAGTGTATTGGGGAACCTACTCGTTTTAACTCCTCTACACTGAATCATTCCATACTTGACTGGGTTTTGACTAATCGGGTGGGTAAGGTTGCTAATTCTGGTGTTCTGGCAGATTCTGTCAGTGACTATATGGCGACTTCATTGTGTGCTTAATTTTTGCCATTTGAACCCCCCTTCCCCCCATGTTTGACACACGCTAGATCTTTTAAAAGGCCCAATCTTTCTTTGCTGTAGTCTGCTTTGGATGCTATTGAATGGTCTTTTTTGGAACGCATCCTGGATGTGGATGCTGCTTTAGATTATTTAAATAATCAACTTCTCCCCATCCAGGATGTTTACTTCCCTTTACATATTCTTCATCGTAGAGTCTCTCATACTGGATGGTTTTCCCCAAATATATAAAAAAAAATGACTAGGAAATGTGATATGGCCTGGTCTAAATTTAAGCAGTCCCCTAGTGTTGTTTCTATGAATTTGTACCATAGATTGAGGAATTTGGTATCCTTAGAGGTGAGGAAAGCAAAAAGTCTTTTATAGGGAACGTTTTGAGACTAGCTGGACTGACCCAAAAATGTTTTGGGATAACGTTAATTCACTTGTATCTCCTAGGCCCAAAGTGGATATTCAAAAAGTAATTGTTGACAGCGTGGAAGTTGTTGAGCTGCCTACTATTATGAACTTGCTCAATAGCAAATACACCGATCTGTCTAGCTATAGAAATTTTTCTTTTTGTTCTGATGATGTTAAAGCAAATTTGAATCAATCTTTAGGTGATGAAACTAGTTTTTCATTCACTGAAATTACCCAAAGTGAGGTGTTAAAACTCTTAAAGGGTATTCCTGATCAAGCTAGTGAATGTGGGGTGGGTTAGATGGTCGCTTTGTTAAGCTATCCATCCCTTACATCACTAGACCTTTATGCTATATTTTCAATCCATCTCTTACCACTTGTGTATTTCCTTGTTTGTGGAAAATGGCTAAAGTGGTCCCGGTTCCAAAAAAAGTAATGCTATCTCATTAGACGATTTTCATCTTATCTACATTTTAAACCCGCTAAGTAAATTGCTTGAGAAATTGGTGGCTGGGCAGATCAATGAGTATCTTGAAACTAATAGATTGTTGGCACCACAGCAACATGGATTTCGTAGGTTACACGGTACTGGAACTGTCTTGGTTGGGTTCAGGGACACTGTCCTTCATTGCTTTGATAAATGCTGTATGATGGGGCGGTGTTCGTGGACCTAACTAAAGCATTTGACCTGACTTATCATGACCTAATTTCCTCAAAGTTAAAACATTTTGGGTTTTCAGCAGATGTGATTCTCTGGGTTGGTGATTATTTGAGGAATCAGCACCAATATATTCAGGTTGGTCAGGTTATTTCTAATGTGCTTGCTTCCCATTGCTTATGGGGTGCCCCATGGATCTATTTTGGGCCTGTTGTTTTCCATTTTTGTAAATCAGCTGCCCCATGTTTGCAAATTCAGTGACTCTTTAATGTATGCTGATGATTTGATAATTTATGCCAAGTCTAGCTCTGTGGCTGAAATTTCTTCTACTTTGGTTCTTGACTTTTGAGAGGTTTGTTCATGGTTGACTCTTAATTCTATGTTGTTAAATTCATCTAAAACTAAGGTCATGCCTTCAATGCTAGAGAATAGTCTGGAATTAGATGTGTATGATTCTCAGGGTGTTTTGCTTGAGTAAGCATCTCAATTTAAATATCTTGGTGTAATTTTGGATTCTTTCCTAACTTTTCTCTCCAGGTTCAATCAACTCTCAGGCAGATAAATCAAAAATTGGGTCTACTCTATAAATTTAAGTCTTATTTTCCTATTGAGTTCAGGCCTGCTATTGCTATTGGATCTTTGCTTCCTCATTTCGATTGTGCATCTTGTCTTTATTTTAATATCAGGACTAAGGATTTGAAGGCGTTATTGTTGCATATAATAATATTTGTAGATTTTCTTTAGGAGCCCTTCCCCGAATGTATCACTGTTCTCTCTATTCACAGCTGGGATGGCTATCTCCCAGAATGTATCACTGTAGAATAGAGCCTTCTGTGGGTTGTTTATTATTTAAATGTATGTATTATACATCTGTTTTTCCCCTGACTAATCTGGTTCATCGAAGAGAGTTATTACCTGGACTAAGATCAGCAAATGACCTTCAGTTTGTAGCACCCCAGTTCAGATCAAAGGCTAGTTCCCAAGCTTTTTCAGTTTCTGCCCTTATGTATTGGAATGTCCTCCCCTATTAATATCAGACAAGCCTTGTCAGTCCCTAATTTTAAAATGTCGCTAAAGGACCATCTATTACTAAACCTGGTTGTAAATGTAATTTATAGTATGCATTATCTTGTTGTTCTTGTCATTTTGTTGTTATGTTGTTCAGTTATTATTATTTGTTGTTGTTTGTCTGGGTTGGGCCTGAAAAGGAACCTTTGGTCCAGTGTCTCTACCCAGTTAACAAAGAATAAACTAAACATATTGTCAAGCCACCACGAGGCACAACTACGCAGTTGACTGATGGAAGCAGCCTCCGGGGAATACAAAATGTAACCTGTCTCTCCCCACCTCCCTGCATCAAATGTATCAAATTATATTATACAGCCATCATCCTTATTGTACTAATGTTGCCCTGCTGAGAGGGTCTGGAAAGTGTATTATGACTGCAGAAGTAACATTGTTAACCCGACACATCATTACACTGTTTACGTACGACTCATTAAATTGTCTGTATTTGGTAAAAATGTGCAATTAGTCCTCAACTTCTTTAGAATCCTCAATCCAGGAGTGTGTATTAAAATCCTCTAATTTTTATTACCCATTTTCCTGCTTCTGCGGGGTCTGTAAACAGGTAAGTCTTACCCAAGTAAGTTAGACATAGTTTAGCAGGGGTGAAGCAAAGTGTGGGCTACCCCACAGATGGCGTAGTTCATTACGGACAGAGTCAGATGCTTTCCTTCACTGTGTGGTAGCATACGATAAGTCCGGAAAGCAATGGATCAGGGTGTCATCCAGCAGCATCAGTTGCCCCTTTTGCTTTGCGGTTGAGAGGATCGAATCTCAAATATGCACCCCCGCTGTATGTACAAGGAGTGTCCGGGGTGTCTTGGTGTCCTGTGGGATACATAGGGGGGAAATACGGCAGACTTTGTAGATGGAGCCCTTGAGATTCAAAGTTAACAGAGAACTAATTAAGTCCAACACAAATGAAATTGGATCTTGTCCCTCTCACCCTTCTGGGACACCCAGTATGTGAAGATTAGCTGAATGGGCGCCATTTTCCAACTGCTCAAGGTGCATCTGAAGAATATTGTTCTCCTGAACAACCCCCGATAATACCACCAGTGCCTTTTCTGCTGCTGTCTTTGCTGAAATGGTGTCCGCTACGGACTGGACAGGACTGGAACTCGACTGTTGAGAGTCCATTTTGTTGTCTAACTACCACACAAACTTTTCCAACTCTTTCCAGCTGTAGGACCATGCTGTTTGTAGGTTCCTGTGGCCCCTCAGGTAGTTTGCTCTTATCCATCCATAGAACATTTTTAGGCTTTTCAGTGATCAATAAGGCACCAAAACACAGCAATCTGTAGCAAAAGGTTCACTCTCTCCAAAATAATAGAAAGAAACAGAGCTACTGTAAATATCTAGAAAGTGTAAGGGGGAGGTCATGTCAGACCAACCTCGTTGAATTTTTTGACTGGGTGACTAGGGAGGTAGATCAGGGGAGGGCAGTGGACATGGCCTATCTGGACTTCAGCAAGGCCTTTGACACTGTGCCACATAGAAGACTATTGCACAAACTGGGGAATATGGGTGTGGGCAGGACAGTAGTGTGGTGGGTAGGTAACTGGCTGGGCGGCAGGACACAGAGGGTGGTGGTAAATGGCTGTCACTCCACAGAGGGAAGAGTGACCAGTGGGGTACCACAGGGATCAGTGCTGGGACCGGTCCTATTCAATATCTTCATCAGTGACATTGCGCAGGACCTAGAAGGCAGAATTTCACTGTTCACTGATGACACAAAGCTCTGTAACAGAGTAGACACACCAGAGGGTGTAGACAGAATGAGAAGGGACCTGCAGAAACTTGAAGTATGGTCAGGGGTTTGGCAGTTGAAATTCAATGCAAGGAAGTGCAAGATAATGCATATGGGGCACAAAAACTCTGGCACAATATATCAGTTGGGGGTGAGGATATAGCATGCACCAAGCAGGAAAGGGATCTTGTGGTTATCATCTCTGATGACCTCAAGGCAGGGAAACAGTGTGACAAGGCAGCAGGTAAAGCAAATAGGATGCTGGGATGCATAGGCAGGGGCATCACCAGCAGGAAAAGGGAGGTCATAATTCCACTATACAAGACACTAGTGAGGCCCCACCTGGAGTACACTGTACAGTTCTGGAGACCTTACCTACATAAGGACATAGACAGGGTAGAGAAGGTTCAGAGATGGGCAACAAAGATGGTGAATGGATTGCATCACAAGTCCTATGAGGACAGGTTGAAGGAACTGAACATGTACTCCCTGGAGGAGATGAGGGAGAGAGGGGATATGATAGAGACATACAAGTATCTTACAGGGAGGAACAGGGTGCAGGAATACACTATTTTTAAGCGAAAAAGATGTTCCAGGACTAGAGGGCATGGGATGAAGTTGGAGGGAGGACGATTCAGAGGAAACGTGAGGAAGAATTTCTTCACGGAACGGGTGGTGGACAAGTGGAACACCCTGCCAAAGGAAGTGGTGGGGGCTGAAACAATCACGGGATTTGAGAATGCATGGGATAGACATATAAGAATTCTGGAGGTCAGGGGTAAGGGGCAACAGACTTCTTGGAAAACATAAACTGAACTTACAAGCTCAAATGGGCAGACTGGGTGGGCCATAGACCCTTATCTGCCGACACTGTCTATGTATCTATGTAATAAATTTTAGTAAGAACGTATACAGAGATGGCATTCTCTCAAGGCACTTCCTTTCCTGTCGGCAGCTGGCCACCCCCCCCCCCCCATTCATCATTTAAACTGCATGCAGATCATTTAATCTAGTAATGGAAGACTTCTTCATGAATAGATGTCACAATGAATATATATGACATTAAAAAAGCTGCTTTCAATCTTATAGGTTTCACAGCCTGTGCTATTATTCATTTTCCCCTAACTCCCAGTTTCACCATTCATCTGAGTGTGTTATCCAGACTTGTGACAACATGCCAAATAAGGCATTGATAATGATTAAACTGAAGCTAATCTTTACGTAACATACCAACAAACTCATTAACTAGGCCATAGTCTCCATTGTAACTTATAAATCAGAAACTGGATCTATCATGACTATCATTACACAGACTAACAATAAACATGTAACTGTGGGTTTCCAATACATTTTCTCCTTTCCCTCTTTATTGTCAGCAATTAATCCCAATCTCACTGATACCTGCTGTTATTAGCATATATTATGCATACTACCCATTTTGCCTGATGGTGCTGGCCATTGTTATTAATCTTCCAGTGACCTGTGCCTTTTCTCACTTAAGGTGTTTAGCTCTGGACTGTGCCCTGGGACCTGTCCTCCCCCTTGGAAGATGACGGTCTCCTGTTCCCTGTCATAATTCTCTTCTTCTCCTTCCACTACATTTTGTATGCCTTCCCCTTCTGTGGACCATTGTGTCCAGCCCTTCCACCGCTCTATATGTTTTTCTTCAGTAAAATTTAACTTTGCTGTCATTAATTCCATATTGTGTACTTTTGCTAACCCGCCTATCCATTCATCCTGCGTGGGGATATTGACAGTGAGCCAGTAGGCTGTGATGCACTTTAGTGCTCTCACCATCCAAATAAAAATGTTTCCTGTCCTCTGCCTTCAGTTTTACTGCTTTGGGGAACCTTAAAGCCTGCTCTGAAAATTCTAGTGAAATACGTATTCCCATAATTCGATGGGTTACCTCTTGTACCTTCTCCCAAAAGGGCTGATTTTTTGAGCATTGTCAGAAAATATGCCACTGGCTTCCCACTTCACCACATGCTCTCCAACACTGTTCTGAGACTGAGCCTGAAAATGTTTAATAATTGTCAGAGTCCTGAAAAATCTAATCAGCACTTTCCAATAAAATTCACTCCATAATGGAGCTGCTGTGACCTTCCATCCTTTTTTCAATCTGTTGTCCCAGACTTTCTCCTGGAATTCTGTAAATGTTTCCCCTTTCCCAGGCTTCTTTATCTGAATGTATAGTACTATCTCTGTGTCTTTCACAGTAGTTTATAGATGCCAGAAACATATCTCTGGGATCCTGACGGAATTGCCTCCTAGTAGAGATGGTTTTCTACCCTGTTAAAGGTCTAACTTTTCCTTATTTCCCAGTGTATTACTAAAGTGAAAGATCTGAATATAGCTTATATATTCCGTGTTATCCCAGCCAAACTTTTCCTTAGCTCTGCTAAACAAGATGTAGTGCCCTTGCTCTAAGACTTATGTTAAATGTGCCGCCTCCTCTCTCTCTCTCCCACCTGGCATATCCCTCATCCAGCCTGGGTGGCAAAAATTCCCCCTCATACCAAAGACAGGGGAGCCACCCTCTGGGGTGTATTTGTGAGTTTTCAAATTTTCTGTAGCACCCCCAAACTATGTTTTACCACCTGTTTTTAATGGTGATATTACATTTAGGTGTAACCGGCATTAGGACCAAAGTAAAGAGGGGTTGACTGCCTACCACATAATTTTCCATAGCATACCATCCTGAGTCTCATCCTTGCTTTGCCCAAGTACAGACTGCTGACATTTGTGCTTCTAAGTAGTATTTCTTCAAATCTGAGAGAGCTAGCCCCCCGATCACGAGGCAGGTGGCGAATGTGTTTCGCCACCCTCAGTCACTTTACCCATACAGATTTCTGTAACTGGGCGATAATTTTATTCCAGAAGATATTTAGTGTCGTTACGAGCATTTTGAACAGAAACCAGAAACTTGGCAATATGTTCATTTTTACTGTGTTTATTCTGCTGACCAGGGAAAGAGGCAAGAGTCTCCAACTCACCAGGTCAGTGCTAACCACTTCCCAGAATTTCTGATAGTTAAGGGTGAACAGTTTCTTTAAATCTGTACAAAACCTGTATTCCCAGGTACTTTATTCTATTCTATTGGCCTAGCTAAATGGGAAAGAGTATCTAAGCTCTTCCGTGCTGCTAACATCCATGATGATGTTCTCTGACTTTGTAAAGTTGTTCTTATAGCCAGAAATAAGGCCAAACCTGTGGAGATGGGATACCAAGCTTGGGACCAAGGTTCCGGTTTGCTTAGGAAGAAAATAGTCATCAGCATACAACAACACCTTTTGTTCCACACCCACTACTATTGTACCCATTACATTGAAATCTTGACGGATTTTTGCTGCTAATAGTTCCAGACAGATGGCAAACAGATGGGACAGGGGGCACCCCGGCGTACTCTTCTGGTTACAGGAAATAGTGCAGAATTAATTCCATTTACTCTCAACCAAGGCCTGTGACTCCGTGTATAAAGCTTTTACTGTTTTCAACAATTTGGGTCTGTATTTCATCTTCATATGTTTTTGTAGAAAATTCCTATTTACCCTATCAAACTCTTTTTCAGCAGTGATGGAGATAGCCATTTGGAAGTCCCCATCCCTTCTGTGCCGCCAGTATGTTCAGGAGTCTCCTTATATTGCCCTGTAAATATCTTCCGGTTATAAATCCTGTTAGGTCCTGATGTATCACATTTGTAATCTTTTTTTTTTTTTTTGTGTAACCTTCCTGTCAGGATTCCTGTAAAAATTTAAGTCAGTAGTCAGGAGTGATACTGGTCTATAGGAGCTAGCCTCTGTGACCTCTGCCTGGCTTTGGTAATACTGAAATTTGGGCATATCTCCAGGATTCTGGAATTTTATCTCCAAACACTCCATCTGTAACAGTGGAACCAATTGTTTGGCAAATTCCTTAAAAAAAAAAAAACTGCTTGTAGGCCACCCAGGCCTGGGGATTTTCCATTTTTTAGACTCTGAATCTTGTGTAATATCTCTTATTGCCCTGTTACCCTTTCCAGATCCATTGCTTCCTGTTCCATCAATTGTGGGAAAACAGTGTCTGAAAAAAATCTTCTACATGATGCTCAAAGGCGTCATTTCTTTCCTTAGTGTATAAGTGTATATAATAATTTGTGAAAATATTAACAATGTCCTCTGGGTTCCTCGTTACAGGTTCCCCTCTGTCTTGGGGTCATGCATTCTTAGCACTGTCCTATTACTTTGTTGCTTTCTGAGGGTATAAGTCAATAGTTTTCGTGCCATTACCTCCTTTATAATATTTTTGTTGTCTTCTCCGATAGCTCCTTTCTATCTTAGCCATCAATAATGCTGTAAGCTCCCTCTTCTTCTTTTCTAATTGTTGCTTTATCTGGGCATTTAATGTAATTTTGGAATTCCAGCTCTGCAGTTTGATTTTTCCTAATTCTGTTGTTTGCCTCGAGGAGTAAGATATGATTAATCCCCAAGGACAGCTTTTAATGTATCCCAGCGCACAGGGTAGGAGGTGACTCTTTCCGGGTTATTATGTAAGTAGTCTTGCATGGTGCCCTCTGTTAACTCGCAAAACTCGGGAGAATTTGGGTACCCCACATCCATCTGCCAGTTAAAATTGCGTAATGTGGGTAGTAATTCCATCACTGATTGCACTGGGGCATGGTCTGACACCATTCGAGGTAAAATGTTACATTTATCCACCACTGGTACCTATTTGGTGGCTATAAAAAACATGTCAATACGTGTATAACACTAATCTCTATCTGAATAATGAGTATACTAATCTTGAATGTTCCCATTTATGTGACACCATATTTCTGTAAAGCCTGATTCAGCTGCTAATCTGGTGTGCAGTTTGCCTGATCTTCCTTCTACCTTAGACTCTATTTTTAACAAAAAACACACAAAATGATACCTTATTATGCTGGGCTGTGGAGTAGGTGGGCAAACTGTTGGATGGAAAATTGTGATCAAGGGAGTGAGGGTCAAGGGCTAAAATCTGATGGGAAGAGCTTGATAATATGTGGTGTGGGTGTGTGTGTTAGCGGGAGCAACCGTCAGGAGCTGCTGTAGCCCCTGGAAAGAGATTAAAAATTGGGGACAGGGATTTACGGGGCTAAAGAAGAAAGCACCTGGGTTCCAAAACCTCTCAGCCAATCAGGATGTAGCAGTTTCCCTACCCATTTTATAATAAAAATTATGAAATGGATGGTGAGAATGTTCAAATTTGATTGGCTAAGACCACATTCAGCTGGGATGGTATCTTGGTGCATAATCCCAGTTAGAAAGTCATGCCATTCGTCAACATAATCAAAATGGATCAATTTTATAATCGGAGCAGTGCATCCCAAGGTGAGCGATATCATGGGATATAATCCCTTTTCAGGTAGTTGAAGTCACTTGGCCTTAACCTCGTGCCTCCCAACGCACCTGAGGCAGGAGGACAGTCTCCCATGATATTGCAAATGTTGTTGTGTATTATCGCTTAAGTATTAACCTCCTGAGCTGTCAAGCATCTGTATATCCACACATTCAGTAGATGGAAATGTCGCTTTATCATGGAATGCAGGAATACAGATTTCTGTAGAATTGTACTGACTAAATGTTTGCCACTCCCCGCACAAACAAAGTCTCATTAAAGACACATATTCTTTTGTTTTCTGCGTCAGGGCAACCAGCAGTTTCCCTAGTAAGCTGTGATGATACCCAGGTTGGGGGGGGGGGATCCATTGTCGGAAAAGAAGCACTAAAAAACAAAACTGTAAGTAGTATTTCATTTCTTATTAAAATTGTTTAAGGCAGAGGATATAAAGGAAAACTAACATTTAATCGGTTGTTGTTTCTTTTCATTTCGTTTTTTTGGGAGCTTTATATGTAGATCCTAGATATTTTTTTTCAGTGAGTAAAGGTGGAAGCCATGTTCGTAATGGCAATCGGGAAGTTTTGAAAAAGGCATTGATATTGTTAGTCTGCTGTGTTCTGATTCTTAGTACTTTTTTTTTTAACCTGTGCATTGTGCTGTCTCTCTGCACAGGATCTGACCAATCAGGGTGCAGTGTTTTTACCTATCCATTTTACAAGCTCAGAATATTCACTGTCATGTCAGTGCACTAACTGTCTGCTCCAGCTTCTGTCCTACTGGAGTGTTCCTCTGTAACACAGGCTGTATTCATTTTAGGAATAGTGAAAGGGCCGTCTGATGGTATGCCCAGCCAAGCACAAGGGGTTGAGCAGTAGAAGAAAAGAGGTGCTGTTACCTTTGTTTAGGTCACTGCTAAAGTCATATTTGGAGTACGATGTCCAATTCTGCAGCCCAACCCTGAAAATGGGTAGGAACCAAATATACGGTATTGGAGAAAGAACAGTTTGATAAAGGAGTTGAACACCAAGACTGTGACAGGTTTCAAAAACGTGTGGGACATCTTTGAGGGGTTGGTGAAAACTAAGACAAGGGAGAGAGTGGAGAGAGTGTGTGTGTGTGTGGGGGGGCAAGACTAATCTACCAATGGGCATACAACCTAGGCGAGACCAAGAGGAGATAGCTGCAGCTCAGGCAGGAAGATGGGTTTACATGATGGACTATAAGTCTTTGTATGTGTCTGTGTTTCTGTAGATATGCCAACTGAATGTGAGGCTGTTGCATGGGATCTCTTTGTGCCTTCCTCCATGACTTCCCTTTCCCCTCTGCTACCGGGGAACAGCTGTGCATCTGACAGAGGTGCAACTTGTTGCAAAGCAGGAGGTGTTTCGTCACCCAAAGTTTGTTCCCTTATTTTGTTTGCTGTGACTCCTAGTAATTAATCTGTTTCTTTGAATGTTATATTTACATTTTTTTTAATGTATTTGCCTTTACAACCTTCTTAAAAGTCTTTGAGGGAAGTAAACCTGATCTCAGAATAAAACATTGGGACCAGGAAGTTCCCATCTACAAAACTGCCTGCTGTACATTTTTATTTTGTCAGTTTTGGAATCTTAAAAAGTAACCTTTTAGCTGGTTGAACCTTCCCACCATTTCAGTCGTAGTGATATCCTACACTCCCCATTACTGACATCATTGACATAATCAACTGCAGGCAGTTTCAGTGATTGTCTGAAAATGAGGATATGTAACTTATATTGCTGCTGGTACCACTTTCCTTCCTTACTATCTTTGCTAACTCATCTTTGGAGACTGCTTTTCCGATGTTACTGATTTTTCCCCTTTGAAGGAATTTGTATCCTTTGGAGCATTAACAGCACCACCCTGAAGATTACCGCTTTCTTAAGCATCAAGAAAACGCTTAGGACCTCATGGTTCAAATAGAAACTGTTGTCTCTTTAAAAAGTGGATAACATGCCAGCCTGGTGGCACAGAGGGCTGAGGCGCTGAATGCCTTATCTCATGCCACACCAGGAGCTGGCACAGTGGGAAGGGCGGGAGCAGGGTTGAGCAGCTGGGAGGCAGCTTCCTCTCCTGGGATGGATCGGCCCCGTAGTCCACTGCCACCAGGTGGAGGTCCGGTGATCAGAGTAGGTGGAGGGGTGACACATAGTGGAAGGCACCTTGAGATGTGGCATTCACGTGCCTCCACACATGCATGCACAGCCGAAGTACAGGGACGGGTTTATGGGAAAAAATGGGGGAATGCTACAAAATATATATGAAAAAAAGTGGGTAGCATTACCTATTATTTTATTGCACTGGAAATGTGTTTTGAGAGACTTTAGATTTTTGCTGTCCTGACAAAGTTTTTATTAGGAAACTTGAACACATCAATTTTTCCATAAGAGACAGTTTAGTAAGACGTGTGACACACTTTGGAGTTCTGTCGTTCAGGTGAATAAGAAACAGGTGCATAGTTTGACAGGCCTACAGTACTGGTTAAGGGCAGGAAGAAAGCATCGAGAACTTCTGTACAGTTCGCTGTTTTTGTAGCAATGGGAAATCAACTGCTCAGGTTATTATTGTCTCTTATCTTTCTCTAGTGAGTTGGTTTATATGGCAACGTGCAGATTGCTTCATTTTGTGATGAAGAAAGAAACTAGTAAATTATCTGCAATACGCTCAGGAGGGTCCTTGATACCGTCGATATCATGACTAACCACTTCTTAAATGATTCAAGGAGGTGCGTTTCTGAGGATGTGAGAGAAAATATTTCTTTGGAGAATCACTTCAAGCAATTCCAGACTTGCTTATTGCTAATCTCTCGCTGGCAGCTTTATTTGTGGTGGGTGAATTTTAACTCCGGTGTTTGATGGGGTGGAGTGGGGTGATTTAAGGTCATTGGTGTAACTCCACCGTTTTATTTATTTATTTTATTTTTGATTTAGTGCTGTATATCTATCATAGCGCCAATTGCTTTTTAAGACCTTTTACTTGCTTCAAGTATTTCTGCCGTGACAAGGGTGCATGGCTGTTAACAGCTTCATTTCATGGCAGGTAGACTTGACATCCTAATGACTGCATAGTTTGGGTCACTGAGAGAGAAAGGAGGAAATTATAGTTTGCTGGTTTTGTTTTGTTTTCCCCATTTATTCTGTTTTTTTCCATAGCAGTTTACTGTCATACTGCCCGGCTAGACTCCCAGTTGGTGCTCAGCCAGAGCAGAGCTGTCACTGAGTGTCCAACAAGAAACCTACCATCACAAAGATAAATAGATTGCACTTAATTGAGTTCTCCCTCGACCTTCAGAGAAAGTTGTCAAGGAGTGTTCTTGTCTAGGTCTGAAGCAGCTAGCGGACATCATTGAACTGACCTTTCAGTTTGAACTGCAGGTCTCGGTACAGAAGGTCAAGCTCACTGCTAACACCATTAGGATTGTTTAAACTAGTGTGCTTGTTGCCAAGTCTGCTTTGCTGTTTTCGGACTCATCCCCTCGTAGCGCATGCATGCAAAGAGGAATTTTAGATAATTTTTTTCTGAACAATAGTTGCAATTTATACAGACTTAATCTGCACTAGTTTCTTTTAAAACAATTACAACTACTCTTGGAGTAACTAATACCATTTTCACATGGCATGCCAAAGCTGCTTACTTTGCAAAACAAATCTGAATCACACAAAATTAATATCAGTGCAAAACAACCTTATAAGATACTTAATGCTGCTAATATTCACATTCATTACCCGATTTGCCTCCTGTGTGAAACGACTTGTGCAATGAGTGTGACTTTAAAGTATTGTCAGTGTTGAAATTACACGGGGCTTGCCAGCCCCCAGCCTGAAGTCCAGTCCCAGTAGCTCAGGCATCACTGCCATTGATTTATACAGAAAGGGGGCTCAATTTAAAGATAGCACCATCATGGGGCCCCCCTTGCTCCCTAAGCTCATAAAATGCAGTTCCAACACTGATGCACAGCACTGTGGTTTCCTTCAAGCTGCCTGTCTATCGTGCTCACTACAAGTGTTTTAAACGCACTTTACCTGTGGTTCTGGCAAGGTGCCTGGTGGAGATTATGACTGCAGTACAGTGCAACCCTGATTATCCGACCCCCATTTTTCGGACTCTCCCTATCTAACAAACACACAGTGTGTCCCTCACACTTTACAAGTGCTTCGAGTGTTTACAATTCATCGGCATACATTTCCTGTTAATTCCTGCAGTTATCAACTAATCATCCTTCTATTGTTTTCCACTGGCACTGAATACAGGTGTCAGCAGTGCGTTTAAGCATTGTAATTAACACATAGCAATGTGTGTCCTCACCTTCTACTGAGTGTGTACTGCGCCTAGAGAGATGGCAGGAAAACGCAACCCAAGAGAGTGATCCTAAATGTCTGCCAAAAGCTGCATATTGTAGAATGCCTGGAGAACGGTGAGAGGGCTGCCGTTCTTGCTGACAAATATGGTGTGGGCAAGTCCACCATAAGTGATATCAAGGCATCGAAGGAAAAACTGAGACTTTGCCCTCACCATGGAGACTGCTTCTGGTGTTGAGGAACGTAAGAATATTCCCTCCTGCAAAGATGAGCAGCGGGACTATGCCCTTTACTAATGGTTTCGTCAGGAGCATGAGAGGGGGACACCACTTTCAGGTCCCGTTCTCGAGGAAAAAGCTTTAATGATCCATTCCCATCTTGGTAACAATACCCCTTTTGCTGCTAGTGAGGGTTGGCTAGACCACTTTAAGCGGCGCCACTGAATTCACCAGCTGCGGCTTTGTGGAGATAAACTCAGTGCTGCTGATCAAGAAATATCTCCCTTTATAGAGAACTTTTGGAGATTGTGGAAGCAACCGGTCTTGTCCCAGATTAAATTTACAGTGCAGACGAGACTGGCTTTTCTGGCACTGCTTGCCAGATCGGACTTTGGTTCATTGGGGGGGGGGGGGCACCCGGCTTCGAGAAAGCTAAAGACCGGATTACCTTATTGGGCTGTGTCAATGCGGCTGGGACATGCAAATTAAAACTTGTATTGGTAGGAAAGTCTCAGCAGCCACGCTGTTTTAAACATGTAAATATGAATGCTCTACCTGTCCAATATGAAGCCCAGCATAACACATGGATGGACAGCTGCATTTTTGCAAGGTGGTTTAAGGAACAGTTTGTGCCGCAGGTGAAGCGGCATCTGAGGAGCCAGGGACTACACCTTTGCATGCTATTTTTCTTGTTGGTAACTCCCCAGCCCATCCCAAATTGGTGATGTCAGGATGAGGAAATGGCTTCATTAAATACATGTTTTTACCAGCCAACACGACAAGCAAGCTACAGCCCTGTGATAAGGGCATTTTAGAAATTTTTTAAGAGGGGCTACAGAAAAAGACTGCTCCACTCTGTACTCTGAGGCAAATCAGCAAGTCCCCCTAAGTGACATCATGAAAAGGTTGTCACTTAAGGAGGTGGTCTACATGTGTGCAGAGGCTTGTGACTTGGTGCAGCCAGAATCGATATGCAAAGCATGGATCAAAGGTGGGATTCGAACATCCCACGATCCAGAACCCAGCCCTGCAATTTCTGGCCCTGAAGCTTCTGATCGAACTGCAGCTGTTGTCTCAGAGGACGATGTTCACACACTGGCTGCATCACTGCCTGATCCTCCATCTGAGGCAGACATTCTAGAGCGGGAGAACTGTGATGCTGGTGAAGTGGGGCATGAACATCTTTCCGATGATGCCTTTATTCAGGTGGGGTAGAAGGAGGAAACAACTGAAGCCAGTGCTACCGAGGACGAGGGCAGTAACCTCCCTGTGCTGCTGCCAACACATTCGGAGGCAATGGATCTCTTGCGTAAAGGCATTCTGTATATGAGAATCAGCCTGATACCAACCTGGTGCAGGTCATGCTTCTGTGCTTGATGCACCAAAGAGCTGCCTGAAAGTCTTATGACACCCTAAAACAAAAATCACTGACTGATTATTTCCACTAATGCACTACAGCACTTTACAGTGATTTTAAGAGTGTTTTTTATAGATGTTTATTCTAAATAGAACATTTTTTTTTAATGTTAGGGTTCCGAGTATGTTGTGTACTTTGCCAAAACGGTCTCTGTGTTTTCTATTGAACTTCCGTTATCCGATCTCCCGTTTATCTGACCATGTTGTATGTCTCCTAGGGAGTTCGGATGAACAGGGTTCTATTGTACAATGAGGAGTCCCAAAGAGGGGAAAACACATGTTTGTACTTTGTTATTCTCAGCCTAAGCTGAATCAGACATGCAAGCCTGTACAAAAGGTAATGTCTGCTCTAGGGGAGCCTTGTCAGCCGGACTTATAGAAGGATTTGCATACCCATGATGCCTTTCTCAGGGAATGAGGCTTGAGAGTATGCGTGTGGGTTAGAGACATGCACAAGAATCAAACACTAGTAAAGCATAGTTACTGAGCTTATAATAGAGAAATTCTACTGTGTGAAGACGGTGTGAGGGGAAGTGAAGGTAAGGAAATCAAACTTGGAAGTTTTCACACAAGAGACACGGGGCAGGCCTTATTCATAAAGAGAATTTGGGCGACATTAAATGCTACTTCACAGTTAAGTTAGCTCATGATGTAGTACTGGTAATGCAGCTCCCATATGAAATCAATCTCATAAGGAGTATGACTTCAAAGCACTATTAATATACATTACACTGCTGAATAGCCCATGTGCAAACAGACTTCTTGTCAACACAAGCAGGCTTAATTTGAGCCACAATAAAGTCTGAACGCGACTGAATTATTTAGAAGCTGTAAAACTGCTAGTGCAAAAATGTATTGCGGTAACAGATGTACCATTAAAACATACAGTTTCAGAAGTTGAAGTGCAAAGATCAAATAGTGGTCTGCTTGATAACTAGTCTGGGATCAGTATATTGAAAGATTTTGGAGAGCCCAGAAATACATACACCGATTCACTCTGACAGTTATACTTGAAAAACATAGACACATAGAAACATAGATTTTGTTGACACAAAAGGACCTTTAGGCCCATCCAGTCTGTCCCTTATCCCTGCATATTCTGTCACCAATGACCCTAGCTGGTCATAAGTGTTGCTCTGTCCTCTGTTCCTTTTCCTGATATGCCCCTGTGCGTATCCCACACATGCTTGAAGCTCTCCACAGCCTTTGCCCCCCCCACTAACTCCTTTGGCATTCTTGACATTATAATAGAATTAAACAAAACTGATAAGGCAACAAAATCATGGTTGTAACATAGTAACAATAATGTTAGGTTCAGAAGGGACATTACATTAGGTCTGCCCCAGGTTGTATTCAGTTGTATGACTTTTTAGAAAAAAAATTTTTATTTTAGTCTTTGGTAACCTGGTAAATGCATGCATTTAAATCAGCAGTATCTGTTAATCCTCAGAAAATGCCATCATATAGTTTTAGCATTAATATAGTGCTGTCATAAATGGAATGATCATCAGTCTGTTTTTATTTCTCTCAGTTGTTTGTATTTTTTGCAGTTAGTAATGTTTCTCCCTGCTTCAAGCAGCCTACATTATACCAGCCACCCCAGCCCATTTCCCCGACTTTTCTGCAAGCTTACGGTCATGCACCCGCAGTGTGGTCTCTGTGCTCTTTGCCAGAAATACATTATTAAAAAACAAACTATAATATTTTAGCGGGCCCTGTGGCGTGGAGGGCTGAGGCATCTGTGCCTTACCTCCTGTCATACCGGCGACCCATGTTCGCGGTGCGAGCAGGCCTCTGGGGGTCGGCTGGGGAGAGAGGATTGAGCATCCAAGGACTGCTCTCCTCTCCCGGGGAGGGAGGACTGGCACTCCCGCTGAATGACCAGCCCCGGGTGGAAGCCCGAGGGTAGTGCGGGTCTGTTGGGTGCTAGGGAAGGGAGGGTGCAGTGGGACTTCTGCAGACGTGCGCGTGCCTTCACGCACGTCTGGCGTATGCGCTGCAGCAAAGAGGATGGGACAAAAACTGGAGGAAAATCGCAGACTGCGAGTGACAACCAACCCTCTGCAGGCTCCGCACCTGGCAACTGGACGAAAGTCGGGAAGGTAAGTCCCTGGGTGACGGGCGGGGGGCAGTCGATTAGGGCAGCTGAGGTGATGGAGTGAAAATTATATATGGGGAAAAAAAAAAACTATATCATGATTTTTTTTCTACACTAATAAAATACTGCTGCTTTAATTGTGTTTTTTGTTACTTTCTATTGCCCTCCTTACCTAGCAGTTTCGGGCACTGCTCCAGCCAGCCCACAAGCCTTACTGCAATGGTTGTCCCTTCCCCCCGATACCCATTTCCTGTCCCCTTATATACTTTGCTTTTTTTTTTTTTATAACTTTATAAAGATTTTTATCTACGGAGATATGAGGAAAAACAAACTGCTTATTTGACACTTTTCCATCAGATGCACACTGGGGAAGTACATTTGATACATAAGCAAAAAAAAATAGACTTATCTGAAGTGCATATCATCTGAAGAACTTTAAGGTGCCAAGATATATGGATATGGTGAAGTTATACTAATACTACCAGCTGGGCAGTTCGTACACCGATAGACTGCCAGTGTCTCACGATTAACAGCATATGGTCCTGAGGCCTGAGAGTAATCTCAGTTTAATGAATGAAATAAGAAAATAACTTAAGTGGCTATGAATTATCGATGCTGTGAGAAGTGCTTTTTACACCACATATTTAGTAAAAGGATGAACTATAAATCACAATACTGCCAGTTGGCACTCTAGCTGCTGACTCTGTTTCTGACTGTGAGGACTGAGGAAGTTGAAGATGAAAAACTGTCATCTTGACTTAATGAAGCAATACAGTAGAAACAAATAGGCAGATGTAATCAACAGAGTCAAAATGTATAAGCCTACACTGGAACGTTCTTAAATCATTCTCCGGTCAGTTTTACTCACTACAGTACACACCCATCTGTTCTCGGTCGTTATTAGAGTCCTCTGACCCACTGTACTCCTCAGCCGCTTTCACAGATTCAAGCTTTTACTTGTGTTTTTCTGCATCCTTGGGGCCACTGAAGATGTATACTGGACGTGTTTAAGTAAATGTCTCTGGAAAGTAAATTTGGAGGTGAAGTTATAGCTGCTAAGTGGATGGTGCACATCTGTATCTTAAAGGAAAACTACACCCTCATATCTTGTAAATTTTGTTTCTTTGTCAGCAGATGACTCATTTCCAGTAGCTGATGTGTTTGCTTTAGTTTCTTTTCACTGTTCATCCTAGTTCCCTGGAATTATTCTGGGAGTTTCTATTTTATGGTTATTGAAATCTCATTGTCCATGAGAGCTGCATTAGCATATGAGAACATGATGTTACATCACCCATTTATACCATGTATCTCTATACTGAAATTCCAGATATCCTGAAAACCCTCTGGAAATGCACACAGATTGAAAGCGGTTTAAAGGGAAAATACCTGTATTACAACTCGGACAGTTTGCAAAGCTAACTGAAGGTAAATGTGGTATTTCACACCTTCTGCAACTTGTTTTGTTGAAATCTAATTAAGCAGACAGGCATACTGTGGAGTCTACAGGGTGCTGAAATTTCTTATCATATGGTGGGCCTGGGTCTGAAGTATTGCACAGCCTGGATGCTTGTCCAGACTACAGTGTAGTCTCAGCTGTGGTCGGAAGAAATATTGCTTATCTTCATAATATCACCACTATGTAGTCCTTGTACCTTGCTTTTGAATACCTGCTGTGTGTGTGTGTGTGTGTGTGTGTGTGTGTGTGTGTGTGTGAGAAATCTAACCAGTAGTGGATGCAGAATGCTATTGCTTGCCTGGTGTAGCAGGTTTAATACCAAGATCATATATTACACCATCTCTGTGTGGACTTCATTGGCTATCTGTTAAGTAATTGTTTGATTTCAAGGTTTACATTCTGACTTAGAGAGCCTTGGTGTGTCTGATTCCTCTTTAAAAAAAAAAAAAAAAAAAAATTGGACTTTTAATCGAGTGTTCATCTTACTCCATTTTCTGCTTCTATCAGGCTTGTCCTAGGGTTGGTCTTTTGGCTTGACTGGTCACCCCCTCAGTCTCAATCCAGACTACCAGTGCTTCACGGAGGACTCAGATATTTCAAGCCTCAGGCTATCTCAAGTTCGCTGAGCAGCACTGGGATGAGCTTGGAAAAGTACATGGGGCTGATTGTGTAAGACTGTGGGTAGCATCATGCTCTCAAATCAGGGATGTTTTTCCCTTCTATGGATACTTCCACCTATCAGCTTGCTAAACCAATCTTTGCAATGCTGGCCAGGGAGAGGAAGTCATGGGTCACAAGAACCACCCTTAGACCTCCACAGGAGGTGCTGCTGCAGCAAAGAGGCTGTCTCCCTTCCCCTAGAGTCTGACATCTCTCTAGATTCCACCTGCTTGGGGAAAAGAATCTGGTTCATGTCACGAACCTGGATCTCCCACATGGTAGCATGACCTCTGGTGCCTCTGGGCCAGGCAAGGGTCACTCTTGTCTAGTCTCTTGGGATCCTGACCCGAATTCATTGCCTCATCCGCCCATCACCTAACCTTATTGTACTGTTAAGCAGCTTACCCCTAGACATTTCTGCTAATCCTTTTGTACTGCTGTAGACCGCACTATTGAAGAAGAGATTGATGAGCTCCTGCTGCTTATTACTGTCTGCAAGGACATATATGTACATTGTGGAACTCCTCAGCGAGCCACTCAACTACAGACATAGTAGTGCATTGCAGGGGAAAGCAAGGTAACTGAACTACTCTGGGGGAAAAAAAAAAGACCTTGGAGCTTGCTGCCGATCTGCCCTTCCAGTCAACTGTTGATAGTCAAGAGGGTTGGAGGACAAGATGCTACAAGCGCTTTTGCCCCAACTTCCGGTGACGTCATGCTCCTCGTTACATCCTAAAGCAGGAGCTCCTGCTGAGATCAACCCTAAAACCTCCAAATTCCTGCGTTAAACAAAGAATCGAGGCAAAATAATATCAGTGGAGGTTACAGCATGCCGAGAGGAAGGGAATGGGCTAAAATGAAGCCTTTAGCAGTTCCAGATGAGGATAGATTATCGGAGGGCGGCTTGGAGAGTGAGGGCTCTCAGGCCTCATCGACCTCGCGCCACAGCACAACAGCCTACTGCCACTTACCAGTCGAAAACTTAGAGGCAAATGACACAGATGTTGTCGGAACTCTGAGACTTCCGTAAGGAGATGCGCTCTACAGCAACTGCTCTCCGCATGGACATAAATAAGTTGGAGAAGTGACAGGAGGCCATGGAGACCAAGGCTACTGACACAGATGGCAGGGTGGATTGTGCCAAAAGGGCCATTGTACAACTGCACCAGAACATAAAGCAGCTACAAGAAAGAGCTGAAGACGCGGAGAGCAGAAATCGCCGCAACAATATACGGATTGCCGGCATCCCCGAGGGGACTGCGGGCCTGGATATCCTTATATTCTTACAGAACACCCTCCGTGGGGTCCTTGCTCTCGCGGCCCACTACTCACTGGAGTTTGAGCGGGCTCTTCGTACACTAGGCCCGAAACCACCCTTGGAGCCTGCTCACTAGCAGTGTTGGTCAGATTCTTGTTTTTCCAAGAGAAAGAAAATGTCTTGCATGCAGCGAGGAAGAAGGGCACAGTACTACTTCAAAACCAATGGCTGTATTTTGAGAACTACGCACTGGAGGTAATGGCAAGACGAAAGGCCTACATCCCCATAATGAGAGCACTTAAAGAGAGCACTTAAATCTTCGGGCATATGATTTAGGACGCCCTACCCAGTGAAGATGACGATTTACCTCAAGGACGGCAGTCTTACATTCGATTCAGCTACAGCAGCCATGGAAGAACTGAGGGTCAGGAAGATGGACATCCCGCAACAGAATATTAACTCCTGCACATCCGGCTCCTCGATTGCCTCCAGGCTTTCCCAGAAGATGTGGAACAGTGACCAGCGCGAGGCGTTGCCAGGGCGCGGAGGCATACAAAGCATTGTGAGCACCCTGAAGGCCCGACAATCATCTCTTCAGGTCGATCGACTGCAACTCTCGAACTCCCCAGGATGAGAAACTGCAAGTATTACAACCTACAAGGCATTAAAGGCCTATTTGGTAGACTGAACTGACTTACCAGCGGCAGAGAAACTTTGAGCTTGCCAAAGGCATAGGTATCTGATAATGTTAATGAGATGTATTTGGTATCCAGATTAATATATACTGGGAAGTGGGCGCTTCACGTCCTCCGTGCGATAGCTGTGCTTTCTCTCCACCTTCCTCACTTTCGCCCTCTCTGAGGATTTGGAGATGCTCCCTTTCCCCCCTCCCCTTTATCTCTTTTCTTCTGGAATCGCCCCTTGAGGGCCATTGGCATTCCTGGAATCTATCTTTCCCCTTTTGCTGATGCTGGCTGCACTGTTTGAGGCACTTGATCCATAGCTGAGACCCTGCCTTACGGTGCGGGGGTCTGTCAGTGGGGCGGCCGGGCGTTTCAGCTCCTCCCTCCAACTCCACTCCCCTGACTGCAGAATGCCTTAAAACAACTCGCCAAGAGGTCTAGTGCTGTTGAGGGCCCTGCAAGAACTAGTGCATCGAGGTGGGGAGTCCCGGGGGGACTGCTGCTTTGTCAAGGCCTGCAGGGGTGAGATGTAATCACTCAGGCAGAATATGTACTCCCCGCTTATTGAGCAAATTCTTGACCGAGATTAGCTTCCTTGACTGTATGCCGCCTCTACACACTTCACAGAGATCACGAATCCTGGAGCCTTGCATCTGTTGCAGTGGCGGATGGGGGTGCCTGGTGGGGAGGGTAATGCCACTCTGCACAGGCCCGGTGGGGGAGGTGGGGTGGGATTACTCTGAGGCCGCTCGGATGCCCAGCCTGCCCCCAAAAGCCCTCCCGATAATGAGTGCGGAGGGGAGCGGTTAATGGTGATACACTCGAAACTCCTGTACCCAACTCTCTCTGCACCGATCATTTCGGGGCTTGGGGTCATGACCCGTTCTGGGGGTCTGAGGTGGGGGCGCACGAGTTGGAATCACATGGTGCACCTGCGTGTCTCCCACCTTTGGTCTCTTGGGACTGGAACACTGCACTCTGAGCAGTGAGATAACTTCTGGACACACAGTTTTAACTACTACTCCAAGACTTGATAACTGCCTAACTGTTGATGAGTGCTGATGTTGGTGGGTTTGGGGGGGGCGATGTAGTGCATGGTCCAATTAACAGGACAACCTGTCCAGCCTCCCTGAGGGAAGTAATTCTTCAGAAGGCCTAGAGGATGAGCAAATGAACGCTACCTGCTTTCCGTCAACCGCAGATTGCTCTCATACCTGAGTGATAATAATGGTGGGAAAAGACTTACCTATAAATGAATACTATGCTCTCAGAACAAATTACAGAGGCCTCGGCACTAGTTGTGGGTGACCATACGGTGGAGCTGGGTTGGGGATCTGAGGTTGGTGCCTCTGGCCCCCCACCCCTCCGCAGTGGCCGCCAGCGACCTGGGATTTGCAGATACTGATCTGCTAGTGGTGTTGGAGATCACTCAGTTAGGACCGTTGCACTGCCAAACTACTAATAATGCCTGAAATTGGCACTAGGGGGCCCTCCTCTGTGCCGCCTTCTAACTTGAAAGTTGCTGAGGGGGTGGGGAGAAGCCCCCTCAGCTCTGCTGGGAATCCTCTGCAGAACGCTATACCTATAACTATCCCTTCATATCACACCACCCACATTATGGCTCTCGGCACCTCAGCTTGACGTCCCATATTCCACTTTCCCCCATTATTCCCACTCAGACGCTATAAGTATCAGGAGGTCCCCCCGCATCAGGGAAGTTACTTCCCAGTAAGATTCATCCTTACTTCAGGATCTAGTAATGACCCTGCTCTTTGGAAGCACCAGTTACAATTCTTCTGTTGTTGGTGCCCAGTTGGCCCCATATCTGACCCTGTTACAAGTTGGTTCTATACTTAAACTACATGCTGTGAAATGTTTTTACTTGTGTCTGTATTGTAATCATCTTAATAATCCAGTCGACAGTCGATACAGAAAGGGAACTGGGAAACTTTGGGCAGTGGAACCAATGGGAAATCTGCCCATCTGGGGAGGGGACCCCCTGGCAGTGTTTCACCCCAAATTGGCTCATGACCTCTCCACACTTTAAACTTTTATCCCAAAATATAAATGGCCTGACCTCCCTGATCAAAAGATCCAGAGTCTTAGCACACCTGAGGAAAAATAAATCTGACCTGATTTACCTACAAGAAACCCACTTAAACTCTGCAGAGCATGCTAAACTAGCCCAGCTTAGTCGAGGTGAGGTATTTTTCTCCTCCAACAATAGAGGTAGATGCAGAGGAGTGGCAATTATAAAACCACCCCACACCCCCTTTAACCCAGGACTTTGCTGGGCTGACCCCGAAGGTAGATTAGTTATTGTGCAAGGCACAATTGGCACCAAGCAAATCACCCTAGTGAATGTGTATTTCCCTCCGGGACTCCCTGTTCTTCAGCTCAAGACACTCCTGGACAAAATAGTTCAGATGACCGTAGGGGCTCTCCTACTGGCAGGAGGTTTTAAACTCCTCCTAGACACTATGCTGGACTCCTCCAATCCAAGACCCACAAGACAAACAGCAAGTCAAAAATTATTTTAAGAAATTCACACAGGAGGTGGGCTGGAGCAATGTTTGGTGCCACACACATCCCCAGTCGCGAAATTACTCCCACTACTTCTCAGTGCATCTCACTTACTTGCGCATCAATCAAACCTATACCCAAGTCGAATACCTAAGTACTTTGCCAGATGCTCGGATGGGTGTCATAGTCCTTTCAGACCATGCCCCCTTAGTTACCACCTGGGACATGGGACTGCAACCTCAAAACACCTGCTGGAAACTCAACCCATATTACCTCCGTTCCAAACAATTCCAAGAATACATTACAGATAAAATTATAGAAATTGTAGGAGATAACCCTCCAGAAGAAACATCTCCAGCAATACACTGGGACACAGTGAAATCTGTCCTCCGTGGACATATAATTCAGAACACAGCAGAATTAAACAAACAACGAATGGGAACAGAAGACCAAATTAGAGGACACACTGCATTTTCTACAAATGGCCCACAAGCAGGGGGACTTCTCAGTCTTCCCTCTGCTATAACAAACCAAGTTAGACCTTGACCACTTAGCCTTACAAGAAACAGAGATTGCTTTAACTTTTTTTAAGACAAAGATATTATGAGGTAGGGCCTAGAGCAACAAGGTTATTAGCCTGTCAGATCCGAAATTAAAAAAAGTCTTCAGTTATAACCACAATCAGACATCCCACACATGGCCACCCTTTAACCAAACTACATGATATAACGGAGGCTTTCACGACCTACTATTCCACTCTGTGCACCCCAGAACAGCCCCCCACTGCTCAACAGATAGCTAATTACCTTCACCCAGTAATCATGTCTAAACTCTTAGAATCTCAGAGAGAAACCCTAGCCACCCTGATAACAGAATTTGAACTTGCAGCTGCCCTAGCCAGAGCAAAAACCCTTAAGTCCCCGGGTCCTGATGGGTATGGAATAGAATTTTATAAGGTAACTGGAACCCAGACCCTCCATAAACTCCTAGGACTCTTCAGCTCTATCCTGGAGGGGGGATTCAGCACCACCATCCTCATGGTCCTATGCAACCATTTCAGTCATCCCTAAGCCTGGGAAAAATCCCCAGCTTTGTAGCTCCTACAGACCAATTTCATTCCTTAATGCTGACTACAAACCATTTATGCGTATCCTTGCCCACTGCCTTGATACATACCTCCCCCAGCTTATAGATGGGGACCAAACTGGCTTTGTGAGAACCCGATCCACCACTGACAACATCAAACGCACCCTTCATATAACCCATAAGATGTACTCTACTAACACCCCCTCAGTTTTCATTAGTCTCGACGCGGAGAAAGCGTTTGATGGGGTGGCCTGGCCATTCCTATATCAGGTCCTCCACAAAATAGGGATCCCACAAACTCTGGTCAGAGTCATTCAAGACATATATTGAGCCACCAAGGCCTGTCTGAAGGTATATGGGCACCACTCAAGGTATATCCAGCTGGCCTGGGGCACCAGGCAAGGCTGCCCCGTTCCCCACTACTATTCACAATGTTTATAGAGCCCCTCGCACAAAGCATACGCGAGGCACAGAACCTTGCTGGGATTACCCTGGGGGGCACGGAAATACAGGTTACTCACCTGTAACAGGAGTTCTAGGAATGGTATATGTTGTTCATCCACACTGTCTGGCAGGTATCCTTGCCGCTTTAAATCTTGCCGGAAGGTCTTCAAGCTGGCTCCTCCCACCCACCCGGGTGGTAAAACTCTCGGCTCAGCCCATGCGCCAGATCTGGCCGCTGGAAGCTCAGGTTGTCGTGTCGAGCCGAGGAGGTCAGGGAGTCGTAGGGATGAACAACATATACCATTCCTAGAACTCCTGTTACAGGTGAGTAACCTGTATTTCTAGGGACATGGATATGTTGTTCATCCACACTGTCTGGCAGACTCCTAGCAGTTCTCCGGGAGGAGGGAGGCAAGGCACACACTCCTACTTAGGGAATAGAGACTGAGAACCGAGGACCCAAAACCAGCATCCCAAGCGTGACTCAAGGTCGATGTGGTAATGGGTGATGAAGGTGTGCTGACTTCCAGGTAGCAGCCCTGCAGATTTCCTGGATAGGGGCGTCCCTGGAAGCAGCCACCGATGCAGCAGTATGGTGGGTAGAATGAGCTCTTATCCCTCTGGGAGGCTCCATGCCCGCCAACTTATAGCAGAGATCTATGCAGGAGGTGACCCACCTGCTATCGTCTGCTTGGCTGCAGGTCTGCCAGGTGCGGCTTCAGCGTAGGTGACAAACAGCTGGCGAACCTCTCCCCGAATTTCAGCTGTGCGCTCCTTATAGTAAGCGAGCGTCCTTCTAGGGTCCAGAGTATGGAGCCTATATTCGGCCTCCGAGGTGTGATTGGGGTAGAACACCGGCAGAATCAACACCTGGTTAAGGTGAAATGCCGACACCACCTTCGGAAGGAATTTCGGGTGGGGGCGCAGGACAACCTTGTCCCTGTGGAAGACCAGGTAAGGAGACTCGATGCAGAGCGCCTGGAGCTCTCCCATCTTTCTGGCTGACGTGATAGCCACCAAGAAGGTGGTCTTCCATGACAGGTGAAAGAGTTCACACCTGTGCATTGGTTCGAATGGCTTGCCCATGAGCTTTGCCAGTACCAGCAGTAGATCCCACGGAAGTGGAGGTTCTCGCACCGAAGGGGAAATGTGATCAAAGCCTTTGAAAAAGTGCCAGACCACCTTCTCCTGCGCCACCAACTGCTTCTCGGCCCGCGCCCAGTAAGCAGAGATGGCTGCCAGGTGCACCTTAAGGGTCGTCGACCTAAGCCCTTGCTGAGAAAGGGACCAAAGGTAGTCCAGTATGTTCGCCAAGGAACAGGAGGAAGGGTCCAGGCCCTTACCCTGGCACCAAATGGAAAATTTCTTCCATTTGAAGGCATAGCATTTTCTGTTCGACTCCTTATGGGATGCCTCAACTACGTTGAGGACCTCGTCGGAAAGACCCAAGGCCTGGAACTCTAGCCACTCAGGAACCAGGCCGCCGGGTGCAGGGATTGAAGGTCCGGATGGAATACCTTCCCTTTATTGACTGAGAGCAGGTCCGGGCGAGCTGGAAGCTGCCTCGGGAGCCTGGAGCTGAGGCTGAGGAGATCTGGGTACCAGTACTGGTGGGGCCAGTCTGGGGCTATCAGAATCACCTGCGACTTGTCCCTCCTTGCTTTGAGAAGCACCTTGTGCATCAAGGGGAATGGGGGAAAGGCGTAGAAGAGGCCCGGGGTCCACGGCCTCGAGAAGGCATCCCCCTGCAGTGATCCCTGCTGAGGGGGGTGGGCATGGAACAGCCTCAGCTTCGCATTCTCCCTGGAGGCAAACAGGTCCACCTGAGGTGTGCCCCAATGGGAGAATAGATCTTGTACTACCTCCGGCAGGAGAGACCACTGGGACGCAGCCCCTATCCGCTTAGGGCATCGGCCAGGTGTTGGAGGCTCCTGCCACATGAATGGCTAGAGATCCACCTCCAGGCTGGGCGCACGAGTGACCAGATGCAGAGAGCTTCCCTGCATAAAAGCATGGAGCGCGCTCCGCCCTGGCGGTTTAGATAGTACATGGTCGTGGTGTTGTCCATCTGGACCCGGACCACTTGACCCTCAAGAAACGGAGCAAAGGCGGTGAGAGCTAGGCGACCACCGGAGCTCCAGCAGGTTGATGTGGCATCGGGACTCCAACGGGGACCAGAGGCCGGCGCCGGTGTTCCCCAGATGGGCACCCCAACCCATCAGAGAGGCTTCAAGTCGATAGAGAGACTGTCGCTCGGGGCGGACAAACGGGATGCCCTCCTGCAGATGAACTGGAACGGTCCACCACTGGAGAACGTCTCATCCTCTGGGTCACCGCCACTAGCTGGTCCAATGGATCGCAGCGCTGTGACCACTGGCTGGCCAGCCCCACTGAAGGGCGTGATGTTCCAGCCGGCCCAACGGACCACGCTGGTACAGGCCGCCATGAGACCCAGGAGGCGCAGGAAGTCCCGGCAGGAGCGCAATTGCCCAACTAGAAATGATTGGGCAAAGGAGGAAAGAACCTCGACCCTGTCCACCAGGAGCCGCGTGCCCTGGCTCGAGAGAGTCGAGCTGTGCTCCGGTGAAAAGAATCACCTGCTTCGCTCGAGTTCCGACTTGGCCTCATTGATGAGGAGGCCAACCTGAGAGCAAACCTGGAGGGCCAGATCTCTGGACCGCTTCACCTCCTGTCTGGAGGGGGCTGCTGTTAGCCAATCGTCCAGGTAAGGGTGTAAACCTGGACCCCTCGGCGCCGCAGAAATGCTGTCATCACTGCCATGCATTTGATGAAGACCCTGGGAGCTGGAGATAAGCTGAAGGGCATGGCTTGGAACTCGAAAAGGGATCCCTCCGCTCGAAAGCGAAGGAACCTCTGATGTGACTGACGGATAAGGACATGAAAGAAAGCATCCTGAAGGTCCAGAGAGCAGAACCACACGCCGTGTTCCAAGGATGGTATTATCTGAGCCAGAGTGACCATCCTGAAGGTTCGAGACCTTAGGAACTTGTTTAGGTCGTGTAGGTCGAGAATGGGGCACCAGCCCCCCCGTCCGTTTCGGAACCAGGAAGTACCTGGACACAAACCCCAGGTTTGAGGGAGAGTCCGCCACCTCTCTTATCACCTCCTTCTCGAGGAGGAGAGCGATGTCGGCTCGGCGAGCTGACAGCGAGGCTTTGGACCCCGAGGCCCCCCGAGGTGTGACGGCTCTGAAGGGTGAGGCCTGCTCGAACTCCAGAGGCAGGCCCTTTCCCACCACCTCCAACACCCACCGGTCTGTGGTGATAATGGACCAGGCAGAAAGAAAGTGGCGGAGCCGCCCCAACCACGGGGGGCACCTGGGGTGAGGCGACAGGGTTGGGGCGACACCCCTCAACCCGTCACTGGGCAGGCTTGGAGGAAGGACCGCCGAGGGACCTCCAGGGCCTTTACCTCCCTGCTTCCTGGAGGAGGAAGCCACGGGCTTGGGTTTGGGAAGCCAGCGCGCAAGCCTGCTGGCCCTGATGCTGTTGGTCAAAGGGCGCAGACGGACGAAAGGGCTTGGGTTGTGGTCTGCGGCCCTTGTCCCTCTGAGCGGATGAGACCGAGTCCAAAGTGGCATTGGACTTTTCGATCCTCTGGAGGTGGCCTTCCACTCCAGGGCCGAAGAGGTCGGTCTCCAGGAAGGGGACATCCGCCAATTTGTGCTGGGTATCCGCTGTGAAGGTGGATATCCTCAGCCATGCCCGACGGCGCATAGCCACTGCGGCCGCGACTGACCTGGCGCATGAGTCTCCAATGTCCAGAGCAGTCTGAAGTTGCTGCTTGGCCACTGCCCTGCCCTGGTCCCGCACCTGCCTAACCGTGGTCTGCAGGTCAGCCGGGAGATGAGGGACTACCTTGTCCAGGGAGCCCAACAGGGCATGGGAGAAATGTGCCATAAGCACGGCCGAGCTGGCCTGGCGTGAGCCAAGGAGGACGTAGCGTAGACTTTTCGCCCGGCATAGTCCAATTTCTTGGATTCCTTGTCGGAGGTTTGTCCGTCATCTCTAGCGCTTCGCACGGAAAACGCTTGGTAACTAAACCCTTGGCTGAGGGATGTTCTGAGAAACCAGACAGGGAACCGTAGGGGACCGTGATACTTCCTGGCCATCCTGGCCGGGCGCGGGCAGGAAGCAGGGGCGCCAGAGCTCCAAGGCCGGACCCACAATGGCCTCGGCCACAGGAAAGGCCTCCGTAGGGGAATCCCCTCGGTCCAATATCTCCGTGAGGGGATACTTGGCCCGCTTGGATACGGGCTCGAGCTGCATCCCGGTGGACTCAGAGATGAGCCTAAGCAAACCCAGGAAGGACGAAGGGCTGTCATCCAGCGACTGACCTCCAGATGACTCCAAGTCCACTCGCCTGGAGAAAAGGGAGGAATCATCGTCGGACTCAGAAGAGTCCGCAAAGAGCTGCCTCGGGCCTGAGCCACCCTCCACCTGCCGAGGGCGATCGGGAGTGAGGGTGACCGACAGCCTATGGGGCAGACCCTGAGCCGACCGAGAGTTCTTGGTCAGAGCCCCAAACAGCGGCTGTGGAGGCGGAGGTTCCACCGGAATCAGTGGAGCAGCTGGTTTTGGCCGAACAACCGGCCTGGGAACAGGCTCCTCGGGTAAGACGAGGGGTTGTTTCGGCCGCTCCGGTGACAGCCACTTAATGGCCGGGGAAGGCGACTGGCGTCGGCTTGTTCGGTCAGAAGGAGCTGTGCCACTGGAGGTCTCGTATCGCCACGTAACTTACGTCGAAGCCTCCCCTCCTTCGAGGAGGAGGACGAGGACGAGCGGCGGCGCCGCTTACCGCGGTGCCGAGACCGCCTATGATGGCGGGATCGGCTGGACCGCGAAGAAGTCCGAGACCAAGACCGAGAACCTCGGCCTTTCCGAGGACGGTGCGGGAAGGGGACTGGTGGAACCAGCTCCCCCCTCAGCTCGGAGGGTTCACCCGAGGGCTCCGGAATCGGAAGCACTGGCAAACCCACGGGATCCTCAACTCCCACCGGGGGAACTGGTGAGAGAAGATTTTCGGCTTTGCTGGTCGACAACCCGTCCAACGGGTCGAGAAAGATCTCGGCTGCATCGACGGGAGTCTCGGTCAACTGACCTGACGGGGACACCGCGAGACCAGTGGCCGAAGCCGAACGATCGACCGAAGTCGATGGCCAACAACTCGGGGAGAGGGACCTTCCCGCCCCAAGAGCGCCGATGGAGGATTCTACTCTGTCTTTCTTCTTGGACCGAGAAGAAGGTCCAGCAGACGCTGGTCCCTCTCCTCTAGTGGAGAGGGACAGACAAAGCTCCTTAAAGGAAGCTGTGTAAGAGGAACCCAAGGAGAGTGGGATAAAAGCGCGGTCGAGGAAGATGCGGCTCACGCTTCCCTCTTCGAGGCGATCATCTGCTCTAGCTGATCTGTTTAGCCCGCCATCATGAAAACCGCCGACCGGGCCTCTTTGACTTCACCGAGAAAACGCTTCTCAGGGCACCCCAGTTGTAAACGCAGCACGGTCTCGAGGACGAGGCTGGAGAAGGAAGAGCACAGGTCGCAAGCTCGCGGTCGTGCTCAAGGCCTAAAACAGTAGACACACGGAGTGCGGATCCGTCCGAGACATCTTCTGTCGCAGCGGGCACCTCCGAAAACCGGAGTCGATTTGTCCATCGCAGCCATGAGGATAGAAGACCAAGTCTATAATGCAAAAACTTTTAAATTCGAAAACCAAGAATTAGGAACCAGTCTTATACGCAGAGCGTTAAGGAGGGAACCTGAGCTTCCAAGCGGTAAGGAAGATCTGGCGTCATGGGGCGGAGCCGAGAGTTTTACCACCCGGGTGGGTGGGAGGAGCCAGCTTGAAGACCTTCCGGCAAGATTTAAAGCGGCAAGGATACCTGCCAGACAGTGTGGATGAACAACATATCCATGTCCCTGGAACACCGAATTACATTATATGCAGACAGTGTGTTACTTTACCTCCAGGACCCTGAAAAGTCACTCCCAATAATAAAACAACTCTTGGTCCAGTTTGGACAGTTTTCTGGATACAAGCTTAACCTCTCCAAGACTGAGATACTTATGTACTACTATTCCCCCACCTCCAACATACAAAACCTATTTCCCTGCAACTGGTCCCTGATGAAGTTGAAATACCTGGGTGTCCAACTGTCCCAATCTCCAGCAGATTCTTCTAAAAATAACTATATCCCCTTCTCCTCGCAACTCAAAACTGACCTGGCTTCATGTAGCACATTGCCACCAAGTCTCTCCAGAAGAATAGATCTAGTCAGAATGGTCACTCTCCCCAGAGCCCTCTACCTGTTTCAGAATGTCCCCATCCCCATAGCCGAAATAGCATTCCAGGAAGGAAACCGCTTCATATCTAGATTCATTTGGGCAGGGCAGAGGCCTAGAGTTCGCCTGAAGGTACTCCCTCTCCCAAGATCGGAGGGTGGTCTCTGACTTCCTGATCTCTGGCTTTGTCATAATGCAGCCCTTCTCACACATCTGATGGCTAGGCAGAACTCCATAACTAACCCACACTGGGTGGAAATAGAAAAGTCCCTTATTGATAACAGGGATTATTTCGAACATATATACAGGCAACACAACAAACCTTGCCTCCCTATCACACAGACCCTTGAATATTTACTATTTGAATGTCTGGAGTGCCATAAGGAAATCACAACACCTAGAGCTTTTTCTCCCCCTTATATGCCCCATTATAAGCCTTGGTCGGTTCTACCCCAACAGAATGGACCATGGCTTCTCAATATGGGAAAGACTAGGCCTGCAGTATCTCGCGCAGATTTTAACCCAGGGAAATTATGGTCTTTTAATGAATTTCAAACCCAATGCAACTTACCCCTTAGGGACTTTTATAGGTATTTACAGCTACGCCATTAGTATGAAAGCCTGCCCACCCCAGCCCGAACACCCATGCAATTTCCCTCTCTGATCAGTCTTCAAGTTCGTCTGAATATCTCCCACGATCAGAGACACTTACTTTCAATGTATTATCAGGCTCAGAAAGCTCAGCAAACAACCATTACAGACAACATAAGACTTCAATGGCAAGAGGAGCTAGACCACCCTGTTTACCCCTGAGGAATGGCAAAAAGCATGCCAATATGTTTCCTGGGTAACCAGTTCCCACCAGTGGCGTGAATACGCATCAACAAACCTTATTAGGTACTTCAGAACCCCTGTAATTACCAGTCATTATACCCCTACCCGCTCAACTGTGTGCTGGCGTCACTGTGGAGAGGTCAGAGCGACCCACATACATATTATGTGGGCCTGTCCCAAATTCCTACCCTTTATAATAGCACTTCAGACTAACCTATGAGAACTCTTTGTGCCACAGCTACAACTAATTGGTGAAATGTTCCTTCTGCTACTATTCCCTAGAGAATTCAGAAACCCCACCATTAGATACCGCCTCCATCTCCTTCTCACTGCAGCCAAGAAGGCGATAACTAAGGTGTGGTTGACTACAAAACTCCCAACTGTCCAGGACTGGTGGCATGTAACTAAACAGCTATACTACATGGAACGGATAACGCACAGCCTTAATGACCAAGGAGACAAATTTAACTCCAGATGGACCCGTTTGCAGCTGTATTATATGCTGCAGGATAACTCCTTTGTCCCATAGATCCCACTATGTAGGGACAGATGAAACCAAGCATAGTCAAAAACTCATCATATTTCACTCAGTGCCCTTGAGCCTGACTATCCACCCCCACCCCACCCCCATTTCTTTTCCACAGTCATATATAATTTATCCTCTTATACTTTCCCCTCCTCTAGCACTGTACTGGGCTGAGGGCGCTGCTAGGGATTCCCTCCACCTCCCCATCACTCCCTTCTGGCTGCCCCGTAGGTGGATCCCGGGGAAACAAGACAATTATCTACTTACTGGGGATGGGAACTTCAAAGGAGCCGGTCTCTTGAAAGTTTACCTAAATCAGCAATGAATGACCTTAGCTTACTGTGTAACCCCTTCTAGGGGATGGACCAAATGTCCAATTTAGGGGAATAACAAAACCCTCAGATCAGACCCTCTCTCAGTGTGTATGTATTACCCAGACACTTAACCCAACCTTTTGAAACTAAGTTAACAGGGTCCTCTGTCTTATTGTCATTAATTCTGTTGTATAAATGGACCTAGAAAGGTTTCCAAGATCGTATTAAAATTCAGATACTGTAAACAGCATGAAATTGTCGACTGTGTATGTTGAAAATTCAATAAAGATGAAGTTATAAAAGCGCGTTTGCCCCAAAGGTACAGGCAGATGGAGAGTTGTTTCTGAGCTGAACTGGGAATGTTCAGCTTGGACTTTTATTGCCAAGCCACACAGCTTTGGGGTGGCTTCCTTTAACCAGATTCAGTTCTGCACTGTGCTAATCGGGAGAACCTGTAAAATAACTCGGGACGGTCAAGAAGGGGAAGACTTGCTGCTGGGAGTGTTGTAAAGTTTTACTTTGTCAGCAAATTGTTCAAAAAGTGCTAAACCTTGTGCTAAACATGCACTTCTCCAACAAGTTGCGTCGGAAAGTACTGTACAGTTGTCAGTTGTCATGTAACACATATTTTATGCCCCCAGATGTGTGTAAATTGCACACTGACACTATGGGAACCGAGATCAGGTTTTCTTGCACTGTAACCAGCAAAAAGAGCATCCAGTGAAAGAACAGCTGACACTGGGCACGCGAGAGGAATGCCTAAAGTAAAGAAACTTTGTTATGTGGTTAGGGTCAGGAGGGAAGTAGTGTCCATATTGGCATTGTGTTTTTTTTTTTTTTTTTTTACTCGAACCAAGTGTTTTTTGATGTCCTGCACTCAGTGTGATTTTCAGCTTGGCTGACACTAAGTTAGACATACTCAGTGTGGTTCTCAGCTTGGCTGAGACATGCCAGACTGTTTAAGTAAATATAGTACTTTCTTTGTGTCCTGCTCAGTTCAGTGTCGACTCGTAATTTAAAGTGGGTTTTTTTTTTTTGCTTCATGGTGGCGTTGTCGCATCATGGAAGGGTTTTTCTTGTAGTACTGTAGCTGCTACTGTTGTCCACGAATGCTGAGACAAAGAGACATTCCTGCTTTGCTCAGTGTCAGCTTGCATTTGTTTTTTTTTTCAGTGTGTGGGATACAGGGAACAGGAGGGATCTCTGCTGATGTAGAACAACACTTGTTTGTTGGGAAGCTTTTTTTTTTGTTATTCTTTAACCTCATGGAGTAACTACTTGAGTCTGGGAGGGAGGGCAGAGATAGCGAGCATGATGAGGTGGAGTTATGACCTCGAGCAGGCAGCTGATTTTCAGCATGGTTTTGGCAAGAAAACTTCCATTCACCTGCAGTACTTACCTCCATTATGGACTGCTGTGACCTGAAAATGAGGTACAACATGGTATATACAGGACATAACAAACTGTTATGGAATTCTATGAACTGTCAAAACAAGGTGCAACAATGTATAAGGAGGATCTACAGCAAGACCCCTGGAATTCTGCGATTCCACAGATGCAGAATTTTCCGCAGAATTTGTACCATGCCGCAGAATATAAATAGAGCCACAGAATCCATTGTTTGTGGCGACTTTCATTCAAATATACAGTTTTTCCATAGTGCCAAGCTCCCTTACCCATCTTTTTACTCCTAAAGCCCCTCCTCTACGCTTGGCATGTAATGTCATCAATGACATCATATCATATTTTAGCTAATGGCAGGACTGCATTCTGCCACAGGAATGAATAAATCATACTGCAGAAAATGCTACCGCAGAGCACTAGGGGTCCTGATCTGCAGTACAATATTTGCTGTCATTTTGTTTGTTTGTTTGTTTTTTTTTTGGGGGGGGGGACTCTCGTGAGTACAGTAAAAATAAAATGTATTTATTTATTTGAAAATTACCAACTGGGAAAGGACACTGGCCAAGGCTTATTTCCACGTGCAACCTGGGGGATGGAAACGGGAAATAAAATAAAACATACACAATATTGATGCACGGTAACAAGTAAAATGCAATCAGAGTACAGTTTAACATGGTACAAGTGCAAATAAAAGTATCAAGGGACACTGAGTGGCTATGATGCGTAAATAGATAAGAGCAGGTAGAATGATGGTAGTGCAGATGTAGAGGGGGACAGATGGTTAGTAAAGGGGAGCAGGTTTCAGAGGGAGGGAAGGCAATAGGAGAAAGCTGACTGCCCAGAAGAGGAGCGAGGATGGGGAAAGGAGGAGGTGCAGTGATACCTGGAGCCAATTGAGTTTGAGGCAGAAGGAATGAGAGAAAGGAGTGAAGATAGGTAAGAGGAAAGGGACCCCCAGTATTTAGAGATGAAAGGCTCAGTGGGACTGGCGACATGAAGGTAGGGGGAGGATGGGTAGGAAGGAGTAAAGGGAGTAGTGGTGAGTTTGGGGGGCAGGATTTGGTAGCAAAGTGACAAAAGGCTTTCCAGAGGGTGTCCAATCTGGCAAGAGTAGAGGAGATAGCGATGCCATAGACCACATCTGTATAGTCAAAGACCAGGATCATCATTTTGGTATCGAGCTCCCTACGGACTTATGGAGACAAACAGTCTTTGTTGCAGTACGAGGCACTGAGTTTGGGGTGTGCTTGGCATGGGTGGCATCAGTGTGGGCAGAGCAGTCAAGCTTACTGTCTAGCCACATGCTGAGGAACTTGAAGGACGGAACCGCTTTGGGGAGTGGGTGCCATCCAGGGTGGAGAAGACAGGGAGGGGGGAAGAGCTGGCCAGTTTCTAGCTGGTATCAGAGGTCATGGACAATTTTTTTTTTTTTTCAGTGTGACAGGAACTATAACCTGTTATACAGTACTTTTTTTTTTTTTTAAAGGCTCAAAAGTCTTAAAAGTAAATTTCATCCCTACCCTCTCATAGCACGATATCCCATCTTCCTCCTTCTCAGCCCCAACCAGTGTCATCATGACCACCTCCCCCACCCACTTAGCAGTATCCAGTCCCACTTCCCTAGCTAATTTCTAACCTCACCTGTGCAGCAACACCAAATCCCCTTCCCCCCACCAGTCATGGACAAAATAACACTTCCTTACACCCAACCCTCCCATCCCCATGTCACCCAGAAAAAGAATGTGGGAAATGTGGCAGAGAAAGGGATGGCGACTAGCACAGACCCATCTCCCACCAGCTTTGCCAGCTACCCAGGTGATCCAGAAATGCTGCCAGAATCATGAAGGCTGGTAGATGGCCTGCATCATATTATGGCCAAATGCTGTCAAACAGAAATTGACTGTGGGAGGTGGACTTTAAATCATATATCATCAGCATGTTGAGATGCTGCAGCTGACACTGTAAGTCCATTGGACTTGCAGGGAAAAACATGCTTAGGAAGGAGGTGTGTGGGAACAAAACTGAGGGGAAAATCCCCACTGGAGGCAGAATGACAGAAGTGCCTGTGTCTGCCCACATTTACTGGCTACTCCAGTGAAAGGGCCTTAGTTGTCTATGGCTTGGCGATCCTGTACTCCATCCTGGAGTATGCTGAAAGAGGGGCAGCTGTTAATGGATAAGCCAGTGGACAAGGGGTCATGTCTGAATGAGGTGCCACAGCAACTAGGAAGAGACTCTGGACGTTAGCAGGGGGGTGGCACCATCATGAGGTACGCGCAGTAGTAATAAACAAAGTTGATAAAAATCCAGCCCCCATCAGCTGTTCCCCAAGTCCTGATGTCCTTACAAGTCTTAGTGGAAATCATGCAAGTTCTTTTTCAAGTAGTCCCTGGCATCTAGCTGCTCCCCCTCCCGTCTCCCTGACCTGCGGCTTAGTGCAAGACCCAGAACCTGTAGCAGCAGACTGATTAAACCAAGGAGGTGGCTGCAGTGGGAGGCAGAAAAAGATCCCAAAAGCAGATTATGTGGGATTACCACATGTGGGTGGTTGTGGGGGTGCAAGGGGAGCTGATGATGGAGAGAGTTGGAGCAGGTAAATCTGTGTGGCTGAGGGGACACGTTTAAGGCAGAGAGGAGGAACATGGTAACTGTCATTGAATAGTGGGTAGGGAAGGGGCAGACAATTGGCAGAAGGGCGGGGGTGTTTGTGGAAAGTAAGTTATGGGATGGAGGTAGTGGAGAGCTGAATCATGGAGGAGGGCAGGAGATCTGGTACTGGGTGTGGGCAGATAATGGAAGAGAGTGGAGGCAGGGGATGTGTGAGAGGACAGTGGTTATGTTATATACAAGTGGGGATGGGGAGCTGGAAAAGAATGGAGGGGGCCTGGTAATTTATGTGTTTGTATCTAGAACCTTTATCAGATTAATGCATTAGCAACTATTTGGGAATCAACCAGATCTTGCTTATGATAGTGGACATTTACTAACATACTAAAATGCCAGCAGTATAGGCCCAACGGTCTTTCGTGTCTGCTCATTTGGTCAGCCCCAGTCCTGGGAGCTGACCTTGCTGCCCCCCTCGCCCTCTCTGGTTTCTCCCTTCCCAGTCCCGGATATTCTCGCTGCACAGGACTTTGCTTCCAGAATCCTTCCCCTGTACCTGTTCCACCGTCTCTGCCTCCACCAGCCCCCTGGGCAGCGCATTCCATGGCTCCACCACCCTATCAGTGAGTAGCACCTCCTCCTTTCTCCCCTGAATCTCCCCTCCAGCTTCCACCCATGTCCTCTAGTTGCCCCTCCTTCCTTGGAGCACCCTGACTGCTCCTCCCATTTACCCCCTTCATGTACCTGAAGACCTCTATCATGTCCGCCCGGTCCCTTCTCTCCTCCAGTGTGTACATATTTAGCACTTCGAGCCTCTCCCCATAACTCCTGTCCCCCAAGCCCCAGATTATTTTAGTTGCCGTCCTCTAGACCCTCTACAGGAGTTTGATTACCCTCTTTAGGTGTGGCCTCCAAAACTGCACGCAGTTATACAGAGAGAGTATCACTTCCTTCCTTCTGGAGGTGATCCCCCTAGCGATGCATCCTGTTGGCCTTGGCCACTGCCCTCCTACAAGTCTCAGAGTTGTTCATCTTGACATCCACCACCACCCCCAGATCCCTCTCAGCCATTGCAACTTGTAGCATTTCCCCCCCCAGGGTGTACACTTGGCCCAGGTTTCTGGCTCCCAGGTGCAGTACCTTGCATTTTCCTGCATTGAACCTCAGCTTGCACTTTCTAGACCACCTTTCCAGAGCCTCCAGATCCCCCTCTGGGGCCACCCTCCCCTCCTCCCTATCCACCACCGCCCCCAGTTTTGAGTCATCTGCAAAGAGACTCTTCTCACTCCTGATACCCTTCCTTATGTCAGAGACGTAGGTGTTGAACATGAGGGGCCCAAGGACCGATCCTTGAGGGACCCCACTAATGACCCTACTTGGGGATGAGACTATCCCGCCAGCCACGACCCTCTGGGTCCGGTCCTGGAGCCAATTTCCTATCCATCTGATCATCTGGTTCACCACTCCCATTTCTCCCAGCTTATAACAGAGTCAAACACCTTGCTGAAGTCAAGAAAGAGGACGTCCACTGGTCTACCCAGGTCCAAGGCACTTGTCACCCAGTCATAGAACTCCACAAGGTTTGTCTGACACGATTTCCCCGGGATGAATGCATGCTGCCTATTGTCCAGGCACCCGACTTTTCCAGGTCCCCCCCAGCCTCTCCTTGACAATGCCCTCCACCACCTTGCCCACCACCGATGTCAGGCTGACAGGCCTGTAGTTCCCTGCCACCTCCCTTGATCCCCCCCCTTGTGGATGGGCACTATATGCGCCACCTTTCAGTCCTGGGGCACCCACCCTGTCCTCAGAGAGATGCTGAAAAGCTCCATCAGGGGTTTTGCCAGGACATCTGCCAATTCCTTCTGCACTCTGGGATGTAATTTATCTGGCCCTGGTGCTTTCTCTGTCTTAAGGGACCTGAGGGCTTCCCTCACATTGTCTGCCATGATTTCCACCTCCGCTACCTCGTCCCCCTGCTTTGCCTCCCCCCCCCTCCTGCCAGTGATGGCACCCCCCTCTCCCCAGACCTGCCGATCAGTAAGGGTCCCCCTCCTCAGTTTCACCATCTCCTCCCATGTATCATTCAGCCCCCCATTTTCCTTCGTGAAAACTGAGGTGAAGAGCTCATTTAGTACCTCAGCCTGCTCCCCCGGGTCTTGTGCCCATCCATCCCCTGTTTTAATCCTACTGATCTGCCCCTTCACCCTCCGCTTTTCCCCAGTGTATATAAAGAACCCCTTGTTCCCTCTCCTAATTTCCCTGGCCAGGTTCTGCTCCTTCCTTGCCTTAGCCGCCCTCACCACCCTAGTGGCCCTTCTGGCCATCAGCATTTCCTAGTAGTTAAAAGCTGCTAGTGCAGCAGGTCGAATCACATACCTTGCAATACATTATTTAAACATGTTTACAGTTACTGATATACCTCTTGTCAGCTGCCAGTACTTAAAGCATGTAAATGGCCGAAAATCATAGCTTTTCAACAATTTTGCTTTATACCCTGTTCTTCATTACTTAAAAATCAGTTGTCTATAAACTGTTGTTTTATTCTTAATGCTTGGGTTACTACATAATAGGAATTTGCTGAATGTACTGCAGTGTTTTCAGGTCACTGCTTCTATTTTCCATGTTTTAATGAACAGTTCACTGGTGCATTCTCAACAGAGGTGAGAGGATGAGTCAGCATGTCACTGTATGTTTCTAGGTACACACAGGGATAAACGTTTGACTGTTGCAAGATCTGTGTAAAATAAAATTCTGCATTGGGGGAAGGGGATTAAAAAGGAAAATGATGAGTTAATCAAATTATTATTTAGCTTTCCTTCATTGTTACGGAGTACTGTTGTGGCAATCTCTGTCCCCTGGTGTCAGAAAGCAAAAAAAGGTCAGTCGCCCAGACAGGAATTACAAGTGACTGGAGCACTAGTACTGCCAAAGTCCCTCCCCCCCCCCACCACCACCTCTGATTCCAACACCATGTGCCCAACCCCGGTGTCAGGAAGATTAATATATATATATATATATATATATATATATATATATATTATATATATATGAATGAAACAAAAACTTTGAAGACAACTGTAGCCCCCTACTGGTGCTGCTGAAGACACCACCCCCATTGTGTATTCTTGTTGGGAGGAGCCAGCATTTGAAATGAGAGAACTAGAACTGTGACAGAATAAGTTGTTCAGCTCTTGCCAATGTTTTAGGGTTTGAGGACAGCACCGAAAACTGAGATACTGTGTAGAGGGTTCAAACAGCACAGATGTGCTAATAAAAATACCACTGCAGATCGGGGTTCTACGTAGATACCAGCTGGAACCACTTGCCTTGAAAAAGCTTCATGGACTGAAAAGTAGCAGAAAAGATGAGCAAGTGTTTTATAGTGGCATGGTAGTGCTACTATAGTTAGGATTCGGTAGGCATTTAAATACTAAATTGCGAATTTCAGCCACTTATATCTTGGCTGTGTCTATGGACTTCAATGAAGTCTTTGAAAACGTGATCTGTGGATCAGAAATTCCTGACGTGGCAAGTCAGGTGAAATTTGGTTCAGCGTTTTTTTCTGGCTAGTGATTAGGAAAAATATGAAAGACCAACCTTTTCAAAAATCGATTTTTATATTTTTATGAGGGATAGATCTTTTTAAGTGCTGAACACTTTTTGGACATACTAACTTCATTGGGATCCTCTGGGGGCAAGGCACCGATGGGTATGGTGCAGGGGCTGACTCCATTACCTTGGTGAGTCTCTTTAATTTTAATATTTAGACTTTTTTACCAGGTTAATTCTCTGTTCTTTCTGTTTTAACCGACTGATAAATGTCACAGACCAAGTAATGAACGGGCCCCACAGGTTTCCAACATTGTAGTGAGTGTGGGGAACTGTTCACTAAAGGAGATCCTCATTTAATTTGTGTTTTTTGTTTGGGATTTGACCACCTCAAAGAGGACTTTGAAATCTGCAAAAACTTCCCTCATTCGATGCTTGAGAGATGACTTAAACAGCTGCAGGAGAAGATGTCTGAGAGAGCTGCTGAACTGGCTACAGACAAACCGGCTATTGGCCTGAAAGAACTGGATGAAAAGCCCTCTGACAAGGGTGACTGTTCCTCATCCAAAAAATGAGCTGCTGACTCTGTTGCTAACCTGGCAACTGCAGGCAAGAGAAAAAATAAGGAAAAACATGCAGCGGTTGAACCGCGACCAAAGGCAGCATCAGTTCTGACCGCTGAGAAAATAGCTAACGCTGTTCGGATAATTCAGGCGCTCCAACCGAGTACACCGGTGCCGGTTGAGAAGCAGCCATGCTTGAGTACCTCAGGCTCTACCCCGGTTCCTTGGAACCTGAGGGAGAGATTTTTGCTGAGGAGTATGAGGAGGATGAAGATGAGGACTATGGGGAACCGGTCGAACCGGATATTTCTCCAAGTCCTCACCATCCGGTTTCCCCTGATAAGGGAACTGAGGACTACACCTCAGAGTTTGCATTTATAAAGCATGTAGCCCAATTCCTGGACCTGCCTACTCAGGAATCCACCAATGAGGATGAGGAACAGGATTACATGGAGATGATGGATGTGCCAGTCTCTAAAAGAGTTTTACTGCCCATCCATAAATCTCTGAAAAAGCAGGTTAACAAGGTCCTGCAGACCCCAACATCTACACCACCAGTCGATAGAAAGGTGGATAAAAAGTACTGGGTGGCTAGGGGTGGAGTGGAGTTCCTTTTTGGACACCCCAGCCATGAGGGAGTGGTGCAGGCTGCAACCTGTGACAACATAAACATAGAAACATAGAATTTGACGGCAGATAAGGACCGCTTGGCCCACCCAGTCTGCCCATTTCCCTACCTAATGGATAAGCTGCAGATCCTAGTTAACCAGCAGCCTACTTCTTTCTACTCCCACCCCCTAGAATTGCCTTATGACTGTCCCATGCATGCTTGAATTCCACCACTGTTTTTGACTCCACAACCTCCTTCAGAAGGCCGTTCCATGCATCCACAACCCTCTCTGTGAAAAAATACTTCCTTACATTACCTCTGAGCCACCCCCATCTTCAAATTGTGCCCCCTTGTTCTTGCACACCTCTTTTTTTGAAAGATGCTACCCTCTTGGACTTCGTTGATTCCCTTAGGGTACTTGAAAGTTTCTGTCATGTCCCCCCTCTCCCTCCTTTCCTCGAGGCTATACATATTAAGCTCCTTTAGTTTCTCTTCATATGTCTTCCGGTGCAGACCCTGCACCATTTTAGTTACCCTTCTCCTCTGGACAGCTTCCATCCTGTCTATGTCCTTTCATAGACTGGGTCTCCAGAACTGCACGCAGTACTTCAAATGGGGTCTCACCAGCTGTATGTACAGAGGGATAACAACTTCCTGTTTGCTACTGGTGATGCCTCTCCCTATGCATCCCAGTATCCCCCAGCCCTCCTTACTGCCCTGTCACATTGCTTGCCCACATTTAAGTCATCTGATATGACTACCCCCAGGTCCCTTTCCATTTTTGTTGTTGTTAGTTTCTCACCCCATTGTGTACTCTTCCCCTGGGTTTTTGTTTCCCAGATGCATTACCTTGCACTTCTTAGCATTGAATCTAAGCTGCCATACATTTGACCATTCCTCTAACCTTGCCAAGTCCCTTCTCATCCTTTCCACCCCATCTTGTGCATCAACTCTGTTGCAGATCTTTGTGTCATCTGCAAAGAGACATACTTTTCCTTCCAGTCTCTCTGCAATGTTGCTTATAAAGACATTGAAGAGGACCGGTCCTAATACTGAACCCTGCGGTACCCCACTAGTAACCCCCCTTTCTTCAGAGTGGACTCCATTTACTATTACCCTCTGTGTCCTATTCTCCAGCCAATTCTTTACCCAGGCTATCATCTTGGGACCCACTCCCAGGCTGGCTAACTTGTATATTAATCTTTTGTGTGGGACTGTGTCGAATGCCTTGCTTAAGTCTAGGTAGGCCATGTCCATAGCCCCTCCCTGATCTACTACTTTGGTCACCCAGTCAAAGAAATCTATTAGATTCGTCTGGCATGACCTTCCCGCTGTGAATCCATGCTGCCTTGGGTCCTGTGCCCCTCTGGCCTCTAGGTACTCGACAGTTCTTTCCTTCAGAAGTGATTCCATCATTTTCCCTATCACTGAGGTTAAACTAACAGGTCTGTAGTTTTCTGCTTCTGCAGGCATACCCTTGGCATCCCACCCTCCAGATAAGGATTCCAGAAAGATGCATTCCATTGCAAAAAAATCAGTATTTGGGATCCTCTCTGGCCATCAGACAGGCTTCATACATGGCCTGTGTTGCCAGATACCAAAGTACCCTGTGGATTACTGTGATGAAAATCACAAAATCTGTCTCAGCTTCTATGGCAGCCGACCTGGAGAAGGCTGCAGAAAGGGGCATAGAAGCTGCTAAAGTCCAATTTAGAATGGCTGTGGACAGTAATGACGCTGCAGCCAGGCAGATGGCTTCTTCTGTGTCTCTCAGGAGGTTAGCTTGTCTCAGGACTACTAACTTGACCCAAGACACACAGTCCAAGGCCATGGACTTTCCATGTGAGCCTCTGTCTTTGTTTGGAGAACAGACAGAAGCTTACATGAAGAAAATGGACGAGTACAAGGCAGCACATAAAAGTGCTGCTGCCAAAAAGAAGGCTCCTGCCCCCCAAAGGCAACAAGCTAAATGACCTAGGGGCAGAGGCTACAGACCATTCTTTCAACCTCAGGCTTACCCACAGTACCAGCAGCAGAGAGGCTACTTCAAAGGCAGGGGCAGGAGAGGTGGCAACCGTACTAGCCCCAGCACTCAGCCAGCATCCCAACCCAAGCAGACACCCTGAGATGTCTGCTCGGGTTGCTTCCCCAATCCAGGTAGGGGGCAGGCTGGCCCACTACCTTCAGGAATGGCAATCCATCACCACAGACTGATGGGTCATGGAGGTAGTGGGCCAAGGCCTGGCACTCTGCTTCAAATTCAGACCAAAGCTGAGAGCAAGGGTCTTCCAACCCTCCTCCCCATCAGAAACACTGTTACTGAAAGGGGAAGGGGAAGTATTAAACCTCCTATCCCTAGGAGCAGTAGAACCAGTTCCTATGTCACAGAGGGGAAAGGATCTCTATTCAAGGCACTTCCTCACAATCAAGATAACAGGGGAGTGGCAACCCGTATTGGGTCTCAGACACATAAACAGGCATCTGCTGAAACCAAAATTCAAGATGGTTACCCTGACAACAATTCTGCCAACCTTAAGGCAAGGGGATTGGCTGGCATCCCTGGATCTAAAGGATGCATATTTTCACGTCCCAATAAGACAGTCTCATAGAAAGTTCCTCAGATTCAGACTGCCATCAAGCCACTACCAGTTCAAGGCAATGCCTTTTGGACTTACTTCTGCTCCAAGGGTGTTCACAAAATGCTTGGCTGTGGTTGTGGCACACCTCAGGCAGCAAGGAGTGGCAGTTGTTCCCTATATGGAAGACTGGCTAGTCGTAGGGCAGTCCCCTCAACAGGTAAAGTAGTCTCTGGTACTCACACAGGAACTCCTACAGTCCCTAGGGTTCTTGGTCAATGTAAAAAAAGTCAATACTACAACCAGTATGGCTCCTGGAGTTCATAGGGGCTGAACTGGACTCAGTGAGAGGAAAGACTTTTCTTCCACAGGCATGGACAAACACCCTGGTACAGCTGGCAGGCTCCTTCAAGCCTCAAAGTCTCAGGCCAGTCAGGCATTTTCTACGGTTGTTAGGCCACATGGCAGCTTCAACTGCTACAGTGTCAGGAGCAATATTTCAGATGAGAGATGTTCAATACCATCTTAGACATTACTGGCACCAGAACACAGATTCATTGTCAAAACTGGTCTCAGTTACACAAACTCCTCTGCAAGCCCTTCAGTGGTAGTTGGACATGCAAAAACCTCAGGAAGGGAGTTTCGCTCCTTCAGGAGCAACCTTCCTTGTTGCTAACCACAGATGCCTCCCTACTAGCGTGGGGAGCACACTATTCACAGTACATGGCTGAGATAGGAGTCACTGCTTCACATCAACCTGCTAGAGCTCAGAGCAGTTTTTCAAACAACATGAAGTCTTGCTATATTATAGACATTAGCAGTTTGTTCCAGCTCTAGAACTGCCCCGGAGTGAAATGGTTAAAACCATTCCAAAATAGCATTTTGGCACGAGAGCAGCTCTATCTGTGTCATTTCAAACTTGAACTGTCAGATTCTTTACTCCGCCTCAGTGAACAGTCGCTCCGGAGATTTCTCCTTCTGCTCGGTTCATTTCTTGGTTTAAAAAGTGTTTTCTCGGTTGGATTTAACTGAGAATAGTTTTATTTTAACCGCAAAACCGTTCGGTTCAAGCTCTATCTGTGGTAACCGTAAGTAAATGAAGGTTTTGTCTGTGTGGAACTTGTAGTTATCGGTTCGGTTTGAACCGATCAGTGGGTTTAAACTCATTTAAAACTAAAGTTACTATTTTAGAGTGCGGTTCCCGGTTCTTATCGGTTCTAAAAAAAGCGGATTTATTACGTTTTTTCCAATACCGATGACACGGTTAAGGAACCGATAAGGGTGTCTTGCCTGGCACTGCCGTTAAAAGGGCAAGTTTTGGTTAGGCTGGCATTATGTCTGAGAAACCCAAAAGAAAACCAGGCCCACTGGTTTCAACACTGTGATGTTTGTGGGAAGTCTTTGCCAAGGCTGACCCACACACCACATGTGTTTATTGTCTGGGGTTTGACCACCTCCAGTCAGACTGCCAGGTGTAAGAATTTCCTGCAGCCACCCTGGAAAAAGATTGGGCAGGCTCAGGAACAAGAGGCCAAAAGTCCGCTGACCCGATGGCCAGCCCGCCGATGCCAACCGAACCAGAGGGAGTGCCTCTGACCAGGGCCAGACTTCCTCGGGCAAAGAAAAGCTGGTTCTGAGGAACCAATTCCAGTAAAGAAAACAAGAAAATCAGCAGGTCTGGAGTCCAAAATTCCTTCTCCAACTGCTGCAGAGATAGCAAAAGCCATACAAATTGTCCAGTCACTGTCTCAGGGTCCGTCCGAACCACCACTATCTGGTAAAAGGTCGGTTCTTCCAGTCTCAGTGGTTCAGGGTTATGATATTGAGGAATTTTATGAACCAGAGGAGGGGGAGGAGGATTATGAACAGTATGAATGTGGCTGGGAAGGTCTGGGTGTGCCCATTGAACCGGACATCTCCCCAGACAGACCTTTAGAATCTCCCCTATGCTGTCTGAGTCCCCATCTCATTTTATGTTTATAAAAAGTTGTTGAAACCCTCCAGCTTCCTTTAGAAGAGGCTGTGGATGAGCAAGAGGAGCCTGATTTTGTAGAAATGATGGATATTCCAGAGTCTAGGAGATTGTCTATTCCTTTACATAAGTCTTTTAGGAAACAAACAATTAAAATTTTAAAAGCTCCTAATTCTGTGCCTCCTGTAGATAAAAAGATGGACAGAAGGTATACATTGTCAGGCCCTGATACAGAATTCCTTTCTCAGCAATGCAGTCATGTTAGTAGTTCAGGCTGCTGCCTGTGATAAAGCTAATATCCCTTGGCTTCACATCCTCCTGACAAGGATTCCAGGAAGATTGATGCCATGGCAAAAACAGTATATGGCAACCTCTGGGACTCAGGCAAGCAAATTATATGGCTTATGTAGCTAGGGTATCAGAAATCTAGATGGATACTGTTATGCAATTGGCCAGCAGGCCCATGGCCAGCTGGCTAGTGAACTAGAACAGGTGGCTGCTGATGGCATTGAAGCCTCTAAGGTTCAGTTTCATGCTGCTGTGGATGTTAATGATGTTTCCTCTAGGGTCATGGCCACATCTGTAGCTTTAAGAGTTGGCCTGGCTCAGGTGTACTAGTTTGTCACAGGATACCCAGACTAAGGCTATGGATTTTCCTGTGGTGGGAAATTCTCTGTTTGGAGAGCAGACAGAGAATTACATGAAGAAGATGGATGAATATAGGACTACTTACAAGAGTGCCCAGGCTAAGGAGCGGCAAGCCACTCCTCAAAGGCATGTCCCCCAGGGGTAGGGGTAGGCCTTTTCACAGGCCTTTCTACCAGACTCAGGCCTCCTCTGCCTATGCTTAGAGGGGCTTCTTCAGAGGCAGGGGCAGACGAGGGGTGGGCAGACCTGCCCCACCCCCAGCCTAAAGCTCCTATGAAACAGGCACCCTGATGGGGTGCCCAGGGCCGATTCTCCTGTACCAGTGGGGGGCAGGCTGGCTTACTTCAGTCAGAATTGGGCTTCTTTAACCTCAGACAAGTGGGTTCTGGAAATAGTAAGCCAGGGTCTGGTTCTCAGCTTCAAAAAGTTTCCCAAGTTGAGAAGCAGACTTTTTCTACCTGCAAGTGCTTCAGAGACCCTCGCTCTGGAAACAGAGGTCTCATCCCTGTTAGCTCTCAGAGCAGTAGAAAGGGTTCCTCCCCTGCATCAGGGCAGGGGTCTGTATTTCAGATACTTCCTTACCCCAAAAAAGACAGGAGAATGGCGGCCCATTTTAGATCTCAGATATCTGAACAAGCATCTTTTGAAACCAAAGTTCAAAATGGTAACTCTGGCAATGATTTTACCTTCCCTAAGGCCAGGGGACTGGCTAGCCTCCCTGGACCTCAAGGATGCCTATTTCCATGTCCTAATCAGAAGATGCCATCGAAAGTACCTCAGATTCGAACTGCCCTCAGGTCATTACCAGTTCAGAGCAATGCCCTTCGGCCTTACCTCTGCTCCAAGGGTATTCACAAAGTGTCTAGCAGTGGCAGTGGCCCACTTAAGGAGGCAGAGGATTGCTGTTTTCCTTATCTAGACGACTGGCTCATTGTAGGCCAGTCCCCAGAACAGGTAAATCTCACCTGCAGGTCACCCAGCAGCTTCTCACCTCCCTGGGTTTTCTGCTAAACCTACTAAAGTCGGTTCTGGAACCAGTCCAGGTACTCACCTTTATAGGGGCAGAATTGGACACAAAGCTAGCCAGAGCCTTTCTTCCCCAGAAAGGGTAAGGAATTTAGTGGCTCTGGCCTCTTCCTTCACTCTGCAGGTCTCCCGACCAGCAAGACACTTTCTGGAGCTCCTAGGGCACATGGCTGCATCCACAGCTGTTGTGCAGGGAGCCAGATTTCAGATGAGACATTCAGTTTCACTTGTCTCAGAGAAGAGACCCCCTTTCCAAGTTGGTCCCAGTGACTCGAACCTTGATCCTAGCTCTCCAGTGGTGGCAGGATCAGAGCAATTTAAGAGTGGGGGTCCCCTTCATTTCCCCTTCTTACGACTTGTCTCTCACTACAGATGCTTCCCTTCTGGGTTGGGGAGCCCACATGGGCGACCTTTCCACTCAGGGAGTTTGGTCCCCCAGGAATCTCTGCTCCACATCAATTTGCTGGAACTCAGAGCTGTCTTTTTAGCTCTTCAAGCTTTTTCTGCATCTGTCCACGACAAGGTGATACAAGTCAGAACAGACAACACCACAGCAATGTGGTACATCAACAAACAGGGGGGCACTCGGTCTTCGGCCTTGTGCACCGAGGCAATGAAGTTGTGGTCTCTGGCCTATCCCCTGAACACTTCCCTCATAGCAGTTCATCTTCCAGGGAAGGACAATGTCCTAGCGGATGCCCTCAGCAGGATTTCCCAGGGCCATCACGAATGGTCCCTGGATCCTCAAGTGCTGGGGATAGTTTTTGCTAGGTGGGGCATCCCTCAGATAGATCTTTTTGCAGCCCCAGACAATCACAAACTTCCTCTGTTCTGTTGCAGGCCTCCAGTGCTGGGCTCAGTTCCTCTGGATGCCCTTCTTCTGGATTGGGAGGGGAAGTTCCTCTATGCTTCCCCCCCTTTCCTCTCCTATTCAAAGTACTAGTCAAATCAGATCTCAGCCTTGCAGGGTGATTCTGATTGCCCGGATTGGGCCAGGCAGCCCTGGTACCCACTCCTTCTGTCTCTGACAGTCCATCTTCCCTGTGCCTCCCAGGAATCACAATCTCTTGACTTGTGCCCAGGGAAGGGTTTGTATCCGACCTCAAATCCCTCAACCTCAAGGCCTGGCTCTTGAGGAGTTAGAGTTTGCTGATTTACACCTCTCTCAGGGTGTTCTTGACATCCTAAAGGCTTCCAGAAAGCCTTCCACTAGGCTACTTATAGTTCTAAATGGAAAAGGTTTTCCATTTGGTGTGCTGGGAAAAATATTTCCCAGAATCTGCTGAATTGCCCATTTTGTTAGATTACATGGTACATCTTAATTCCTTGGTCTCAGACCAGCTACCCTGAGAGTTCATTTGGCAGCTGTGTCTGCTTTTGTGTCAGCAGGAAAGTCATCCCTCTTTCCTCTCATCCTCTGTTTTCCAAGTTTTTAAGGGATTACTCCATACTAATCTCCCTTTCGGAACCGCCCCTGCTTGGGACCTTAATGTTTGCATTGCCCAGTTAATGCAACCCCTTTGAACCTCTGTCTTCTGCAGAGCTTTAGTACCTAACTTGAAAAACTGTTTTTCTAGTGGCTATCACTCTGCCAGACGATAAGTGAATTGCAAGCCTTGTCAGTGGAGACTGACTTTATTTCTTTCCACAGGGATAAGGTAGTCCTTAGGACTAATAGGAAGTTTTTGCCTAAGGTGGTTTCAGATTTCCATCTTAATCAATCTATCTCCCTTCCAGTATTTTTCACTGATCACTCCTCTTCGGGTGAGAGAAGGTTGCACAGCCTGGATGTTAAGAGAGCTCTTAGTTATTATATAGAGCGTACCAAAGGTCACAGGTTCGAATCCCTCCAACTTTTCCTTACCTATGGTGAAGTTGGGAAAGGCAAACCTGCCACTAAGAGATCAGTAGCCAGGTGGATTGTCTCTTGTATCCAATTTTGTTATCAGAAAGTGGGCAGAGCCCCCCGTTTGAGGGCTCATTCTACCAGGGGTACAGCTGCGTCTCTAGCTGCTGCCAGACATATCCCTTTATTAGAGATTTGCCAGGCTGCTACTTGGAAAATGGTACACACTTTTACCAAGCATTACTCCCTGGATGTCCAGGCCAGGAGAGATGCTCGCTTTGGCACAGCTGTTCTTCAGAGCCTATTCCCTAAGTAGGTTCTGCCCCTCCTCCATGGAGGTACTGCTGTGTATTCTGTTAATGTCTATAATATAGCAAGACTTCATGTTGTTTGAAGAAAAATTACTCACCTTAGTAATGTTGTTTCTTCTAATGGAGCCTTGCTATATTATGACCCTCCCAACCTGCCTCTCTCAGAACCTCTACTTGGTGGGTGCGGGCAACTTAGTGTGGGCACTACTTATGTCCTGTTAGCATTTTGTCCCTTTGGGACTTTGGGGTGTGTATGTGTATGCGTGTGTGTTTTATTGTACTTATGTTCCATTTTCATATTATTAGAATGGTGTTAGTATTTGGTCCCCTGACTTGAGTCTTGGGTGTTGGGACCATCAGTGGTTGTTATTATTTAGGTAGCCATTTGGCTAGTAGGTTACAGCTTCCACACAGACCTTAGTGAGTTTGGCTGTAAAGATCTGACAGTTCAAGTTTGAAATGACACAGATAGAGCTGCTCTCGTGCCAAAATTCTATTTTGGAATGGTTTTAACCATTTCACTCCGGGGCAGTTCTAGAGCTGGAACAAACTGCTAATGTCTATAATATAGCAAGACTCCATTAGAAGAAACAACATTACTAAGGTGAGTAATTTTTTCTTCTGGCACTTCAGGCATTTGCCAGTATGCTACAGGGAAAGGTGATGCAGATCAGAACAGACAACACGAACGACCACAGTGTACTACATCAGCAAACAGGGAGGCACAAGGTCCACACCTCTGTGCACAGAGGCCATGAAAATATGGAGTCAGGCTTATTCTCTGGGAATTCTTCTGTCAACAGTTCATTTACCAGGAAAAGACAATATGCTGGCAGACGCACTGAGCAGGATGAATCAGAACCATCTCGAATGGTCCCTGAACAAGCAGGTACTGCGGATAGTGTTCAAAAGGTGGGGCACTCCAGAGATAGAGCTGTTTGCTGCCCAAGACAACTACCAGCTCCCCAAATTTTGCTGCAGACCCCCAGTGAAGGGTTCAGTACCACTGGATGCACTGATTCTGGACTGGACAGTGAGGTTCTTGTATGCCTTCCCTCCTTTTCCCTTGCTGTTGAGAGTCCTGAACAAGTTCAGATCCCAGCCAGCCACAATGATCCTCATTGCTCCAGACTGGGCCAGTCAGCCATGGTTCTGGCACTATTGGTAGCGAAGCCAGTCAGCCTCCCCAGGAGGCACAACTTGCTGACTTCTTCCCAGGGCAGGATCCTGTACCCTAGCCTTCGATTCCTCAAGCTCAGGGCCTGGCTCTTGAGGACCTAGAGTATGCCAACCTGCATCTCTCAGAAGGGGTCATGGAGGTCCTTAGGGTCTCTAGGAAACCCTCTACCAGAAAGATTTATGTATCCAAATGGAAAAGATTTTCCATCTGGTGCCAGAATAAGAATGTGGACCACACTCAGGAGGGGTTACCAGTAGTCCTGGATTACCTAACCCTTCTTCATTCCCTAGGCCTTAGGCCATCCACACCGAAAGTATACCTGGCTGCGGTTTCTTCTTACCTGTCAGCAGGCAAGATGTCATCTCTGGTCTCTAATTCAGTGTTCAGAAAGTTTTTTTTAAGGGGTTGCTACATCTGCACCCACCACATAGAACTCCCACTCCAGTATGGGATTTGAACCTATGTATCACACAGCTCATGCAGCCACCTTTTGAGCCCATGTCATCAGCTGATCTCAAGTATGTGACTTGGAAAATTGTGTTCATAGTGGCCATCACCTCAGCCAGGAGGATCAGTGATATCCAAGCCTTGTCCGTGGAGGCAGACTATGTGGCATTTCACAGGGGGTGGTCCTTTGGACCAACAATAGGTTCCTACCTAAGGTGGTGTCTGACTTCCACATCAATCAGTCCATCACACTACCAGTCTTTTTCACCGACCATTCCTCCTCGGGAGAATGTAGACTACATAGCTTGGATGTTAAGAGAGTTATCAGCTACTGCCTGGAGCATACAGAGGGTCACAGAGGGGACAGGACCCAGCTCTTTGTGACCTATGGAGAAGTGGGAAAGGTAAACCTGCCATGAGGAGATCCATAGCATGGTGGTTTGTGACATGTATCCAGTTCTGTTATGGCAAGGTGGGCAAGCAGCCCCCACAAGGGCTCAGGATCCACTCCACCAGAGGGACAGCTGCATCAATAGCAGCTTCAAGGGATATCCCTTTGTTGGAAATCTGTAAAGCAGCTACCTGGAAAACAGTTCGCACATTTACTAAACATTACTGTCTGGATACTCAGGCTAGGAGTGATGTCAGGTTTGGCACAGCAGTTCTGCAGAGCCTGTTTCCTAAACAGATCCTCTGTCCGCCTCCAAAGACACTGTTTGGGTAGTCTGCATTTGTCAGAATACAGTAAGATTTGCTGGGGTTTGAAGAAAACATTACTTACCATAGTAATCTTGTTTCTTCTAAGGGAATCTTACTGTATTCTGAGCTCCCACCCTTCCTTCCCCCTGCTAGGACCTACAAGGCATTGCACACTGTCTGAACAACTGATGTTGGAACCTTTGGGTACCTATTAGTTTCTTGGGCATCTGTCGATTTGAGTCTTACAGATGCCCTCTGTTATTTAAAATGTGTTACCCTTAAAAGGGGTATTGATTGTTAGTTAAGTTTAGAGTAGTTAGCTAGTGCTATTTAGCTTCTGCATGCTTCATAAGAATCTGACAGTTCCAGGAAGTGCAATCAGGGGACAGTGATTTGAAAACAGAGCTCGAGCCTAACATTCCACTATTAGCATAGGTTCTATTAACCATTTCGGCTCCGGGGCAGTCCTACGGTGAGACCATACTGCATTTGTCAGAATACAGTAAGATTCCCATAGAAGAAACAAGATTACTATGGTAAGTAATGTTTTCTTCCCGTCTGAAGTCAGGTATGCATGGCACTTATTTGGCAAACATCACTGACACATTGGAACATTATCCATGCCTCTTTAATCAAGATGACTTTTTGCTGTTTTAAAGCAGCAGAACTAGTAAACAAAAACTTAAATACTTTAGTTGACAGAACACTCCAAAACATCAATATATCTGTTTTTCTTTTTGCTTTTATTTTATTCCTTTGGCAAGATAGAGGATTTCTAATTTGGAGTTCTGAAAAATTATTGATCCTTTGCCAGGTCCACCATCATGGATGTAGGCAGATCAGGGTGGTGTTGAGCTGTTGGCATTCAGAAACGTTGTCTGGCAACACTCTGACATATCTGCATTATAAATACAGTATGTGCAGTTAGTATGTGATATCTGGGGAGAAGATTTTTGAAAGTTACTGGGGACTGCCATCTTTATTGTAGATCCATGCAAATTACCAAAGTTGTAATTAAACACAGTCTTAAAAATAGCTGATTGATTTTAAAATACTCGAATGAAGAATCTAGGATTATCATGAATACATTACTGCTAAAAAAAACAGTATGATAGCATATTTTGCTGGCCAACCAGTACTGCTGCTTTAAAGTATTGGATAATCTGCCCTTTGACAGTGCTAGGAAAGCCTGACATACTGTACTTTTTTTTTTTTTGTTATTTCTCTGTATTTCTACTCGGCTGGGGGGAGGGTTGTACCTATGGCCTCCCCCCAATCCGGCTGTCACTTTTTGGTCCCTGCCACAGCCAGAGCTCAACCCCTATGCCTGTCCCCTCCCAGCCACATCACGGTGGGGACTTACCCCGCTCACCGCAGAAGGCCAGGTGAGCTGGCTTGGGTGCTTCTACTGCGACACCAGCAGATCACCATCAACTTGCATGGGGAGGATTTTTCTAGTGATATTGTCTCCCCCCGCACGGCGTGGGCATGCAGTGACACCAAGGATGTTCCGTGCGCACATCTGCACCCGGGCACATCTGTCGTCAGCCCGCATCTGACCATGAAGTGCACCAACCCCCAGCCACCGCCAGGATCCAGCACATTCGTGGTCCTCCCTTCCTACCCTCCCCGGAGAAGGAGAGCAGTACCTGGGACGCTCAATCCTCATCCCTCTCAGCCAACCCCCAGAACCCGAGGTCGCTAGCGTGGCACGAGGTGTGGCATCCAGCGCCTCAACCCTCAATGCCACCAGGCAGGCAGTGACATACTGTACTTTAGTACCAAGCACGTCAGCACTTTTAAGTCACTACCACAGTCTGTGGTGACAGGAGATAATTAGCGCAAATAGTGTGTGTCTTCCAGTCAAGGTATTTGATGAGCTGAGGGCCAAAATGGTAATCCTGATATATAAAGAGGGATTCTTGAATGTAGAAATTCCGTTGAGGGTGGGATATTCAGAAGGGTTGCGCATGGCGCAACACAGTTGCGCCATGTGCAACCCGCTGATGCGCCCCGGCGTGATATTCAAAAGGGGAATGTGCATGGCGCAAATCCCAATGCGCTGGAGCGCATCAGTAATGTTGGCAGCGTAAGTGTGGGGGCTGCACATGTGCTACTCCGCACATCCCGATATTCAGCCTGGGATGTGCTGAGCAGATATAGGCGCAACCCGTACCTGCGCCACACACAGTTGAGCAAAAAAATAAAAGGAGAAACAGCTGGCCACCCACAGGTGAGCTGTCATATTGCAGGGAGCAACACGGCATCTGCCAGCTGTGGGTGGCCACCCGAGCTCTGGCGGCACCTTCGTGGTAGTGCCCCCTCATGGCCGATCGCGGGCATATGTATAAAGTAAAGGTCCAACATACCTGGTGGTCCAGTGGACTGCTCCCAGCCCGATCGCGGGCATATGTATAAAGTAAAGGTCCAATATCCCTGGTGGTCCAGTGGACCGCTCCCAGCCTGATTGCGGGCATATGTATAGAATTAATGTCAATATCTTGTGGTCCAGTGGATCATGTTTACCGGAGTCACAGACAGTGATAAAATACAAAACCAGATCATATTTCTGGACTGTGTAGTACGGTACAGCTGCACGCCCATTGGCCCATGCTGTGGACCAGTGGGCATACAGCCCTACTGTACACAGTCGGGTGACGGGCAGCATGTGGTTGGGGAGCTGCCGCCCGCCGCTGACCGGGGAGCGGGCAGGGCTCAGTGGGGGTGGGAGGGGGTACCGCTGAACCACCAGGGATGGATTGAATTTTAATATTTTATCACTGACGCCTGCTGTCGGGCTGGATGCGGTCCACTGGACCACCAGGGATAGTGGACCTTTAATTCCATAATGTCTAAATGTCTTGTGCCACGCAATGATGCTTACTCACCAAGTGCTTCATTAGTCCATTTGAATGACCACAACCTGCAGTCAGACAAAAACTCTTAGTGAGGATCGTCGTCTTTTGTAGAACATTTTTAGAAAGCAGCACGATTTATATTAAATGTGATCAAAACTTTCTGTTTCTGGCAGTGGATGGGTTGGTATTAAGTAGCTGGGTGCAGGGTGGGTATTTTCAGTTAGCGCAAAAAGGGCAAGTTTGGGGTAGAGACAACTTTTTCTAAAATCATTAAAATGGCAAGTTTTTGGTTGAGGGGGCACTTGTTAAATATAAAAGTTGAATGTGAATGAATTTGTTGCCAAGTGTTATGGGTTTTAAAAGGCACTGCAAGGAAGGACAGTTGTTCCAGGCTTCAAATGGAAAAATGGTTTGTAATATATTAGTGAGATCACTACTATACTAAAATAAATGTTTGTGACCTTTGCACTGTTCTACAGAAAGAAAATTGCTTCTATGGAAATCCAGATACTGTGAATTGATCATAAACATTAAATAAATACATAAAAAAATAAAAAATGACTGATATGGATCGGTTCTCAGATTAACATAGAACATCTGGGAATGCCAGGGTAAACAAATACAATTTCAGGTTTTTCATAAAAGCTTCACTGAGGCACTAGAACAAATGTAATATGGTAAGGCATTTCACAAAAATAGAACTCCTGTCTCTATGCTCCTGGTCATTCTCTCCGGTCCCCTGCGGAGGGGGCCTGTTTAATGGTTCCCCAATCACGATTAAAGTAGTCTGGGGAGCAAACCTTTTCAGTGGCTTCCCCATTGCTATGGAACTCATTACCTCCTTCCTTTAAGAGAGGACCTCTTGTGTTGCAGTTCAAAAAGGGCTTGAAGTACCTACCATTTGTACTGCTGTACTTTACTGCAGACATATTGTGTAAGGCGAACCAGGAGCCTGAGCTCCAGTGCAGGACAACAAATGTTTAGATGAAATTAGAATTTATTGCAGACTTGTAAAATAAATGAGTGAAATAAACATTGGAGTGCAGCAGAGGGAGATCTGTTTGCCCAAAGGCCCTAGCGCTTCGCTAAGTAAGGCTTCATTAGGGGGCAGCATTTTGGACCCAATGACTGACTTATACATGTATACCAATTCTGACATGATTGATTAATTCCATGCTGAAATTCATGTCCTTATAAAAATACCTAATAAATTCTTTGAGTATAGACACACAAATCATAACCAACATAAATATTATTCCAAACTTTAACCATGTAGTGCCCGTTAATCATTTAATACATATATAGTTCCTAGATTTTAAAGTAATTTCATGAAATATTCACTCAACCCTAGCTAGAGCTTTAACAAATAACAATTTTTTGACTAAGCAACAAAGAACTGTACTTTTCAGACTGTGAATGATCCCCCTCCTTTAAACATATACATTCAAACATTGTATAATAATATCTGAAATATTGTTAAACATTCTTTCAGAAGAAGGCAATATATAACCTTTTAAAGGGATCTAATGCAGTCACATAATTAGTACAATGCAAGTCAAATAAGGGGAAGGAGTGAGAGGTGCCGCTAAAGTCTAGACATAAAATTAGTCATAATGAACCCCATTGCCAAATTGGCCTTTGCGCTACTCACTGAATTCCTCAAACTACAAAAAATGAGAAATAAACTTATTTAGCAAAATGCCATCAAAAATGGTAGTCCGTTACTTGGTGCCATTTATCCTGGGGCAGAATACCAAACAAGGCTCTTAGCTAATTCTTTCTCAGCTTTGTCACAACCATATACAGTAGCTGACCATAGCTATTGACAAAAACTATTTAAAAAAAGCTATTAACAAAAACAGATTTTCAGACAATGTGAGAAAAAGGTAGGGAGGGTATCATAATTGGTATACACATATAAATCAGTCATTGGGTTCAAGATAGTGCCCCCTGATGAAGCCTTACTTGGCGAAGCCCTGGGGCTTTTGGACGAACGGAGTGCTCTCTGCTACACTCCAGTGTTTTCTTCACTCATTTATTTTGCAAGTCTGCAATAAATTCTGATTTCATCTAAACATTTGTTGTCCTTCACTGGAGCTCTAGTTCCTGGCTCTGGAGTGTGAGTCCATTTACAGTCTGTGGTTCTTGAAAAACGTTTTGGCTGCCACCCTATACTCGCACCCTGCCCTGGTTCCTGAGTGCAGCACCATTTGTGTTCCTGTCTGTAATCTGCATCAGTGCTGTGACCAGGGTGCCGCACCTATGTGGCGAGAAGTGAAGGATTCAGTGACCAACAACTAGCAGAGGTTTTTTGGTCAAACAGACTTTCGGCTGTCCTATTGCCATTCCTGTGAGCAGTGTGCTGAAATATGAGTTCTGAGGAATTATCGGCGGGGGAAGATAACCTGTCTGTTTGCCTCTCTGTTTTTGGTGACCTGACTACACACAAGGCATCTGCAAGACGACATTTGGCTGCTATAGCGGCAGATACCGATGAAGAGCCCAAAGCATTATTTATAACACTTGAAAGACAATTATTCAACGAGCTCAACTTAACTTACAACATCTGCAGTCTTGAAAATTATGCAGATAAAGATATTGCACCACGTGGACTGAGAGTAACGCTCATTCCTTCAGGTGGTTTGGAAACTTTTGAACCACGGGGAGAATGGGAGGAGACTGCCCGTAAATGTGCCGTAACCTTTGTGAAATTAATTATAAAATATGACACTGTGAAATATGAAAGGCTTATCAAAGAAATTGCTCAAACTAAGGAAAGCTTGAAACAATTCATAGACTATTTGAGTTTTAAAATATTTGACAAGGCATTGCAACATAAACTAAAGGTGTATGAAAGTGATATTATCAAAAGAAAGAAACAAAAATTTGAAAGGGACATTGCCAACTATGCCGAAGGGCGTGAATTTAATTGGTCTAAATTTGAACAAACTCGGTCTACGTCACAAGGGAGGCCTAGATCAAGATACAGACTGCAGGGTCGCTCAGCTAAAGGGGACATTCAAAGCAAAGCTCCAGCTAGCAACTAGACTGCAGAAAAAGATACTGTAAGTTCTCAAACTGTGAACATTGTCTCATTTGAGCCCAATAATCAAACTGCCAGCGCTTCTGGCAAGAAGACAAAAAACTGATAAAAGCATGGAGGGGGAAGGGGGAGGCAGTGACTTAGCTCCCAAATACAATACACGGAGCAACAAATAAACCTATCAGGAGTTGAACTGACTTCCACTCACATTAATGTACTATCAAAGGGCTTATCTTTTGTGCTATGCCCAAAACCCAAGTTGTTTGAAATAATAGTGGACTTTGAAAAATTGTTTCAAAAGTTAGAACTGAAGTATCACTTTGCTTATATCTCACCACCGGTTAACAGTATGGGCCTTTTTCATCAAGGAACTGTGGGGGGGTTATGACAATTTGGTGAAACTGCAACAGTGGATATCACACAACAGGACTCGGAATTACTTTTGGGATTGAGTAATGATGTGACCTGTAATGATGATTTAGATATACAGAATTTGTTGTTTCGAGATGATTTACTATATGAAAATGTGAAGGGAAGTACTGGGTATTTTCACACAGAACTTTATGATGTTAATGCTAATAATCTGAAAAGAATCAGGAAAAGGCTGTTTAAGCCTAAATCACAATTTTGTCTCACTAACTTTAGTTCTAGCATTACCATTTACAAACGTCTAGTAATAAAAGATGTATTTGAGATTTTACAGCAGAGAGCAAAATCTTACAGGGGCAGTCTATCTCATGATGAGCAGGTGGCCATTACACAACTAAGAAATAATCATGAAATTGTAATAACGGCTGGTAAGGGTGGCAACCTGGTCAGCATGGATAGACACTTTTACCAAAGAAAGATGTAATGGATTTACTTTCTGCTGGGAACAACTATGAGCTTTTAAGGGGAGATCCAACATCAACATGTAAGGTTGATTTACTCTCGGGTATTAGAACAAGCAAGAGCTAATAGTGAAATCTCGGAAAGTTAATTTAGGTTCCTGTTTCCACAGCATCCTAAAATCTGAACATTGTATATTTTACCTAAAATTCATAAAAATTTCTATGACCCCCCAGGAAGGCCTATTGTTTTGGGGGTGGGATCCCTGACAAACAATTTGTGTATTTTTTTAGATGTAAATTGTCTGGGCTCCCACACTAGAGACACTATGCACATTTTGGAGCAATATAAAGATTTCACGTGGGAAGAGGGGATGCAGTGGATCACGATAGATGTTGAATCCCTGTACACCTGTATTAGGCATGAAGATGGCATAAGGGCCTGTGAATATTTTTTGGCAAAGGACCCACTAAAGGAGGTGATGCCACTGAAATTGATTTCTGAGGCATTGGTTTGTACTCAGACATAACTATTTTGAGTTTAATGGTGATTTCATTTTACAAAAATGCAGAACGGCTATGGGGGCAGCTATGGTGCCCTCATATGCCAATCTCTTCCTTGGATACTGGGAGGAACAGATATTGTTTGATGCAAACCATAATCCTTTTTTTGAAATGTATTTCAAAATGGTCACGTTTTATTAATGACGTGCTCTGTTTGGTCGGGGAATGCACAAGAGGCTGAGGAATTTGTGAGATGGCTAACTATAAACGACATGAATCTCCGTTTCACATATAAGTGTGAATCAAATGAAATTAAATTCTTAGACATTATATTGTACAACAAAGTAGCCACAGGGGGTTATAGGAAACCTACTGCTACAAACAGTCTCTTCTTAGCCACAAGCTCCCATCCTAAAACACTAAAAGAATCCACCCTCTATTCACAATTCCTAAGGTTGAAACGGAATTGTAGTGAACAAGATACATTTTATTTACAAGCTGAAGAATTAAAATCTCAGTTCTTAGATAGGGGGTTATGATCCAAATTTGATAGAGCTCTAGCGCGTGCTGATAGTCTCAACAGGGAGGATTTATTAAAACCAAAAAGGAGGTCGGGGACACTGAAAAATGTGGTCAACTTTGTAACAGAATTTAATCATTTAGCAGGACAATTGGGTAGTATGGTGAATAAATATTGTCCTGTTCTCCAGAGTGACCCCATATTAGCCCAAAACATTGGGAACAGACCCAGAGTTACATTTAGAAGGGGGGAAATCTCCGGGATACCCTTGTGCAAAGCCAATTTTGGCAAAAGCCAGTTAATCCTACAATGTGGCTACCTGTGAAACCCAGTGGCATGCATCGATGTGGAAATTGCAATGTATGCATATTTTGCTGCCAGGGGAAAAGTTTCATAGCCCCGACCAACTGGAGGGAGGTACAAATTAGGCAATTCATATCTTACATAACTACATTGTGTATGCTTTATGGTGTAGTTGTGAAAGGCTATACATAGGTAGAACCTTACGCCCACTCAAGACACGGATTCAGGAACATATCAGGGACATGAAAAATCATGTTGTGGACAGCCCTGTTACAGTACATTTCAGTGAGTGTCACAACAGTGATCCAGGATCATTAAAATTCACTGGCCTGGATCAAGTTAGAGTAGGCAGACGTGGGGGTGATCGTCTCAGCAGGTTGAACCAACGGGAGAGCTTCTGGATATTCACCCTAAATGCTCTGACGCCCTTGGGTTTGAACCATGATTGGAACTTGAAGCTATATCTATAAATGATTTTGCAAAAAATATTGATGGGATTTTTTAATGTAAAGATATTGGCCTCTTTCAACTCTCTCTCCCCCCCCCCCACACACACTTTGTGTCTGAAAATCTTTTTTTTTTTTTTTTTTTTAATAGCTTTTGTTAATAGTTTTTGTCAATAGCTATGGTCAGCTATATGGTTGTGACAAAGCTGATATGAGAATTAGCAAGGAGCCTTGTTTGGTATTCTGCCCTAGGATAAATGGCACCAAGTAACTGACTACCATTTTTCGATGACTATTTTTATGGCATTTTGCTAAATAAGTTTATTTCTCATGTTTTGTAGTTTGAGGAATTCATTGAGTAGTGCAAAGGCCAATTTGGCCATGGGGTTCATTATGACTAATTTTATGTCTAGACTTCAGTGGCACCTCTCACTCCTTCCCCTTATTTGTCTTGCATTGTATTAATTTTGTGACTGCATTAGATCCCTTTAAAAAGTTATATATTGCCTTCTTCTGAAAGAATGTTTAACGATATTTCAGATATTATTATGCAATGTTTAATTAAATGTATATGTTTAAAGGAGGGGGATCATTCACAGTCTGAAAAGTACATTTCTTTGTTGCTTAGTCAAAAAATTGTTAAAGCTCTAGCTAGGGTTGAGTGAATATTTCATGAAATTACTTTAAAACTTAGGAACTATATATGTATTAAATGATTCACAGGCACTACATGGTTAAACTTAGAATAATATTTATGTTGGTTATGATTTGTATGTCTATACTCTTAAGAATTTATTAGGTATTTTTATATGGACATGAATTTCAGCATGGAATTAATCAATCAATGATGTCATAATTGGTATACACACATAAGTCAGTCATTGGGTGCAAGATGCTGCCCCCTGATGAAGCCTTACTTGGTGAAGCGCCGGGGCTTTTGGACGAACCAAGTGCCCTCAGCTACACTCCAATGTTTACTTCACTCATTTAGTTTGCAAGTCTGCAATAAATTCTAATTTCATCTAAACATTTGTTGTCCTTCGCTGGAACTCTGGCTCCTGGCTCTGGAGCATGAGTCCATCTACAGTCTGTGGTTCTTGGAAAAACGTTTTGGTTGCCGCCCTGTACTCGCACCCTGCCCTGGTTCCTGAGCACAGCACCATTTGTGTTCCTGTATGTTGTGTAAGGCTTGCGCCTAAAGGGATTTGACACCAAATAAATCAAACTACCACTACTTAATGTACAAATGTGTTTATTTACACATTACTAACTGGGAAAAACACACACTGACCCATTGCTTATTTCCAGGTGGCACCCTAAAGAATAGAGCTGGGGGTGTTAAAAAATGCTGCAAACATCAAAAAATAGTCAGTACACATTGGAACAGGTCAACTCAAAACATGTACAACAGGTCAGTAACAGTCAGTGTCAGTGGCTCAGAAGGTAGCACGTTCTCCTTTGTGGCTGAAAGATCAGAAGGCTGTGGGTTCTAGCTCCACACCAGGTACCTGGGGTAATATTGATAACTGACATTGTAGTGCAGTATGAGGGGGGTGCTGCAGTGTTGAGGTGTCATGCTTTGGATGAGACTCGAAACTGATACCCCTTCTTACCCATCTAATTATGGTCACTGTCCAGGTGGAACTTAAAGATCCCATGGCACTTGTCGAAGAATAGGGGCTTTAAATGGTGTCATGGCCAACATTTCCCTGTCAATAAAACAGGGCTATGCAACCCACCCCCAGGATGCACCAGGAAATAAGCTATCATAATAAAACAGTACTGTAAAAAATGCAAATTGGAAATACAGTAATAAAAAATATAGGGGATATGCAATGTACTGAACCAAAACATACAATGCAGTAATAAAACTATAGAGGATATGCGATATGCAAGGTGCTGAACCAAAATATACAGTTTACCTTGAAGTGTGAAGAGGTAAGACCATAGCTCACTTGTAAGATCTGCTTCCTCACAAATGATAACAAACAGCATATTATATGAGTCAGACCATTGCATATTTATAGGTATATATAGTTATATTTGCCCCATAGAATGGTCTTTAATATGTCCCTTATTTCAGGATCTAGAAAATATTTGGAAAGGATCTGGAAAGTATCTAGCATTGCTCCTGTATTTAATTCTGGGGACCCTCAAACCGCTGATACTTATTCCTCTGTCACTAACTTGTTGATGCCCAGCTCACTGATCATGTTAAAAAGCAAGCAATAATACCCGACAGGGTGGGCAGTATTGGGCAATACTGGACCGCCAAGGGGTGTAATGAGGCCCAACGCCGGAAGCGGAGGGCCTTATAGCCCCTGGAAGGTCCGGTATTGCCCATACCGCCCACCCTGGAGGGTATTATTGCACTTAGAAAATGGGCACAGTAAAAAAAAAAAAAAAAAATATTTGAGAAAAAGATTGGTAATAAAAACATTAATTTGCATTTTGTTTTGTGATTAAATAGTTCCTCCACCTGTTCTGCAATAGAGGACTTTTGTCCTAATGGGGATGCTGTAGTTGAGGAAAAGAAAACAAAGAGATGGTTAAATGCTGTTGGTGCCCCCACAGCAGAGTTTGTTTCTTAAGTCCCCCCCTCCCCAGTGTCGTTATGGAATAGTTTTCTTTCCATTTTTGTTAACAAGACTGCGTTTTGTTCTTTGTATTTTTTATACTGGGGACGATAACTGTTGCCATCAGGGAAGAAAGCCACGGTTTGGGACAGTGCATTAGGTCTTCACTTCAGGACAAAGACATAAAGTGAGTTTGACATTTCCCTTGTATGGATGTTTAGAAACTGCTGCCTTTTAAAGTATTTTTGACTTTGTGCAGTTCAGGAGAGCACGATGGGAGCAGCATTTTGTTCGTTTTCCGTGCCGCAGATGCACATACATCTGTGGTAAGGAAAAAGAACAAAATACTTCTCCTCTCATGCAAGGTAGTTACACGCATATTTCGATCACAGTCTACTGGAACAGAAAACGAGCTGCTGCCCAGTTTCATACCTATTCTGAATTCTGCTGGATGTTGTCACAGTACCAGGATAAAGAAAAAAAAAATGTTTGTGTAACTACAGAGTCATCTGGGACTCGGCAGGCAGCAATACAGTGGTCTGTGTGGGACGAGTGGCTGGAAAGCAGTGTGGCTGAAATGGGTAATAGCGTCAGTTGCTGTAGCCTAGAAGAGCTGCTTCAAACTTGCGGTTTTTTTTTTTAAATAGGCGTGAGTTGTTTTTTTTTTTTCTGAGAAAAGGCGAGTGGAGTTCAGTTGGTGACAGGATTTCTGTGCGAAGGACTGTGAAGAATGGGCTTTTAACTTGGCATTTGTTTTTTTTACAGAGCAGATGGGTTACGTTTTTCGGAGAAAATGGGAGTGGAGTGCAGTTGGTGACAGGGTTTATGTGCATGCCTCTGTGTAGGACTATGAAGAACTGCTTTTTCTTTTTTGTTAAACTTTAAGAAAAACAAAGAATTCAAGGAAATATGGAGTTTAGACAGTGTGGGGGGACAGTTTCTCTCGCTAAGTGAGGGGAAAATTGGCGGCGATTTGAAATGCAAATTAGGTGTCTTAGCCAGTTAGGAAACAGGGTGGGTACAAGGATACTTAGCTGGGCATGAGGCAGGATTGGGCTGGGACTTTTTATTTGGTGGGCATCTATTGTCTGATAGATGCCCACCTAAATAAGTGTCTCAGCCAATCAGAAGAGAGAATTGTCTTCTGACCATTTTCTAATATATAATAACTGGTGACCCTCTTTATCACATGGTTGATGGGCCTTCTTCAAACCGGTGTTTTGCTTTGTCTCCTGCCAGTTTCACAGCGTTTGTGTCACTCAACTGTAGCGTACCGCCTCATTGGCTGTTAGTGTGTGGGCAGGCTGAACCTCTCGAGCATTATGGCATCTCCATTGCTCCGCTACCAAGCACCCGGCTCGATCTTTTGCATCTCCCTGACATGAGCGGTGCTTTATTAATGTTTCTCAACATCTATCTGGTTGATCCTACCGTATTTACAATTAGACGGCGCTTCGGTACATAGCAGTCCCATCGAAAACTGACCACTGGTAAGCAAGTAACTGAACTTTTTGTGGTTTGCAGAGTAGTTAAACAAAAAAAATAATTACAGAAAAAAGCCTGTATTGTAAAGGTAGAGAGTGTTTGTTTCTCTCTCACAGCAGTGCTCCATTAACCTACTAATGTGGGAGGAAAAACTTTCTGCACCAGTAATTAAAAAAAAATAATGTCTATGCAACTGTTTAAGGAATTAAGCACTGTGAGCTTCGCTCTCAAGGTTTATCGGCCATCACACATCTCGGGTGTGTGAAAAAAAAAAAAAAAATTCCATAACCTACAGTTGCATAGCCATTATTCTCTAATAACTGGTGACCCTCTTTATCACATGGTTGATGGGCCTTCTTCAAACCGGTGTTTTGCTTTGTCTCCTGCCAGTTTCACAGCGTTTGTGTCACTCAACTGTAGCGTACCACCTCATTGGCTGTTAGTGTGTGGGCGGGCTGAACCTCTCGAGCATTATGGCATCTCCATTGCTCCGCTACCAAGCACCCGGCTCGATCTTTTGCATCTCCCTGACATGAGCGGTGCTTTATTAATGTTTCTCAGCATCTATCTGGTTGATCCTACCGTATTTACAATTAAACGGTGCTTCGGTACATAGCAGTCCCATCGAAAACTGACCACTGGTAAGCAAGTAACTGAACTTTTTGTGGTTTGCAGAGTAATTAACCAAAAAAAATAATTACAGAAAAAAGCCTGTATTGTAAAGGTAGAGATAGACTGTGTGTGTGTGTGTGTGTGTGTGTGTGTGTGTGTGTGTGTGTTTGTTTCTCTCTCACAGCAGTGCTCCATTAACCTACTCATGTGGGAGGAAAAACTTTCTGCACCAGTAATTAAAAAAAATGTCTATGCAACTGTTTAAGGAATTAAGCACTGTGAGCTTCGCTCTCAAGGTTTATCGGCCATCACACATCTCAGGTGTGTGAAAAAAAAATTCCATAACCTACAGTTGCATAGCCATTATTCTCTGTGTAATAACCTGCTAAATTTTGTAATAATTCGATGGTGAGTTATTACGGCATTTTTCTTCTGGCGCTCTCACTTCACTAAAGTGCGAAAGAAAGCACACTGTATTTGTTCAAGTACAGTGGCCGCTGAGCATCATGTTCACTCGCACAAATACAGGTTACAGTTTTTCTCTCTGAAACCTTGCACTGGTTATTTTACAGAGTTTGTTTTGTGCAAAGTTTGTTTTATGAGGATTTTTCACACACCCTCAGTGTGTGATAGTCTCATCTTGGGGTTTAGGGATTATCAGACACCTCGGGTGTGTGAAACATTCTCATAACATGCACCTGTACAGGCTTTATTCTCTATATATTTTATCTAGATTACAGCAAGGTTTTAGAATGGGACATAGTACTGTGACTGCCTTGATCAAGTTTACTAACGTTATCAGCTTGGCTGTGGTTGGCAGCATGCTAACTGGTGCTGTGTTTGGGGACCTGGCCAAGGTCTTTGAAACCATGATCTACTTTGTGATACTCTGACTAATATTGGTGTGTCCAATTTTGCCACATAGCAAGGGAGTTGACTATTAGAAAGTGATGGTCTGATATATTACCTGCAGGCACAAACGTATGATCATTATGATCTGAAGAAAGGATCTGTGCATGCAGTAAACAGTATTTATTTATTGAAGTCTCGGAATTACAACCTTTGAGCCAGTGGCTCATTTACAAAGGCTCCACATCATAGAATGAAGGAATCAAGGATAGTTACATAGTACAACAGTCAGAGTGAAAGGTACAAAAGATAAACAGAAAAATACATAGTCATTGCTGCAAGATTACACTAGTTTCAAGGCAATAATTGCATGGTACATGTTGCATAGGTATCAAGAGATCTTACTTTGAGACAGCTCTTGCAGTAGATAACTTGTAGGACTGCGCCCCCTGGCGTCAGGGCCACACGTAAACTATAGCTAACAGTGTCTGATGGGGACCGCCCACCCGATGTCACGTGACCAATGTCAGTGTAACACTATATGGTGGGCGATCCCCACGTCTGCCCTCCAAGTCTTTCCTGCTGTCGACCTATGCACGTCAGACCTTCTGAAGCTCGTTGCAGCAGTTCAATCACCTTATTTTCAGATGAGTATCCGTTTTTCTCTTTATTGTTCATTCAATATATCCTTGTGTATTTCTTCTACCTCATCTACAGAATCGCATAAAAACAAGTGCGATTCTTGCGGAGTTCAGTTACCGCATAAGGATCTACATGCCCTCTGCCTCTTCTGCTTGGGCCCGGACCATTACATCGAGGAGTGTGAGGCCTGTTCCCAGTTCAACCAAGCCACACGGAAAAGGCGCTAGCAGTCCCTCAAAGCCCTTCTTCTCAAGTTAAAAATGGCATAGATGGAAAAGGAGCTCAGCAAACTCAAAAGCGCCTCCCCCTCTCCAACTGACTCCGACTCCGAGGAGGAGGGGGAGGGGGGAGGACCCCCTCTCGTCCGAAGTCACCCTCAGGCACTTCAGGTCAGCAGCGGCCCTCTTCCTCCGGGAAGATAAGCACTGTGGCCAAGCCTGCGCTCCCTCTCAAAGAGCAGACTTCACCCCACCACCACCACTGCCACTGGTAACAGTGACTGCGGGTGCCTTGGATACATCTGAGGCCTCTGCCACCCTTAGGCCCATCACAACCTCGGGTTCTAAGCTGGCAGGCGTGGCCAATAAGCCACTCGTCGGACCCTCTGGTGAACGCCTGGCCAGGGTCAATAAGTCGGGGGTCAGTGTCTCTGACTCCTGCATGACCCAGGTCGGTCATCGGACCCTTCGATGATCGCGCGACCACCTCGCATCCGTCGGACTGTCCTGGTGGTTCTGACAATGCACAACCGGATGTCAGCTCCATTCTGGCTAGGGTGTAAGGGTTTCCCTGGGGTTCCCTCCACGGTGAGCCCCAGTCTCCTCCTCCATCGGAGCCTCCTCCGTTGTCCTCAGAACCACAGGACCAGGTGTATGGAGACCTTCCATCAGGAATTCCTGACAAAGGAGCTTCCTCAGGCTTAATGGCAGCTCCACCACCCCCAACAGGGGTGCCAGACCCTGCTCCCCCTCAATGCTCGTTGGCCCTTTTAGTTCCTATTTTGGGGCCTCCATCGGGTTGTCCTCTGTCAGGACCTCTATCAGGTTTCCCACCATCGGGACCTTCGCCTTTGGGCCCTTCGCCGGGGTACTCCCCATCAGAGCCGCCGTCAGGCTTTCCGCAGTTGGGGTTTATGTCTGGCTTTGTGTCTTCAGGGCTGCCATCAGGCTACCTTCCATCAGGTTACACTCCATCAGGGCCGCCATCAGGCTTTCCATTATCAGGCTACCATCCATCAGGCCTAATGCCGGACCATTTTTCGGTGGGTTATTCTTACTACCCTGGATATTCTCAGATGGGGTTTCAAACACCCCAGTTGCAGCCGTCTGGCTATGCCCACTATTATTCTGTACTGGGCTTCCTGATGAATGGAACCCATGCCATGGGATTAAGCTACCATACAGGGTGTCAGGCTTTTCACCCTCCACCACCTTCTACTCCACCTCCTCCTCAACTATAGGTGGACTTCCAAGAGATTTTACAATCCTGGCGGTCCGAGACAAAATCTCAGTCTCGGAATTGGACAGCAGACAACTGTGCCCCTTGGAAACTAGGCGGGATGTTCGGACCAGACCCCCAGGGCAGCTTCACTGGTCACACCTTGAGCCTCGACGTCGGGCCTGTCAAAAGGATGTACACAGGCCCCGACATCGGATGCGACCTCACTAGGAAAAGAGTCTGCTCCTCCAAACAGGTAACCTGCAGACTCCGATGATTAGAATTCAGATTCCGAGTTGTCCTCAGAGGGTTTGGGATTCAAGACTCCTCCTCCAGAGGTACCTTTCCCAAGAGAATCTCCCAAGTCACCTCCCAAGGATCCCTCCTTTGTGGACCTCCTGAGATAGATGGCGGAGGCACAAAGCTGGAAGTCTGATGCTCAAGACCTAAAACTTCATAGGTTAGCTGAGCACCTAGATTTCCCTGAAACTAGTCTAGTTCTCACCCCTCCTTGGCTGGAACCTCACAAGGATTTGTCCTCTACCATCTGGCAGATGCCCTTCGCTATTCCGGCTATGGCCAAAAAGGCTGACTGGGTTTATTTGACACCAGAGGGCAAAGACCACCTCAGCGTAAATCCAAAGCCCGAC